>JAPEVW010000355.1:0-144920 GCA_027921565.1 Artemia sinica
CAATGGCTTGTTTTTAAGCAAATTGACGTATTAAAAAAGTTTTGCAAGTGACAAAATAATTTTAAAAATAGAATTATATTTTACGTAAAACTTTATTTTCATGTACAAGATTGATGAATGACCTCATAAGCTTAGGTTGTAACCATACATGGTGTAAAAGTAAATGCAATATTATGATGTTAGCTATAACGACATCAGTATATTCTTACATATTAAAACTAGATTAATAATAACAAAATAATTCTTAAAGTAGAGTAATTTTTTTACAAAAAACTACATTTTCTTATAACTATGTAATAGTAAATGTTATAAACATCATCTTGAAGACAAAAATCAAAATAGGATTTTTAACTCTATTATAAACAGCGTTTAGATATGGTTATGTAACATACAATAATTCTTTCAGAGTCTTAACAAAAGATCTGATTTGTCAACCGAAATTAGAGTAATTCCTGAAAATTTTAAATAAGATAATATTATTTTGTCTCTCAGTTCAAAGTTATTATCTGGGTTGCAGTGGTAGCTTGAAACCAGTAAGAGATGACCACGTCCAATACTGAGACATAAAATAGTGCATAACTCCTAAAAATAGTGTCAGACCAAAATAAGAAGTACATTATTAGAGTTGTCTTGTCTAAAACCCCTATATAGGAAACTTACTTTCTCTTGGCTTGACCAACAAGGAAAAAAAATTGACTTGCAAATCAAGAAAAGTGGCTGAAACCACAATATTCTGCATATACGGTCTCTTTTTTTCTCTCTCTTTCTCCTCAGATAGCTTGGCACTGGAAAATCGTAGAGAGCTATTTAATGACTCATTTTAAAGGAAATGGATGTGGTTGAATCCGGGTTGCAGCAGTGGCTAACAACCTAGTAAGAGACGATCACATCCAATGTTAAGAAATATAGTAACCCATAACCCCTAAAAATAGAGTCAGATCCAAACAAAAAGTACACCATTAGAACCGCCATGTTTAAAACCCTTATATAGGAAAATTTCTGTGCCTTGGCTTGAACTAGATGTAGCTTGGCAAAAGACACTAGATTTAGCAGTTTCCTTTAAAATGAGCCATTATACAGCTCTATGATTTTCCAGTGCCCAGCTAGCTGAGGACGAAAATCAAAGGAAAGAAAAAAAGATGCCGTATATGGAGAATATCCTGGTTACAGCTAATTTTCTCGATTTTCAAGCCAATATATTTTCCTTGTTATTCAATCCAAGAGGCGATAAGTTTGCTATACAGAGGTTTTGGACAAGGCGGCTCTAATAGTTTACTTCTTGTTTTGATCTGAATCTTTTTTCAGGAGTTTTGGATTACTTTAGTTTTTACTATGGAGCGTAATTGTCTCTTACTACGTTGCTAGCTACCGCGCAACCCGGATGAACAAAACTGCATCTTTATGCACAAAATGATTGCCCAGATTTGTTAAAACCCCCTAAAATTACTGCCTTTTACATAATAATGGATAATTATATAAGAAAACCTGATTGAAAAATACAATTTATGATGAACTATATCGGTCCTTTATTTAAAATTCTTTCTGATATGAACAGTGGTTAGCACTTAGGACTTTGAATCCTGCGATCTGAGTTCAAATCTCGGTGGAAGGTTTTTACGAAATGTACATTACTTATACTACCATTTAGGCTTCTGCCGTAGTTCTTTCTTTTCAAAATTAAATTAGTTACTATGGCCTAGAGTTAGTTCTTTGCCATATCGTAACAATTTATTTTATAATAATAATTATTCTTGTTAATTAGAAAAGGTTTCTATATACAGCAGTTTCCTTTAAAATGAGCCATTAGACAGCTCTTTATTATGACCACTAATTTTTGATTTAATACTTCAGTTACTATGGGTTACAGTTCGTTCCTTATTGAAACTCTTATAAATAATTTATTTTTGTTACAAAAGATTTTTTAACCGAATTAATTTCCTTTAAAATGAGCCATTGAACAACTCTCTGATATTCCTGTGCCAAGCTATCTGTGGAAAAGAAAAAAAAAAGAAAAAAAAGAAAACAAAATATCCCGTTTAGGCAGAATGTTGTAGTAGCTGTCACTTTTCTTGATTTTCAAGCCAAGGATTTTTTAGGAGCTATGGGTTTTTATATTTCTTAACATTGGACGTGATCGTCTCTTACTAGGTTGCTAGCTACCACTGCAACCCGGAAAAAATAAAATTTAGTATAGGCAGGAGGTCTTTCTTTATTGTAACCAAATGACGGTAAGTTTTCTATATACAAGTTTTGGACACGGCGATTCTAATAGAGTGCTTCCTATTTTGATCTGAATCTTTTTTCAGGAGTTAGGGGTTACTTTAGTTTTTACTATGGGGATTGATCGTCTCTTACTAGGTTGCTAGCTACCGCTGCAACCCGGATTGCTAGCTACCGCTGCAACCCGGATTACAAAATTCTGCTTTACAGTATCGATCCCTTATCTAAAATTACAAACAGGAAAAAGCCTATTGCTTTTTCTTAATTGGAATAGCAAGAGACGACCTGTCTACAACCTACAATTATGACATCATTGATCAATCATTAAAATGGAGTTATATTCCTATCTTACATACTATGGGTTGAAAGTTTGTTCTTTCCTGTCAGTGCTTGGATGAAACCATTGTAATGATAGTATTTCATGACGTCTTCAGAAATAACAACATAATGTCGTGTTTTTCTATTCACGTCATAGTTCTAATAAAATTATGACGAAGTTCATTATTTTATCTTGTAGGGTTTCAGACAAGGTGGTTCTAATAATTTACTTTTGTTTTGATCTGACTCTATTTTTAGGAGTTACAGCTTGACCAAGTGGCCGAAGGCACTGGTGTTAGCCAGCAGTCTTTTGGAAGGCACGGGTTCAAATCTTACCGCTGGTATAAGATTATGACGTCATTGATCAATCTTTAACATGAAATATGCAGTTCCTCGTAAAAAATGATTCTATTTTAAAATTAATTGTTTTAATTACAGAAGGTTTTTAACCCCATTAATTTCTTTTAAAATGAGCCATTGAACAACTCTACGATGTTCTAGTGCCATGCTATCTATGGTATATAAAATTTTAACATGAATTTACCACGAACTGTTTGATTGCTTCAAATTTCAAATATCTTTGAAAAGACTGCAGTATGAAAAGACATCAAAAATGCAGTTTTTAGTGAAAAAATTTATTCTGTTTTAAGAATAATTTGTTTTAGTTACAAAAGGTTTTTTTACCCAGTTATTTTTTTTTAAATGAGCCATTGAACAACTCTCTACGATGTACCAGGGCCAAGCTATCTGTGGAAAAGAAGAGAAAAAAAGAAAAAAAAGATTCCGTTGAGGCAGAACGCTGTAGTAGCTGACACTTTTCTTGATTTTCAAGCCAATATATTTCCCTTGCTGTTCAAACTAAGGGACAGAAAGTTTCCTATACAGGGGCTTCAGACATAGCGGTTCTAATGGGGTACTTTTTGTTTTGATCTGACTCTTTTTTAGGAGTTATGGGTCTATACATTTTTTAACATTGGATGTGGTAATCTCTTGCTGGACTGTTAGCTACCGCTGCGACCCGGATAACCTATAAAATTTACTATAGGCAAGAGGTTGTTCTTTATCACTATCTCTTACTAGGTTGCTACCTACCGCAGCAGCCCAGATAATAAACTTGATGAAACTCAAATATTTAAAATCAGCATAAAAATTCATTTCTATTGAGGAATATATGGATATTAAACTCCGTTTTTTAGAGTGTTGGTTACTATTGAGACGATTTGCTCCTACTACTATGCTACTATACAGTTCGTCACCACTAACTGTTTGATTCAGTCCTTGAAATCCTTCGTGGCGCAGTGGATAGCGTTTTCAAGTTCTACTCCCAAGTCTGCAGGTTCAAATCCTGTCAGAGACAATTTTTACACATTTATCTATTTAAAGTCTAAATAAAACTTCTATTAATTACTTCTACATTAAATCCTCTTGATTGACATCGATCTTTTATATATATATTGAACAACCCTCTACGATGTTCCAGTGCCAAGCTATCTGTGGAAAAGAAAAAAAAAGAAAAGAGAAAAAAATATCCCGTTTGGGGAGAATGACGTGGTAAAAAGTCAATTTTCTTGATTTTCAAGCCAATATATTTCCCTTGCTGTTCAAGCCAAGGGACAAAAAGTTTCCTATACAGGGGTTTCGGACAAGGCGGTTCTAATGGTGTACTTTTTGTTTTGATCTTACTCCTTTGTTAGGAACTATGGGTTTTTATATTTCTTAACATTGGACGTGATCGTCTCTTACTAGGTTGCTAGCTACCGCTGCAACCCGTTTTTTTATATATATCAATCTTTTATGACGTCATTGATCAATCTTGAACATGAAATATGCAGTTTTTCGTAAAAAAACTGATTCTATTTTAAAAATAATTTGTTTTAATTACAAAAGGTGTGTAACCCCATTGATTTCCTTTAAAATGAGCCATTGAACAACTTTCTACGATGTTCCAGTGCCAAGCTATCTATGAAATATACAGTTTTAATATAGCTTTACCACGAACTGTTTGATTGCTTCAAAAATCAAATATCTTTGAAAAGTATGCAGTATGAAAAAACATAAAAAATGCAGGTTTTAGTGGAAAAATTAATTCTGTTTTAAAAATAATTTGTTTTAGTTACAAAACGTCTTTACTCCAAACAATTTCCATTAAAATGAGCCATTGAACAACTCTACGATATTCCAGTGCCAGGCTATCTGTGGAAAAGAAAGAAAAAATAGATACCATTTAGGCAAAATGCTGTAGTAGCTGCCACTTTTCTTGATTTTCAAGCCAGTATATTTCCCTTGCTGTTCAAGCCAAGGGACACAAAGTTCCCTATACAGGGGTTTCGAACAACGCAGTTCTAATGGTGTACTTTTTGTTTTGATCTAACTCTTTTTTTAGGAGTTAAGGGTTTTTATATTTCTTAATATTGGACGTGATCGTCTCTTACCGGTTTGCTAGCTACCGCTGTAACCCAGAAAAACACACATACACACACACACACACACAAAACCACACACATACGTCAACACATACACACGCCAACAAACAAAAACACACGTCAAGAGAAAATGCTCATGGTAACGCTGCCTAATAGTATAATATCAGGCTTCTTTCTTTTTATGCTGCAGTGTTCTTTGAAAGGGTCACTTAGCTAGGTAGTCTGGTGTACTTTTTTGTATAATATTCATTATAACACTTATATAATATATCACTTATATAATAATCATAAGGTCATGGTATAATTATATTATTTCATGACGTTTTTGTGTCGAAAGATATTAGTAAAATGTTAGATTTTTACATAAACTTACTTACCCTGCTGGAAAACTGCCTTGATCATGAAGTAGGCACCCCATGGCGAGGCCTTAACACTGTACGTCGGATTGGTTGACCCCTGTGATTACCCCAAAGGAGGGTAACTCAACAGCGTAATATAATGACTATGTAATGATCGTATATAATGATTCCTTTTATTACTTTAGTTACTATGGGGTACAGTTCGTTTCTTAGTCTAATTTTGATAGGCAAAACAAATAATCTAAATTTGATAGGCATGAAACTTAAATATTTAAAATCAGCATAAAAGTCTGATTTTTTATGTATCTCTTTAGCTATGATACCGCTGAAGCCAACAACATCGCCATTTATAATTAACCAGGCCGATTCCTCATATAATTTTTTGGTGTATTAACTCAATCATTGTCATGTCTTATATGTAACATAGATTTACTAAGTCTTCGATAGTCTAATGGTAAGCGGACGCACTAATCACGCAGGAGAACTGGGTTCGATTCCCCGACGGGAAGAACTTTTAATATGTTGAAGTAAAATCTTTTAATTTAAAATTTAAATAGGCTAGAAGTCCAATATGTGCCATGGTTTTTTCCTTATTAGGTTACTGCCATTTCTACAACCGTGATACCGATGAAGTTTACATAATCTCAATTTATTATTGATGATCCTTTATATAAAATACCTTATAGAAACAACTTTCAAAAGCTATTTGTTTCAAGTTATCTTATGAATAGATTTTTTCCATTAACATGGGTTAGAGGTCGTTCTTTACCATAATTTTCTTGATTTTAAAGCTAATATATTTCCCTTGCTGTTCAAGCCAAGGGACAGAAAGTTTCCTATACAGGGGTTTCGGACAAGGCGGTTCTAATGGTGTACTTTTTGTTTTGATCTGACTCCTTTTTTAGGAACTATGGGTTTTTATGTTTCTTAACATTGGACTTGATCGTGTCTTACTAGGTTGCAAGCTACCACTGCAATTCGGACAAACAGAAAAAAGCCTAGGGATTTTTCTTCATTGAAATATTAAGAGATGAACCTCAAACAATCAAGTAGCTAACTAATTCCAATGTACGCAATTGTTTGTTATTCTTCCTGAAATAAGTCTTCGCTCTCACCTTTTAGTTTCTTTATTTGAAATTGGTCAGTACCAAGATCTTTCATCTGCTTAAAATCTTCTATGAAGTCTTTTGGAACCGCTGAATTGAGAGGCTGGACAGAAAAATGTTCAACCAATGTAGATATTGCGCTTTCTGTCAGTTTCTGAAGGATTGCAGCTTCCGGTATTTCAGGTAAATTATCAACACCAACCGCTTTTTCAGCAAGACGCGCTTCAAGTATTTTATTTAAATCTTCTAGGGTGTATGCACGTATTGTTTTATAGAGACTGTTGTTCTCTCTTAACCACAACAGTGCTTCATGGACTTTTCTCAGATCTATTAGTGCAGTCCAAACATTCTTGTTGTAAGTAGGGGTATTTGGCAACTAATTTTAAGATTCTTAGGTTCTTTTCTGGTTTGAATCAAAAAAATAAAATTATTGCTAAGACATCTTAAATAATTTTGCAGTTTGTAGCTAAAAAAAATTGTTTTATTTAAAATTTTCAGGAATTAATCTAGTTTCAGTTGAGAAAACAGTTTTTTTTATAAGACTCTAAAAGAGTTAGATTTTTTACTAAAACCCTAAAAGAATTACTGCATTTTACATAAATATATCTACATGCTTTTTATAATTTTAAAAATACTATTTCTATTTTTGTTTGCAATAGGATGTTAATAACATTAGCTACTACAGGTATATCTGATGATTCGATGAATCCGATGATTCTTGATGTTATATATATATAAAAAAACATATTGACAAACACCATTTATAATGAACTATATCGATTCTATATGTAATTTTCATTATAGCTTTTGTCACCCCAGTATCTACCCATTATTCTGGTAGCAACTTTTTTCTTATGTTTGTTTCGGTAATCTTCATCATTATCATACCGTTCCTTGCTCTTTTGTCTAGCCTGCTCAATTGTTGCTTCTCTATAAAGTTTATCATTGTGATAACGCTCCTTGATGTTTTGTCTAGCCTGCTCAATCCTTGCTTCTCTGTAATCTTCATCATTTTGATAACGCTCCTTGATCTTTTGTTTGGCTGTCTCAATTTTTACTTCTCGATACACCTGGACGGTTGAATACCTTTGCTTTTGGTTTTTCTTATATTTGATGCGGTAATCTTCATCAATGTGATAACTCTCCTTGAACTTTTGTTTGGCTGTCTCAATTTTTGCATGTCTATAATCTTCATCATTGAGATAACACATCTTGCTGTTTTGTTTTGCTCTCTCAATTATTACTTCTCGATACGCCTGGTCGGTTTGAATACCTTTGCTTTTTTCTTTTCAAGTTACTATCTCTGTTGTTTGTGTAGTACTGTTTTTTCAACTTGCGTATAGCTTGCTTCGATCTAACCATTATCTAATCAAGAATGAGAGAATTTACATCTTTGTCGTTCTTAAGTAGTAATTATGACGTCACGGCGTAATGATTTTATTGACGTCATGGTGCAATGATATTATTTCATGACGTCTTCAGAAACAACAATATATTTTCGTGTTTTTCTATTCACGTCATAGCTCTAATATAAAACTATGATGCCATTCATTATTTATCTAGTAGGGTTTCAGACAAGGTAGTTCTAATGATATACTTTTGTTTTGATCTGACTCTATTTTTAGGAGTTTTGGGTTTTTATATTTCTTAGCATTGGACTGATCGTCTCTTACTAGGTTGCTAGCTACTGCTGCAACCCAAATTCACATATATATTTATTCTGACTCTATTTTTAGGAGTTTTGGGTTTTTATATTTCTTAGCATTGGACTGATCGTCTCTTACTAGGTTGCTAGCTACTGCTGCAACCCAAATTCACATATATATTTATTTATGAGAGGCAGCCTGGCCGAGTGGTCCAAGGCACTGGTGTTAGCCACCAGTCTCTTCGGAGGCGTGGGTTCAAATCTTACCGCTGGTATGCGATTATGTTTGAAAGACTGCAGTGTGAAAAGACATCGAAAATGCAGTTTTTGGTGAAAAAATTTATTCTCTTTTAGAAATAATTTATTTTAGTTACTATAGAATTTTAACCCAATTAATTTCCTTTAAAAAGAGCTATTGAACAACCCTCTACGATGTTCCAGTGCCAAGCTATCTCTGGATACAAAAGAAAAGAGAAAAAAAAAGAAAAAAAATATCCCGTTTAGGCAGAATGTTGTAGTAGCTGCCACTTTTCTTGATTTTCAAGCCAATATATTTCCCTTGCTGTTCAAGCCAAGGGACAGAAAGTTTCCTATACAGGGGTTTCGGACAAGGCGGTTCTAATGGTGTACTTTTTGTTTTGATCTGACTCCTCTGCTAGGAACTATGGGTTTTTATATTTCTTAACATTGGACGTGATCGTCTCTTACTAGGTTGCTAGCTACCGCTGCAACCCGGATTACCGGGATTACGAAAAATATTCAAAATTAAAGATTTAAATTATCTCTGAAAGAATAGATTTTGTTGAAAAGTCAGCTAGAGATGCTTTCGCAAAACTGCATAGTAATATCCAAAAGAAATGTTGCATGTTTAGTGAAAAGCTTCCAAGTTATGGACCGGCAACTGTGGAACAGTTTACAGATGTAATGGGAAATCTTATACATCACTGTGAATATATGGAGGCATAATTGTCCTTTACTTAGTTTCAGCTTAATTCGATGATCGAGCCTTTGTGTAATACTAACTACATCCAACGACTATGACGTCATTGATCAATATTGTATATAAAAAATTAAGTTTTTCGTAAAAAATAATTAATTAAAAAAAAATTAAGTACAAATAGCACTAGATCTAGAGATTTCCTTTAAAATGAGCCATTGAACAACTCTCTACGATGTTCCAGTACCAAGCTATCTGGGGAAAAGAAGAAAGAAAGAAAAAAATATCCCGTTTGTGGAGAATAACGTGGTTGAAGTCAATTTTCTTGATTTTCAAGCCAATATATTTTCTTTGTTATTCAAGCCAAAGGGTGGTAAGTTTCCTTTATAGGGGTTTCGGACAAGGCGGTTCTAATGGTGTACTTTTTGTTTTTATCTGACTCTTTTTTTAGGAGTTAGGGGTTTTTATATTTCTTAACATTGGACTTGATCGTCTCTTACTAGGTTGCTAGCTACCGCTGCAACCCGGATTGACTCCGCTCATTTTATTCTCTTTCTTCTGATTATTTCCACAGTTGTGATGTAAGATACTAGTGACACTCCGTGAATATAATAGGTGAAACTTGTCTCATTAAATTAACAAATTAAGATTCCGTTTGGATCTATTTTTTAAGCGCTTGGTTTGCATCTCTTTCCTTTTTCACCCCTTCCCTGTCCTAATCAGGCCATACACTAGCTAAATATCTGTAAACATTAGACATAAGTATTCACTTTTGAATTGAATTTCTTCTAGGCAGGGGCGTTATTTGAGGGGAATAAAAGAAGGTTTTTACCCCTTTAGGTTGTTTGCTTTCCCTTAGACTTTGGAATATACCTTTTTTGTTATTGTCATTGGTAATACCTCATTTTGGTATTTGTTTTTATAAAAAAAAAAAATTGAAAAACACGCTCTATGGACCATTTTAGTAAATTGATGCCACTGCTTCTAGATTCGAAGCTGTCATAGCATAAAAGCTTCTTTCCAAAACTAGATTAGAATATGAAGATTATCATGAAAACATCCTCTTATTATCGATGGAATTCCTAGACTAACACCTAACTGAAAAAAAGTTCTTATCAGATATATCCTAGAAATCTGTTATTGGATGGACTCCTCTGATTCTTCACTAAAAGATTAAACAAAACTATTAATCTTTAAGACCTAAGCTTTGCAAAGCCTGTAGCATTTAGTCCAATCAAAAAAAATATCTGTATATTTTTGAAATTGATCTAAACATTTCGTTTGTCAGGCAATTGGACAATTTTTTTTCCGGAAGAAGAAGCTAAAGATTTTAATAAAAGGCAAATTGTGCTTAAGATGAAGAATTAAAAATTAGAAATCAAAATTTTTAAGATTTTAGGGCAGGGCATGGACGTGACGCTCTTTTACCCTCTAGCGTATGAACTCAAAATTCTGGGTCGCTCTTACTGATTTATACACATGTTTTATTTTGGATAGTTGTAAACTTCCAGGAAAGCGTATTTGCTTGACTATGTTTATGATTATTATTAGACGGCTCTGAATACTTGATGTTATATTCTAAAAATTGGTTCATTCTAAACTGTTGAGTGTGAGACTAAAGAATCAGGAAATTTGGAAAATGTATGATGGATTTCAGACCTGACTTTACAATTTACTGCTATTGAGGTCTTTAATTAAATTTCAATGTTTTCACTTCTACTTATTTTGGAAGTAGAATAATTACTTTTCGACTCTCGTGCTTCCAAATTTTTAAATCAAATCATGTATTTACTTTCTACTTATTTTTCACATTTTCTACTGTATTTTCTTGGATATGCCATATTTGAGTCCTATAATTGGAAAAGAGTTTGTTTTTTTTCCAACACACTGTAAGAGGTCTGTTGGAGCACTGGGAAGCCTTAATAGTTTACTGGACAGATTTAGTGGTTGAAAATCCCTCTGACGGTAATGACCAGGTTTTGTCAATTCTAAGAAATACCCATCAGTAAATATTGATAGAGTTTGTTGAATATGCTCTTGAAATTTTCAATGAATTTAATACACTTTTTTAAAGTGAGTCACCTATTTTTTTCAGGATAGGAAAAGAAATTAAACCAGTTGAAGACTTTTTGCATTACTTTTCCCACTCCTTCCTACCTTAGAAACTTAAATAAAATTAAAGGTGTAGACGGGATCAATGGAGACAATTATCTTAACCTGGACCAAGTGTACCAGGGTTTAAACGCTGAATGTCGCCCTTCTTATTTGATGTCTGATCTCCAGTTTACTGAACACAGCGAAAGAATGAAGCATACGGCGAGGGAATCCTGTAAAGACGCTGTCATACAGATCCAAGAACGCTTCCCTTTCCAAGGTGAAATTTAGAAGTTTGCTGAGGTAGAGATCCAGCTTGTGCGCCTTCAGGAAAAGCTAAATCTCTTCAGCCATTTTTCATCTTTTGGACTTCCCTCAATAAATAAAGCAAACATCGAGAGAAAGTTGGCAGAATCGATATTGAAACTGTTGGCCCAGTTTTTTTATGGAAATTTGATTCAAGTATCGATAAATAAAAGTTCAAATAGGGATAAAATTCTTTTAATAGACAGTGATGATGACAACAGTGATAGAAATGCACAAAAATGCTAGTATTTCGGTCACATATCCAGTGACCGTCATCAGTAGTAAAAGCATATGTGACCGAAATATCTAGTATTTTTGTGAATTCCTATCACTGTTATCATCATCACTGTCTATTAAAAGGATTTTATCCCGATGTGAACTTTTATTTATCGGCATGGAAAGGCAGTGAGGTCTCCATAATTATCTACGATTCAAGTATCAGAACGCTGTCGGATGCGGGAACTTAGAAAAGTTTTGCAAGTAGTCCTGTTTTTTTTTTTTTTTTTTTTTTTTTTTGCATACCATTTGCATCTAATGAGCATACGTAATCTAATGCATACCAGTTTTTTGGAAGGGATCACAACTAAAAATCGCAATAGAATATCGAAGTTGTGTCTATACTCTTCAGACCAAGTAAAACTAAAGAGAAAGAGAGCAGACCACCTAGTCCATGATTCGCTCGAAAAAATATTCAAAACTGGTCAAATGAAGCGCAACAGCTTCAGAATGCTGAAGACAATTTAGCATTCTGGAACTGTAGTATCATCCCCATTTTGTGCAATTTTTTTTTTTTTTAATTAGCAAAGTCGCATATTTGAGATGGAAAATAAATTTTCTCAGATTTTAAAACCCTAACTTAACCCCATTTAATACCCTAAGCCGTTTCTGATATATTACTAGTAAAATCTTTCGACTACCCATATAGTATGTTTTGACTACGTCCAACATTCCCTCAAATTTTCACCTTAATACCTATATCAGTTTTCCAGACCAAGGTCCAAACATGACCCTCTCTGCCAATAACAAACCCTATACATAAGCAATAGGCAATTTGCATAGCTTACAGTCTTCGCCTGAGGGATTGCCGGGGTGTCTTCATCTCACTGACTTACTTGTTACCTGCTGCGAGACCAAACGTGAATGCCTCCCCTGGCATCTAGAAAACTCCGTATGGCTGACTCCCGCGTGTCGCGATCTTGCTCCAGCTCTTCAGTAAATAGGAGCCAGAAGCTATCCCACTTTCTGCCAAATTTCCAAAATCCACAAATGGTATCGAGGCCATTCTTGGCATTTGCCCACCAATTCTTCATTTCACCGCCAGGAAGTCAGTGCCAATCTGACAGAGGAGTAGCTAGAAGCACTTTCTTAATAATACGGTGATTGGGTCTTCTCAAGAAATTGCCAAGCTAACACAGTCTTCTCTGTTTGAAAATCGTGGCTGCGGGCCTGATGTTACAGAAGCTGTGGCACACATCAGCATTTGAGATTTTGTCGGAGCATCGGATCCTCAGAATTTTTCGTAAATGGTGGTGATCAAGACTTTCATACCATGGCGATGAAGAGCCTTCAGTGGCCAAGTCTCAACTGCACAGAAAAAAAAGATCTACCAACACTTTATAGACAAATTTGTTGTCTTCATACTGATCTTCCGTCGGTTCTACAAATGGCAGTGGAGTTGAAAGAATATGGCTTCGGATTTGCTGATTTTGTTCTGTATGTCAAGATCACAATCTCCACGGGAGTCTATTAGTCAGCCAAGATAAGTGAAGCTATTGAATTTTTCCAATTCCTGCTCGTAAAGAATAAGCTGATAATCTGACGGTATATTGAGGTCCAGGACTTTGGTTTTGACCATATTGATCTTCATACTCAGCAGCTGAAAGAAACAGGCTATTTTACTTAGCATTGCTTGGGAAGTTGTTGTTGTTTTTGTTTTTTTTAGACCACAGCACTTCGCACGGAAGGAGTTGTCATAGAAACTACGAAAGGGGTCATTCAACTGGAAATTGTGAATTCTAGTGGCCTTTGGAATAGTCGACAGTGATTGGAGGGCAATCAGCCCCTCCCCCAAGCCCATTATTTTCCGAAACTAATCCAATCGAAATTTTGAGATACCCATTTTAAATTGTGTCTTTGAGGACGACAACTCTCAAAAATAGTCCAAAGATCAAATAACAAGGCCCTGGAGTTGACAGAGCGTCCTAGATTCTGGGGTCAAGGGTTGTAATTCATACCTCGGGGGCATATAACGTTTTTATGGAACAGGTAGTCGTGTGAACTTTAGAGGAGCCTTTTTTTATTGAAAGTGTAAAGTTTTAGCTATGTTTTAAGAGTCAAAAGTGATGGAGGGTAACTAGCCCCCCTTCTTCGGCATCCTCTTTTCTCCAAACGCAACAGATCGTAATTGATAGAGAGCTATTTTGTTCACAAAAGTCAAAAGAACATATTCAGGGTGTACACAATCTCTCAGGACCAAGAAGAAAAAGGTTTAAGTTATGCCTCGATGGTCGTATAAACTTCGGATGGGACTCATTTGATTGGAAGTCGGAAGTTCTTGCGCCATTTTTAAGGATGGAGGTTGCGTAATTGGATATACCCTAAAACCTTTCGGAAAACCAGTCGCCCCCAGGCTATCATTTCTCTAAACACATCTGATCAAAATTTTAAAAGCTATTTTGTTGAGCATTGTTGAAAGGTTTGGGATGTCAATCTCCCTACAGTCCTCATACAATTATTAGAATTACACAATTAGTAGCAAATACTACAATTAGTATTTGCATGCTACTGCGGCTACCGCACTACTTCATTCACAATATTTAGGGGAAAATTGAGCAAAATCGAAAGATGATGTGTGCATTGCATGTACATTGTCAAAAGAGCGTATCTCAAGGATTGATTTGGGTGTTAATTTGGAACTTCAAAATATTTGGAGAGGTATATGAACACACAGGTTATCAAAAAGATATATCAGCAATGCCATAACAATAGCTAATTGCATTAAGTTGACACTTCCCGAAATTGATGAAAGTGATGTTCAACTGTTCAAAAGGCAATACGTTAATATTCCTGCTGCTACTACCACTACCGCTATTACTATTAATACTGCTACTAGCAATACTGATACTACTACTGTTACTACTATGCCTAAGGGTATGAAGGCGAAATTTCCAAGGAATTTTGAAGGGAGAAAACGAGCTAAATAATAACAGGCCATCTGTGCGCAGACTTTCAAAAGGGCGTAACAGCAGTATCTTAGGAACATTTAAGTGTGTAAAGTTGAAAACAATAGGGCGTGTTATGGGGGATGTTGAACTAACCCAAAGAAAATATTTACATCTTAATGCTACTTCTTCTACTCATAATGCTACTGCTGCTGCTATTATTACTAATTCTACTACTACTAGTGCCATTAAAGCCAAGGCTACTACTATTAATTCTACTGCTACTACTACTAATGCTACTACTAAAACTAAAGGTATTAAGGGGATAATTTTGGTAAATATTGAAACTGTATTGAACTAAATCGAAACACACTATGCCCACATAGGTTGTCAAAAGGAAGGGTACTTGTATGATATAGCCCCTACCCCTCAAGCTGTTCATTTATTGAAGCATTACAGAGCCAGTTTTCTTCTTTTCATTGGTTTCTTTCAGCTTTATGTGAGACAAGACAAAGAGAAGTGACAGAATAGATGGAAAATACATAATTTGGGCTATATTTTTGCACATTAGGGGGGGGGGAGTGAAGTATTTGGACAATGTGAAGCTAGAAAATAATTCTTACTTCATAATATGCAGAATAATGGTACCTAACACATTAGGCATACAGACCCGCTTTACGTTACCTGCACCTCCCTAATGTTCAAATATATAGTCCTAATTTATTTATAAAATATTATAATCTGACTCAGGTTAGGTCGATTTTTTTTCTATTTTTTTTTATTAATTAAAGAAATAATGCCCATGAGAATTAATAATAGCCGAAGCTTCACTAATAAAAAATCCTAAGACATTACGTAACAATCATATTTATGTTCACTATACTTCTTGAGAATAATTTTTAATATACATAAATTGCCAAAGTCCTAGTTCAGGAATGATATATCAAGATCTTGAGAAAAAAAAAAAAAATCAATGAATAGCATACCTACTCAAGAATGCCATAAAGACGTGGGTTCTAAGTACTTTTCTATTGTTAAATTTTGTTTAAGCTAATACTTAATGCTTAGTAACTTATCCTTTCTACGTCAAAACAGAGCGCCCAAACATCTACATTGGACCTGTATGTCGCCAAAGAGATAAATACAGACCCCTATGTTTACCATCTAAGATATAAAGAGAAGCTTTTATTTGTTGATAATATCTTTTGAAAGTTTCTAACAAGTTTACAAAGTTTCTAGACTCCATAAAAAGTTTCTAAGAATTTCTTGAAAGAGGTTGAATTAAAAACTGGTAGGCACATGAATTCTTATACAAATTTAGCCCTCAATTTTATGCCTGGAAGCCTTTAATCCTACACAATTTATCATGATACATCAATGATGAGGAGATTGAGATTAATATTGTATTACTGATTAAGCCTGATACTTATTGGGGATAAATTCATTGCAGACTACTCTAGTTCACAAGCACGTATGTAATTTCAACCTTAAGAGTTGGGGACTAAGAGACTAAGTTCTAAGGGGTTGGGGGCTAAATCTATTCAAATTTTTTGCCAAAACAGAAAGAAAACGACGAAAAATTAAATAAAGCAATCAATTTGCATATACTAAAGACCCACACTGCAATTGAAAAAATATAGAAAAGAGGGGCGGCTAGCCCCTTGTCCCGGCTCTTAGTACTGAAGTCTTGTTCACAATTTACTGAGGAAATAATAGCTAAGAAATAATATTAATAGTTAGTTTCACCTAGCTTTATAAAAACTTAGTTTTATGCTTACAGATAGGTGATCAAAAGAGAAGAATTCTATGACTCGATCCGCAAAGTCCATATTTAAATTTAAAAAACTGCTATAATTGCTTATAGCGGCAAAGTAAATGGAATGGTTTTTCGCATTTATTTTTCAAGATATAATCATTTTAAAGAACAAAGAACAGAGAGAAATAAATCAATGAAGATACAGACAAAAATGAGACTACGGCCAGTGGAGAAAAGAGACTACGGCCAGTGGAAACCAAAAGGAAGACCAAAGCAACTGATCGAAGTAACTCTATCAGTGACAGTGACCTTTGTGGATCTGTTGCGACAACTGTAGTTTACTAATGGTGGTGGTTTTAATGTGTTTAGGTTATTTTAGTCTTTTAATCTTTGTTTCTTTTGCGCTGAGGACGCCTCTTTTTTATACAGAAGAAATAACCGCGAGGTTTTGGTTTTCATCTTTTCTCTACTGGCCGTAGTCTCGTTTTGTTTTGTTTCTTCATTTAGTTTCCTCTCTTTGTTCTTTGTCATAGCTGGCCAATTGGGCTTAAGATCTTTCATTTGTAATCATTTTGAAATCCAAATTGAGATTGCAGTTTTGTTTGTTAAATATGAAAACGACATTCGACCGTCCATTGCTTTTATGCAAGAATTTTTTTGCAAGTTTTTGGCTTAATTTTTGATGTTACAGACATAAAAATGTAGGTGCTATAAATATTCTAATTGAAAATATTTATTTAATGGGGAAGGGGGAATTGCTCTCCCCCCATTATTTTTTTTGTGCTCTCCCCACAGAATAATCCTCTTAAAAAACAATCCATTGAGCAGACTTGGTTGTAGTTCTTCATTTACCTTGGTGTTATAACTCTATACTGGAAGCTCTTTACCTATCTTTTCCATTGTGTAAAACCTCTGTCGAAGTGTCCACGTGGAGGGTACCCACTAGAGAACGATGTGGTCTCTGTGCAGCATTAGTTTTTCTCACCGGCCAGTTCGAATGGAAGGGGTAAAAACAAACAATAATTAAAACAATAGGGAATTTTCAAGACAATGAAATTTGTTCAAACCTTAATTGCCTCAAGAACAACTTGTTTAATATCCAAGTTAATGAGGGAGGAGTTTTCAAAACGTATTGTATGGCTGGGGCTATCAGAAACATGGCTGCTTAGAGCAGAATCAAACGAATTATAAACGCTATTAAAACTTAAAGCCTTGGTTATATCATCTTTATGTTGCTGCATATGTTTTTCTAAATTTTGGTGGATTCTACCAACATAATAATTGCCATTTTATTGAAATCGTAGTTATTTTTTAAAGATTTATTTAAAGATTTACTAGTAGATTCACACGATAAAGGATCTTTGATTGTAAGAGTATCTTTTTAGTCTATGGCTAATTGTATTATTAATAAAAAGGATGATTACCGATAAACAACTGTATATTTTATTAATAACAAAGAAAAAGCAATAAGAAAGAAGAAAAAAGGCCAGAATAAGTAGCATCGGAAATAAATGATTATTTGACTTGAAACACAAATTCGGTTATTTTTTTTAGCTCTCGATAGTAAAAAGCTTTATCTTGCGATCAATATTATCTTAGCTTATCTTATCGACATATCTGACATATTATATAGCTGCATATTTTCACACCCCCCTCCATTCATGTTTGCTCTTCATTGTATAAAAATTACTTATTTATTGTTTGTGTAGCCCATACTTTATTAGTTTCCTTTAATTTTTTGGCAGATCATTTTATGCGTGACATATTTCGTTTTCAATCAGGTTTTAAATTTTTCGTTCCTTGTCGTTACGATTTTTTTGCTTTTGCCCTTACTTGGAATAGGAAGCGGATTCGGCTCTATTAGAGCTTGTGACACATTTTGAATTTTTTGACGTAGTTTTTATCTTATCAGAGAGTTTGTGGCACAACTGTTTATTGATAACCCTGTTAATAAAAGATTTTATTAGAACACAACAGATCATTTGAAATCCTAAAAAGTATGATCTCGGTTTTAGATGTTGAATGATGTATAGAATCAGATTCCAATGAAATTATACTTTAACTAAAAATTAAGAAAAATAATATTTTTGTTAAGAAAATAAGGTACTTGTATAATAAACCCACTACCATTCAAGTTGTTCATTCATTGACGCATTGCAGAACCGGTTTTTTTTTCGTTGGTTTCTTTCAGCTTAGCATGAGACAAGACAAAGTATTTGAACAGTTTGAAGTTAAAAAACAATTCTTACTACATAATATGCAGATTACTTGCACCTATCACATTAGCATGCAAACCCGCTATACTTTAACCCTCCCTCCTAATGTGCAAATATAAAGCCCAAATTTGTTTCTAAAGTATTATATTTTTATCATACTTAGGTATATTTCATTACGATTGATCGCCAGAGAAACATATTAGAAGAATATTAGGTAGTGGGTATATCATACATGTACCGAAAATAATATACTGGTCGGGGGAGTAAAATGAAAAACAAATCCAAAGAAAAAGAAAACGAAACAAAGAACTCGATCTGAGAAAATTTTTGGCACCATTAGTCGTACGCTACAAAAGATAAATATTCATAACGTTCCACTTACGACTGCTGCACCTGCCTCAAAGGAAGTAGCCAGACTACTGTTGCCCATTTGTGGCCAAATACAAAAATTAATGACTAAAAAAAATGGAAAATTTTCTCCAAGCACGAAATTCCCAGTTCCATCCCCCTAAAAAAAAGTTTTCAAAGGTTTAATCTAGATCTCCCTAGCGATAGACAAAATAAGGTTGACAAACTAAATTACCCATGCTATAAATTCATCACTTTTATTGAAAATTATTAACTAAATGCAATTTCTATAACGAGAAATATTTGCTTGAATAATATTCTGATATTCGGCAGAAAAAGCACAAAAGCAGAAAGCATAAAAACAAGAAAAAAAATTCTTTTTGAGAATGAGAAACCTACTGACTGTTTGTGTCATGGTAATAGTCACTTCAAGTATCCATTGTATAATGTCAAGTGGATATTTGCAGTTTTATTGATTGACATTTACGAATTATGAGAAAAAAGATAAATGCATACCAACAGGAAGTTTCAGAGACTTTAACCTCATAAACGTAGTATATGCTGTAAACAGCTTACCTTGCACAACGATTTTTGAGGAGTCACAGAACAATCCAATTCGATTGTGTGCTGACATTCTGTAATGAATTTCTTCACCTTGACCTTGCACAACGATTTTTGAGGAGTCACAGAACAATCCAATTCGATTGTGTGCTGACATTCTATAATGGATTTCTTCACCTTGATCTTGCATTTATAGTCATTCATATCCGCGCTACATTGAATTTTGATCTCATGATTGCACGGCAGCTTATAGTTGATGGTATTTTGGCATGGATTACATTCTTCCCAAAACTTTTGACTGCAGCAGTGGTTCTTTTTGCATCCCTTGCTATTCTTACTACAAGGCTTCATGCAAACTGATTCTTTGTGCTCTGGATCATCCTAAAATGAATAGAAACTAATCAGGCATGAATACAATCTTAATTTTTTCTAAACGAATTTTAACTAGGTTGAGGCTTAACTTACAGAAGAAATGGAATGCTCCGGATGGCAGAACTATCCATGGAGTTGAGCGCGGTAGGTGCTGGGCTGTCGGCTTTGCGCCGTTTGAGGTTTATCACCAACTTTACAGCAAACAAGTATAGTACCACTGATCATTCCTTTTTAGGATGTAAATGTCAGTGAAGAGAACGCCAAGTAAAGGGGAGACTTCCTTCAGTTTAATTGAAGTTGCCTAGCTACATAAAAGTCAAATTGACAATTGCAGAATCTTGAAGACCTATTTAACCATTTTTAACACAACTTCACACTTGCCCTTTTTTTCGTGGAGAGTTAGAAAGAGAGTTAGAGGAGAGTTACTGGAGAGTTAGAAGCGTTGTTAAAGCAGACATGCTAATCATGTTTATTTATTTATTTATAGATACCTACCAACATATATTACTTCACTATCCATTTACTTTACCAAAGAGATACCACGACAAACAAATTCCAATTTTGGTTATTAGTGCTGTGAAACAGGAATTTTGACCTTCGAAAGACCAAATTATTATTGTATTGAAAAACTGACATAAAATAACCAGGCAGTTATATAGTATTGAAGTACTTAACATCGTGCATCCCAATTACCAGCTGCCACACGGCCTCATACCTAATTAAAAAATGAACAAGGCCATAGACTATTGCCTTAAAAACCATGTTTGAGTGACAGAAGACAGAGTTATACAAAACCTACAAGGCAGAGGGATCAGAGAATATACTCTAGGCCAAAAGAGAAATGAAATACATTTATCACAAAAGATATGTGAACATTTTTTTTAGCATATTATTATTGTTATTTATTGAAAACCTGTCTTATTATAAAAAGGAAATGACAGAGCACTATATAAAAAAAAAACAAAGCAAAAGATCACTATGCAACTATTACAAAGTAACTAGTGTAGAAGGAGTTGGTTCCAAGCATGTTTTAACAACAAAAATGACGGAGCACAACAGAAGGGTACTATACTTTCATAATGAAGAACACAGGCACTTGTAACAAAAATGAAGAAAATGAAGAAGATAAGCTATGATAATGTATATAGATGTGGCTAGAGTAAAAGGAGTTGTTTCCAAGCGTGATTTGAAATCTTTTGGTTGTGTTTTTCTATTAGCTTAACAACAGATATAGTAGGATCTGCTATGTGAAGTCTATTTATGAGCTTTGAATTGCGTGTCCAAATTGGATATCTCAGTAAATATTTTGCGAAACGGAAGAAGGTTGAACGGATTTTCAATTTATCAACGTGTGTAAGAACCATCCAGATGGGTGCAATATAGAGGATATGGGGGAGAGCAACAGTGTTGTATAAGGTTGACAGATAACGGTGATTAAAACGAAGCTTAGCACAGACTATGGAAGCGTATGAAGCTGATATGCAGCGTTTGATGTGTTCTGTTAAAAGATGACGAGTGTGAGAAATTGTATTTCCAATGGGAATGCCAAGATAAACGATTTGGTCAGACGGGCGGATCTTTGAATTTCCAAGTACAATTTCATCAGGAAGTGTGCCTTTCCAATTAAAAAGGACTACGTCAGTTTTTTTCAGCGTTGAATTCAAGCCCAGATTTTAAATACTCAGTTTGCAGTTTTTGAAATGTTTCAGGACTTTTGTCTTGAGTTCGGCTAAGATTAAAAATATCATCAGCATAAGTGACTAAGGAGATATTACCAGAAAGAACACAGGACATCTGACACTGATCTTGAGTCTCGAGGACTTAGTTATTGAAATAACAAGGTGAGGCAATGGCACCTTGTCTTGCCCCTTTCTTAACTGGCACAGTTCAATCCTGTGGCTTTGCCATTTCATCTTTCTCAAAGGGGGATTTTAAGTTGGACTCGTAGCTTGGTATACATATTCCTTTGAGATCTAATGATAGCGGAACTTACTCCTGTTTTAGCAGCCCTTAAGAGCATAAGGGGGTGGATTAGGGAGTTAAAGGCGCGGCGAACACCGTGAATAGTCAAGGCGAGTGAACTACATGAGAGAGAAGCATCAAGCAGTGCATTAGCAGCAACCACAAGGGCGTCCGCACAACCAATACCATGTTGTAAGCCAAATTGATGAGGAGGCGGATAAAATTTTTCTTCTAGCTCTTTTATGAACAGTAGCTCATAAAGCTTGCATAGGGTGGTTGATACAGTTATGGGTCTAAAAGATGTGCATTGACTGGAGGTTTTTCCTTTTTTCAGAATAGGAGAAAGATCTCCCACACAGAATGTTGAAGGAACCAAACCTTGAGTAAAAATCATTTGCAGTAATAAAGTGAGATGTTCTAAAAGCGCAGGACCACCACATTTGATATGTAGAGCGTGAATTCCATCTATGCCTCGTGACTGCTTTGGTTTATTGCGCACAATAACATCAGCAACAGACACTACAGATACTAGGTAATCAGAATCAGGGAAAGCATGCAAAAATTGGTCAAGCTCTTCAACATATTTGTGCTCAATTTGGGGTCTGGTGGAAAAAATTCAGCCTCATAAAAAGAATACCAATCAGATAAAGGAATATCGGCAGCGGAAAGGGAAGGTTTGGGGATCCTGGGACGGATAGACGACCAAAGGAAATGAAGATTATCTTTGATTTTTTTTTGCGCTGTCTGTTCTGTGATTTGCTTACGGTGATTCTGAAGCTCCTTAGCAAACTTCTTTTTTGTAGTGATGCGGATGGAATTAACAAGACCGGACCGTGGTCGGTCGCATTCAATCCATAAATGTAGCCAAAACTTTGCTGAATCATGTGCTTGAGAGTCTTTGATTTTCATGCCACTTAGGAACAGTTCCTCGATGCCGACGCTTCAATGGAACAGTAAAGCGTGACATATCTCTGCACAATAAATATCAAGGAGGATACGTTTTTCCTCAGCGGGCAACAGTGAGTCCTTGATCAGCAGAACAAAGGGTAGTTTAATCTTGGAAAGGATTATAGAAACACTATCCCAACATGATTGAGTGTTGATTGACGCCCAATTACGTACATACGACGGATTTTGTGTTTTTGGGTGATTGGTAGGTATATGAGAAGTTTTATTTGGTGAAAAAGAAAACGATACGGGCAAGTGATCAGATATTAAATAATCACAAAGAACCTTCGGTTGTGAGACATCTAAAAACGGAGAAGTGACAACATGGTCTATGTTGAATGTCGACGAGGAATTGTGAATGTATGTGAAACTTGTATCTTTGTCAATAACATTCAAATGATTATCAAATATTTCACCAACCAGAGAAGAACGGGCAGATGGAGCAGTTAGGTTACAGTTAAAATCTCCAGCTATTAGACATGCAGAATTACTAGAAATAATACTCGAAATACATCTACATAACTTTTCAGAGGCAAGAGCAAAAAGGGGCTCGGACGTTTCATTACGGTAGTCAGTGGGCAAATAAATATTATAAATAAACACATTATCAACTTTAACAGCAAGAAAGTAATCACTGGATTCTACAAGCACTGAACGTAGAGCGGAATTCACGTAAGTCGCAAGACCTCCCGACGGTCTACCGCCTGCACTATTTTGCTTAGCTGGAGTTGCAGTCTTGATTGAGAGTTCGTTGTGTCAACATCTCGTTTGGTATATTAACCTCTTAATAAAGTAAGGTTTCCACCTGTGCGACTCCCTACAGACATTTTTAATCGGATTATTTTATTTAATTGACATGAAAATTTTTGCTTGCTTGAATTTAAATTCCCTTGGGATTTAGTGACTTAACAAGTATTGGACTCAGACAGAAAGATTTAATTACCTTACAGTGCAGAGTTGCCACCTACTGCACCGTCCAAAAATAAGCCAAAATTCAAAAATAGTTTCCGGAACAGAATACGGATAACATATATTAGGTAATAAGCAGAAGAGGGGAGGGTTCCTGCCGCAAGCACCGTATGTACCTGCGGGTATTTAGTTACTCTTAAATTGCGGGGAATTGGAGAGCGGGTCCAGACACTTCCCTTGTTCCTAGTATTGAGTGATTCAGTAGACTTTGGATGTTTTCGAGTGAAGACACTGGCTCGTTTTGAGTGAAGACACCTCAGATTTCTTGATATTTCGTTCATTACCGGCGAAAAAAGTGATACAGGTCACGGTGGGAAGATTATTATCAATCCTGTGCTAAACTACATTTCACGCTCAATGAGAACGGGGGAAAAAGCGGAAGTGATTATTGCAAAAGTCGCGAGTTTCTTCTCGTTTGATGATATTATTGACGCAAAGACTTTACTCCACCAGGAGTCAAAAAACGAAACTCGCCAAATCAGACATGGTAAGAAGGAGGAAGAAAATAGCGTTTACTATATTGTCGCCTTGCTCCGTTCCTGCAGTAGATGAAAGCACATCTGCTACGGCTATCTGTCACTTGACCGAAACTAAGCGAAAAGTTGATGGACTTTATCACATAGCACAAAATAAGCCGTTCCCGTGGGTGCCTAGCAAACGGACCGACGAGCCTACTCAAAGACCTAGCTATGCCGTTGTTCTTAAGAGCATGCCTGATAGTTTGAACACTCCTACTGCCCAAAAGGCGTTTACTGACACCTTATGTCCCAGTGGTGACGATATAAATGAGCTTCGCAAATCAAAAAATGATTGGAAATTAGTTGTAAAATCGAAGAAAACAGCAGAAGCAGTTTTCGCTTTGTTGAAGAATAAGTCAGGGTGTTACGACATCTGTCCGCTGGCCGAGCCACATTGGTGTCTGTAAACGAGTCCCGGAGGACTTCGATGAACAGTCACTCAAACCACTCATCCCAAATGCCGTAAAAATACTGCAATGTGGCACCTCACGTGTCTTCAAAGTACACTTCGAATCGCGGACCGAGCTCCAGTTTTTTCTTCGTAATTCTGTGAAAATACGCTATGAGAAACTACCAGTACACCCTTTAGTATTTTTGCTGAAACGGTGTAATAAGTGTCATTTAGTTGGTCACCTTGCAGCGGAATGCAGAAATCAACCAAAGTGTTCGAAGTTTGGATCAACTGATCACACTTCCAATCGCCTAAACAAGTGCAATCAGCCAGCCTTCTGCACGAGCTGCAAATCAAGTGGACACACATGCTATAGCGTACGCTGTCCCACAAACAAGTCTATAAAGTCTGATATGAAATCCGGTGTTTCTCCAATTTCATGAACATTGTGTCTTGAAACATAAACGGCAACTTTGCTGACCGACCTTTAATAATAGCTGAAATGCTGAAAACCAGCCATATTGTAAGTGTTCAAGAGCACTTTGCCCTTCCATTGCCTGTTAATCAGTTAGACACTTTTCAGTCTCATTTGATGTATGCTGTTCCTGCTGAGCGTAAGCAGGCCCTTGGTCGACCCTCTGGTGGACTTGTAACTTATGTTCGGAGAGATATTGAGTCAAAGATTTTATTCTCAACGCAAAATATCCTTGCAGTGCACGTAGGTGGTAATTTAGTAGTAGTTAACGTGTATCTGCCGACAGATTACCGGGATGACCATTCAGATTCGTTTTTTTGCCAGAAGTATCGCTAAACTATCAGAGTGCCTTCTTCTAGCTAAACGTAGGAAACTCCCTTCAGTTATTTTTGGTGATTTTAATTGCTCATTGAGCACTAATGTCAACGAGATTGATAGTCTTGAATCTAGTTTTCGGGAAAATATGATTTACGGTTTACTTGATGACTCGTTTATCGTGTCAGGCAAAACACAAAAATTCACATTAATACATAACTCTGGTTCCACATCAGATCTTGACCATGTGATTTGTTCCAAACAGCTTTTCCCCTCTCAAGTGCGCGTCTTTGATACTCCCTTTTCTTCGGACCACTTCCCAATAAAATTGAATATAGCACCTCCCTCTTCAAGCCCTCACCAAACTAGTCAAAAAGAAAGATCGCAGAAATGGGTAGAGCTTACGGATTGGAACAAAAAGGATCCCTTCCTTTACAATCACGCATGTGACAGCATTATATAAAAATTAAAAGTTCCATACAATCTGCTAATACAATCCACTCCTAGCCACAAAAAGGAAGCGCGAATTCAGCTTAACAGTACACTGCTCAGTTGTCACATGCACTTCGCCTAGCTGAGGAAGCAGCAGTGCCAAAACGAAAAATCAAAATAGGAACACAAGTAAAGGGATGGTCAGAAAATGCAGCTTTAGTTGATGCGTGTCATAAGGCTAAATTCTGGCTCTCTATGTGCAAAGATTGCAGATGTCCACGAGCCGGAATAGTGAATGAAATCCGGCTTCGCACCAAACGTAAATTTGCCAAAGAGCTAGCTAACCATCGCGCAGAAATTTGCCACTGATGCCACTGATGCATCGTCAATCCTCTAAGAGTCATGGAAAGCACAATATGAACAAGACTTTTCACCCCCGTGCCCAGACAAAAGCAAAAAATTCAAATATTATCTCAATAACCAACTATCGCATGCAAATCGCACCGATCGTGTTGTATCAGTTTCTGACATTTGGAACGCCCTCCGCCATCTAAAAAAAAAGATCGCAAGGTATTGACAAAATATCTGCAGTCCACCTACAAAACCCATCGTTTCTGCTTATTGAACATTTAACCCTCTTATTCCAGATGATTTTTGCACAAGGTATTGTTCCTAGTACGTTCTGCGTCAGAAGTCTTACACAGTACCAAAAAAGGAAAAGCCTCCTTGGGAATGCACATCATTTCGACCTACAACAGTATCTACCGCTTTTTGCAAGATCTTCGAACTTTTGATTATTGAGGAAATTAATACGAAATGCTACAGACCGCCTTTCTAGCTCGGTTCCCAGCCTGGGCATGGTTGTGACATGCTTTAAGTGCGGTAGTTTCAGTACTATTGGATGCCGAAAATTCTGGCGAATCTGTCGCTCTTGGCATACATGATATACGACGAGCTTTTGACTCATTAATACATGAACAGATTGTACTTGAAATGGCAGAGCGCGGCGTCCAATGGAGCTTACACATGTCTATAATGTTTTCGTCGTCTTTGACATGACTGACGATTCGGCCTTGCGCATTAATTTCAGAATAAAGAAGTCTCTTTGCTGATAAAATCGCATCATGCGCAAAGAATTTCACAGCCGAGAATAGAATGCAATCTATTTTCACACCCTCAGAAAGTGATCGCGCAAGAAAATTCAACACAGCATTCAAAACGAGTTTTTCGCTCATGTCTGTCTTTCAATAATTAAGCGTAAAATAATCACAGTCCAGGGGCGGTCCAAGAATATACGTCACAAAACAGCAGGAGAGATGCAATCGGTAGGTAAAACGTGTGCACTGAATGAATGCTGAAACCGGTTGAACTCCAATAAACCAGGGAAGCGTCAGCCCCCGTTCAACCTGATCCCCGCAGTTTAGGGAAGACTCTCCCGGCAGGTACAACGGCACTTGCCACGGGTTTACTGCCCCTCTTCTTCTTGTCAATTAGGGTTACATAAAAAAGCAGCCTGGCACACCATATATATAAATGTTCAGAAATTAGGTCAGTACAAATATGTCAGGATTATACGTCACTAATCCCTAGTGCGAAATTTTTAGTTTCTTCACTACAACAAGGATATTGTCAGGGGTACTTAACAATATTTGCTAAACGACCTCAAGGTCATATCACCATGGGCTTTAATATTCCAAGTTGAAAGAAGGTATAACGAGTTGGCACTATTTTCTACAATGTAAAATTAAAAACACAAATTAGTCGAAATAATTTCACTTATTGACACAAGACAACAAAATCGATAGCTATTATATTTAACTCTTAAAGATAAGATGCATCGAAATACTTTCTAAAAGAGCCAAAAAAACAAAAACAGAAAAACTTAGGAACGCTAAAAAAAAAGAAAAACAAGAGAAAAGAACAAAGAAAACTTACATTTACGTGACATTTCCGGTCACAGGAGTGACCGCAGTAAAGTCGGAAGTCACAGGGTATACTGCAACGATGACCCTTGGGATCCACAGCACAATGCACTCTACCAATATGACCACAATCAGGCAACACTTTTTCTACTAACACTACACATTTGTACTCTAGCTCATTAACATAGCAAGGTAGCTTTACAACATGTCCACAAGGCAATTCTTTATCCAATTTAACCATACAGTTGCCACAATCTTCAAAGCACTTTCTCGGGCATCTGTGCTTTTTGATGCATAAGTATCGCTCGCAAGGTTTGGTGCATCGCTTAACGTGATGATCTCGGTCTTGAATATGGCACACACTTGGACATATGTGACCACATTTTAAAACTGCGTTACATTTTTCCGTGCAACCACCTTCAATGACACCCCTGAAATCATTAGGGTGCTTAATTTTCGTCTCTGTTCCATGAATCTGTAAATAAAAATCTTGTGATTGCATTTCCTTTGTTTCAACCCATAGCGGCAAGGAATGGCAAGTATAAGGTGCCCTTCGTCAGTACTAATCAGAACTCAAGAAACTGAAGGGCGTAAACAATAAAACACTTTAATCAATCATGCATAAATGATAATTCTAAAAATGGAACTTTTATTGATTTTACTATTAACTATGAAAAGCTATTAGCATCAGTAGCGGTTTTAGACATCATAATCTGAATGGGGGGGGGGGTATACGTTATGAGTGTAAGAATATAAAATAAAAGGAATTTAATATCAGAAAACTGGGGGGCAGCTGTTCCCTCTCTTTCTAGACCTAGAACCGCCACTGGCTGGCATACACAAATTTGCTTAATATAGAAAAAGGCAAAACAACCCTTTAAGGGATTGGATCGGGATGAAACTTACACAAACAAGGTCAACATTCTGGGGAACTTTAGGACTCCAGGAATCTTTCCCCAGAACAATAGTAAGGACATTTAAATTTTTTTCTTCAAGTACGTGTTAGTAAAATAGGTAAAGAGCAACCCGTGCCAATACTAACTGAGCCTCTAAAAACAGGATAAAGTATCAATATGACAACAATATGTTGATCAAAAGAATCCTATTTAAAGCACATTCTAAATATAAAAATTCATAAACATTAATTTAAAATATCTAAATATATTTGCATAAGAAAACTTGCTTTATTTCAGAAGAAAGGATGTGATTTAGGCAAAATTTAGACCATGAAATTCGACTTGTTTCAGAAATCTAAAGCGGAGGTTGCAAGATCCCATCAATAAAATACAATCCAATCATTCCTGAAAAAAAGTCGCCGGACGCGTTTTTGACAGGTTTTGTGTAATTATTATTTTCTTCTTCTTTTTCTTTTCACAAAGGATTGTTGAATTGAAGCTGTGGTCTTGCAGGACCAAAGGATGGCTTGCTCGATTTTTTTTTTTTAAAGCTTTATGGTTCTTTTTAGGATCGAAAAACAGTAGTGTTCAAAAATCGTATTTCAAAGGGAAGCAAAGAGCGATATTAAAATCTAAGGCAGACAGAGAAAAAATGAAGTAAGAAGTCAAACCTAACACGAAGAGAAATTACTATGCATGAACGAACGAAACTTCGCATGAATATGAACAAAAATTTACTGAAATTTATTACTGACATTGAAATAGTTTTACTTTTTCGTTACAAACCTGTTGAATTAAATACTGCTCACAACTCTCCAGAAATTGTTGGAAAGAATTTCTTTGCTCTTACCTACATTAAAACCTACAATAAACATAAATAAAACATATAATAAGTCAATCTTAAAACGAATAGATTTTACTAGGATAGAACAAATGAAACCTAAAACAAACAAAAATTAAAACGACGAACAGAAACGACCACAATTTATTGGTGCTACTGCCTTCTAAAATCCTCTAGTCTAGATTCTCATTTACGTTTAATTGAAAACAGCATATGTGTTTTATTTGAGATCAAATCAATAATTTATTCTTCTTTAAGGTTTTATTTATACATCAACAACTATTTTTTGTTTTGTTTTAAGATTGACTAATTATTTAACTTAGTTATTATATGACTTAGATTTGATATCGTTCTCTGCTTTTCTTTAAAAAGAATTTTCTTGTTTTGTTTCTTTTTTTTTCGCAGTATTAACGAATAAGGCGCACTAAAAAGTGTGGTGTCATTATTCTAGATTTTTTGCCACCTTCAGTCCAATTATGTGACAGCATTGTCATATATGGAGTGGACCCCCTCAGCCCAATCCTGAGACGGAAGAAATGTCTATTTACACCCCTATTCTTCAATCCAATATTAATAATAGACTAAACATTGGAAAAAAGAAGATTTCATTTAGAAATTACCTGGCAGACGAGCTCCAACTGAGGGCCGATTTCATTGTTTTCATCAAGTGTCTTGTGAATACTTTTCCAAAGCTTGCTTTTTGAGTCCAAACTTCCCATGTTACCAATCATGTAGAGACCCTGCTTAGCACGAGAAAGTGCAACACAAACCCGATTCTCATTAGTGAGGAAGCCAATTTTAGCATCAATGTTGGACCTGACTAGGGACAGGATAATGATGTCGTTTTCTTCTCCTTGATAGTTGTCAACGACAGTTATCTTCACTCCGCTCAAACTTTCAAACGATTTCCTCTGTAACTAAAAAGCAAAAATTAGAATCAAAGGGAATTAATATGACAACAATTACGAAAGCAAATGAGTATTGATGTAGATAAAATTAAATTAACTCCAGCAAAGCTTAAAATTAATAATAGAGCAAAAAAGGAAATTGGGCTTAAAGAAAAAAATCAGGTGACTAAAAAATGTTCATGGTTATAAAACGCCCGTGTCAAAAGAGACACCTGCAAAAAATTATGACGGATCATAAAAATAAAATTTGTAATCCTTAGATGGCAAGACATCGTTTAATGCGTTTATTTCGTATTTTGCAGGTTTCAAGATTCATTTATTTAAAACAGCTTTCATAGCATTGGCAAAAGTCTCAATTAAATTACACTATCTTTTAAAACACAGAAAAAAAAGAAAAAAAAAGAAGAAAACTAAGCATGATTAATGACGCTTGTATAAAACAGAATAAAAGAATTGCTGAAGCAATTCGTTCTGCATCTTATTGGCTCGAACTTGTTCGTGTGTCGAATATTGGCTTTTGGGGCAATAAGAGGAGGCAACAACGTGCTGTGTTTTTCACTAGCGAGGAGCGGTTGTCCAAATTTGCACTTGAGATGGAATCTCTGTTAGTAAGCAATGTTGTGTGCCTGTGGTTTCCAAACAGGGCACGCGTATTCTAGCAAGGACACATATAGCAGATATACGCTAGTTGTAACAAATTCACTGGGAAACCAAGTCGCCGGAGCGTAGTCAGGGATCACAAAGCTTAGTTGCCCTTTTTAACAAGGTTAGAAACTTTGTGGCTGAAAGAACAGTCAGCCCTAAAAGTCACACCAAGAATAATTGTAGTTGAAATGGTAAGGAGCCTGTGTTCAGGACAAGCTAAAACCCTTTTAAGCGGATTAAAACGCATCACTTTTGTTTTATTGAGGCTAATTTGAGGTCCATTATTCCAACATTGACAGGCCAGTTCACCTTGGAACTGGGGCATTGCTTGGGATTTATCCACAAGAAATTTGAGCCAGGCAGGCAGATCATTGACGCATTTAAAGCGTTCATCAATGTCCACGAGAACATAGTTGATCACAGCCACGAACAGTCAGGCAGCCAGCTTTGTACCTTGGGGAGTACCATACGTTACTTCAGCCCATTCAGAGTTGAGATCTCTGGCAAAAAGCGCCATTTTTTCTCTGGCCATTTTTTCGGGTTAAATCGAACACATCAGGATTAAATCGAAGACATTACGGTAATCAACGAGCAGAAGGTCTACTAAAGTGCTTCCCCTATGAAGCTATTCAGTTATCAGGTGATAGAGACACACAACATAATGGGCAGGACAGCTTCATTTTAAACAGTCATACTGGAAAGAGTCTACGGAAGGGTTGATTTGCGTCAGGAGTTCACGATACATAAAAATATTCGGTGATCTTAGCGAGATTCGGGGCTATTGAAATTGGACAGAGTTGTTCGCATGATTTCGGCTAAATTCATAGAAAGTTCTATGCCAATTTCATAAAAGGGCTTCGAAATCCACGTAAATGATTATAGAAGCTTACATTTCACAATGATTTATCCTCACTAAACACTAGCTATAACTATAATAAAGAAAAGAGTCAGACTGATTTATTTAGATCATTAGCTCAAGTTAAGAGTTTAGCAAATAAAATTTCGACATGATTGAATTTTGTGACTTGAATTTTTGAGGTACTGATATGGAACCCGTTTATTATCCATGGATATTTTATTTTATTCTTATTATTCTTTCAAGAGAAACACTAGAGGATCGCAAGCTTTCCGTTTAGCTGCCTTGCATGATTAGTTCTTTCAATATTCCGTTTGTTTATTACGAATTGTTAATATTTTACTATCCCATAGTCGACAGAATTTTCTGGTCTAAGATTTCTTGCAGGGGGATGACAATTTCTTATGAAAATATTGTATAATTAGTGATCCCAATTAGTTGTATGCATTAAACAGAGCAAAAGTAAACCATGATTCGACACTAGTAAGTAAAACGGACTCGGTCAGCAAATATAGTTATAAATAACTTTCAAATTTAACATTTTTTTCATAGATAATCTATTTTGTTATTGGTTTTAGATCCTTTATATGTGAGAAATAACTCTTCTTCTTACTATAGAATAAGAAAGATCAAACAGTTCGTGCAGACGAACTGTAAGCAAAAGAACGCGCGTGTCTGAACCAATTAAAACTCTAAAAACACACTTTATTATGAATGCGTATATTCATAGAATGCCCTTTTTATGGTGATTCCAGACAAATAAAATTCATCAAGTTTGAAGAAACCATGAAAGTATAAAAAGCTAAAGAAATTTTCATAGTTTTAATAAAAGAGGGAAGGCAACCCCATTTGGACTCTGCTTTCGATGAGAATTGGAGCATCGTATGCGGCATCTCCAAGAATTCATTTTATGTTTGAAGCTCCTATGTTCACATATAAGAAATTGTGTGTTTTTTTTAAGAAGTTTGGTAACTTCTGCCTGTTTATTGGTTTGTTTTTTCCCTAGGAGAGATTATGTTGAACGGTTGTCATAGAATATCGGGTGAAGACTCATTCGAACGGAAGCGAAATTTTTAGTGCTCTTTTTAAGTAACAGAAACAATTGTCAATTTAATGTCATTTTGAGCTGAACAAACTTTTTTAGGCCACAACAGGACCAAAATCCTAAACCACCCCCCCCCCCCCCCATAATACGCAAATATATAGCCGAAATTAAGTATTTTCCATGTATTTTTCCGTTTCTTAATTTCGTCAGCACTGATTCAATTTGCAGGTACACAGGTTGAAACAAGAGTTCATGACAAAATGCACGGGAAATATATAATTTGGTCTATATATTTTCACATTAGAGGGGTTGGGGGGGGGGGTAAAATATAGTGGAAGCACCTTCAAAATATGCTAACTACAATTTTTCTGCGTACTATGAAATGAGAATTGTTTTTTTCTAAATGTTTCCTACTCAATAGCCCCAATTGTAGACCTTAGACAAATTTGGGACTATAACTCTATTCCTTTAAGCCAAAATTTTTTAAAAGAACACTGAAAAGGGTTTTTAACTTCAATAGATGCCACTGCATCATCTGTAAACATAACTACTAGGCTGTTCCTGTGGATAAACAAATAGAAAGACCATTTATACAAATTAAGAATATCAATGATTCTAATGCAGATATTCGTGGTACGCCTGTATCATCAAGAGACTAAGGCTGAGACAGATGGCCTTGAACTTCTATTTGGATTCCACGATTTTCTCCATATAACTTTAACAAATCCAATACTTTTCCACGAGTTCCAAAACTATTTATTTTAGAATGTTCATTCTAGAACTATTCATTGAAGAAAATCGTCAAAAACCTAAAAACCAAGAAGGAAGAAGAAGGAAGAAGAAATTGGCACAAACAAACCTGCAACATATACTGTAGCTGTCCAGAGTAAGTAGTCAACACAGTAATCTGACTAGGCAAATATCCTTGTTGTATCAAGTATCTAGCAAGGTTCACAGATATTTGTGCTTCATGTGGATTAAAGTGAGACTCTTGCTCGTTGTCCAGAAAGCTTCAAAGAGAAACCTGACTAGTTCAGGCGAGGGTTCCACATATCGACTCTGTCTATCAAATGTTTCTTACCTATGCAACAAATTTCACAAAAATCCATGATTAGTGACTTTATAAAAAAAACAACTTCGTCACTTTCATTAAAACATGTACTAAAGAGCGAAAATACGGGAAAAAAACTAAATTAAGCACCTCCTACCCCAATTACACATGACAATTACATAAAGAAAACCAATCAGAGGCAACGCCTTTGATTGCTTGCCTATAGGAAAGAGCCACAAGGCGTTCATCTGTCTATCTGTCATTCGTCCATCTGACTGTATAGCAGAGAGTTAACTGTTGTGAACTATAGACATTCCTTTGTCTTGTCAGTGATTACATAAACTGCAGTTCTGGGAGTGTTTAAAATATCTCATTTGTCCGTCTGACTGTAAACAGGAGAGTTATCGGTCATGTACTATAGACACTCATTTGTCTCGTCAGTGACTACAGTTCTGGAAGTGTTTAAAATGTGAGTAATATTTATTCGTTTATTTCGGGGTTGTTGGTTCTTTTTTTGTGTGTTAGTTGTCACTTATTTTTAGATTGTTTTATATTTAAAAAAACGTTCGTTTCTTTTTCCTTAAAAGTTTTTTTTTTCCGTTGAAAAAGGCTCCTGAACGTGGAGTCAAAATGTTCGGAATTTTTTCATAACTTAAAGTTTTATTGTTGTTGTTTTTGTGTTTTGTTCCACTGCTTTATTTAAATAGAATACATTTCTCTCTCTTAAGTCTATTGTATACATCCTGTTGATAACTACTACTACTACTAGCAATAGCAATAAGGGTAGCATACACATGGTATCTTTTGGCTGGTTCAACATCCCCCTTAACATGCACTGGAAATTTCAACTTAACACTCTAAGCTGGTCCTGAGATATAGCTATTACGGCCTTTTATTAACCCACTCGTCAATAATTGTATATATTTATTTTCTTTAGTTCATTATTCTTTTTATTCGCTTGACTCTGTTTGACTCTGTTTAGTTTGAATCTGTGATATTTCGAATCATTGTATATTTTTGCATGACGATGGCTATGGCTGTGATTTTCATATGTTTTATATGTTTAGCGTCTTATTATGACAAAAACTGCCGCTGATCGGCATGACCGTCTTTATGGTGTTTGAAATAAAATCGTTATTTACTATTTATATTTATTTATGACCTGCATCCCCATAGCGTCTTTCAATTTAGTTCACTGTCCTCCTCAACAGTCCTTGAAAGTTTCACAATAATACCTTTAGCTTCAGTAGTATGAAAATTTTACATTTTGCCTAGTTCAACATAGCCCTTAACATGTAATGAAGCTTTCAATTTAAATACCCTAGACCATTCCTGCGATATTGCTGATATGAACTTTCAAAAGCCTGTTTGTGCAGTGTGTTTTTATTTAGTTCAATATCCCTCTAAATATTCCCTGAAAGTTTCAACTTCCTACCGTTAGCCTCAGTAGTAGTAGTCGTAGCAATAATAGTAATAGCAGCCAAAGTAGCAGCAGCAATAGTTGTAGCAGTATGCACAGTGTCTTTTGGTTAATTCAACGTCCTCAACGCGTCTTGAAAGTTTCAACTAAATGCTCTAAGCCAGTGGTTCCCAAAGTTGATTGGGCTCTGACCCATCTAACGAAAATTTCCAATTTTGGGACCCACCTTTTTACTGTCTTAGAGAAAAGAGGCAGTAAATATTATACTCTACAACTAGATGAGTTTACCGACGTGCCTGAGTCAAGGCCTATTTCAACTGCTTGATTTTGTGCATTAAATATGGCAAATGAGTCAAGGCCTATTTCAACTGCTTGATTTTGTGGGTTAAATATGGCAGAACGATGTGCATGAAGAAAAAATTCAAATGAATTTACTAAAAAAATGTGCATTGTCAGTTTAATATACATATTCTGATATTCATTCCTTAATATCTTGGTTATTTATTGTAATAACCAAGATATTTACTTGGTTATTTATTGTAATTTCTGTTCGTTATGGGTTTCATTTATTTATCAATGCTGATTTGTGGTAGTTTCACGTTTGGTTGATTATTTGATTTAATTTTAGCTCATTTTTGGTTTAATGGAGTTCTTTACCTTTATTTGAAAAACATATTTTGCGGAACAAGTTTTTTTTTAATTAATTTCTGTTCGTTTTATATTGGCATAGGTTTTTCAGGGAAAAATAAAATAATACTTTAAATCTTCTTGATTTTTTAAGACTTTATAGTTTGGCCAGCTCTTTGTGTGCTGGAGAAAAAATTTCAGCAATTTTTAACAACATAAACCCTTTTAAAAATCTGGACACAAATAGTAGCGTTTAATTTAGTTTCATACCTCCTCTAGTTGACATGAAACAAAAAACTTGATACCATTCGCAAAAAAACCTGTTTACTTTCTTTGATAGCTTGGATACACATAAGCTATTTTGATTTGGTTAAATTTTAAGAGCAGAAGTAGCCCCGAAAGTTTGAACATAATACCCTCAGTCGTTCTTAGGATACAGCTAAAATACCTTAGTGGAATTATCAATAACACAATGAATTTTGATTTAATCTTAAGGCAACATTTAGTTTTTGAACATAATGGGCAAATGGGAGGGTGGGCGTAGGAGGGGGACTAGTTGACCTCCAATCACTTTCGACTATAAAAATGGGCATGACCCTTTCTGCTTTCAATCGAATGAGCCCTTTTCGAAGTTCCTACGACAACTCCTTCGATAAAAAGTGCCCTGATCTAAACAAAAGAAAAAAAAATAATAATACATTGTTCTCACATAAACTTCTACTATAAAAATGTCAAGCCTTCCTATCACTTTCGACCATTAAAAAGGGCACTAGCCCTTTCAATTTCCATTCGAGTAAGCCCCTTTTCAAGTTTCTATGACAAAGATTTCAATGAAAAACTTATATGCCTCCACAGCATAACTTATAACCCTTATCCTCAAGACTGTGGGGGGATTGTCCGGCTCAAAGGTATAATTTCCAGAACTTTCAACTACGCTGAACAAAATGACTATCTCAGAATTTTGATTGGATATATTTTGGGAAATGGTGGGCGTGGAAGGTGTGTTAGTTACCTTCTAATCTCTTTCGACTATTAAAAGGGCATTAGCCATTTCAATTTCCAATCGAATGAGCCCTTGTTGAAGTTTCTACAACAACGCATTCTATAAAAACCTTATATGCCTCCAGGGCATAACTTAAAACCCTTACCCTAAGGGCTGTGGGGGGGGGGTGTCATCCTCAAAGACTTAAGTTTCAGAACTTTCAACTACGTTGAACAAAATGGCTATCTCAAAATTTTGGTTGGATGTGTTTGGAGAAAAGGTTGGCGTGAGAGGGGGGTTAATTGACCTCCAATCACTCGACTATTACAAAGGGCACTAGTCCTTTGAATTTACAATCGAGTGATTCTATTTGAAGTTTCTACGTCAACACTTAAAAAAAAAAAAAAAAAAAAAAAAAAAAACAACCTTACATGCCCCCAGGGCATAACTTACAACCCTTGCCCTGAGGGCTGTCGAGGAGTATCCTCCTCAAATACATAATTTCTATCTGAATATCAACTATACTGAACAAAACGGCTATGTCAAAATTTGATTGGATGTGTTTCGGGAAATGGTGGGCGTGTAAGGGGCTGTTGTTACCTTCCGATCACTTTCGACTATTAAAAAGGGCACAAGTCACTCCAATTTCCAATAGAATGAGCCCTTTTCGAAGCTTCTACGACAACTTCTGCGATACAAAATGCACTGGTCTAAGGGAAAAAATAATAAATAATACATTGTGCCAACATCGTTCTCATATGTCCCCAGGGCATAAATTAAAACCCTTGCCCTGAGGGCTGTGGGCGAATGTCCCCCTCAAAAACATAATTTCTATCTGGAAATCAACTACACTGAACAAAATGGCTATCTCAAAATTTTATCTAAAAAAAAAAAAAAAACATTGTGCCAACATCGTTCTTTACTTAGCGCGATTACGCTGCCTATGATACTGCAGTTATACACTTTCGACAGTCTAGATGCTCATAATTCGTTTTGATTTAGTTCAACATCCACCAAAACATTTCAGAGGCAACGCTATAGCGTTGCCCATAGTAAAGGCCATAAGGCTTCGATATTTCATTAATTTTTTTTTCAGTATTATTCTTTACTTTCATAACAACAGCGTAGACCAAAAGTATTCCCGGAAATCAAGAAGGATTATATATTAATTATTAATTCCACCCCCGTTTCCTTGCTCATTACTAAATCGGTATTTACATGGAAGATCAATGAGAGTTAGGATATTTTGGTATTAAAAAACATCCTATGAGGTATCTGCCCCCCTCCCTAACTACAAAACAATCAGAGAGCCCTACTGTACAGGTTTCAAGCTCTTGTCTACAAATATTTTAAATTGTGTATTTTTTGCCAAAATTTAATAATGAATAAAAATAACAAGTAAAACAAACAATGTATTTATCAACGACAGTGAAATTTGTTTGAACCTCCAAAATATTTAGGCTCTATATCCAAGATCCGTCCTCAATAAACTACGTAAATAATTGAAATAAAACTTACATTAAAATGGGATCTTTAACACTAAAATTGAACAATGAAAAATATTCCCATGTTTAAAGTTCTTATGATGGACAGGAAGCGTGGTCTTCGTCGATAATGAAAGGTGTGCGTTGTTTGCTATTGTCGATAAATAAAGTTCAAATAGGGATAAAATCCTTTTTAATAGACAGTGATAGAAATTCACAAAAATACCAGATATTTCGGTCACATATACAGTGACCGTCATCAGTAGTAAAAAATTATCTACGTTTGCTATTGTTTTCCCCAGAGATGATCAACTCGAACCGATGGTCCTAGAAGATCGGGAGAGAGCTCATTTGAACATATATTCAAAGTTTAAGTGCCCCTTTAAGTGACCAAACAGAATTGAGGGCAACTAGCCCCCTTCACATGCTCCTTTTTTACAAAAGAAATCCAAAGGCAAATTTTGAGATAACCATTTGGTTCATCATAATTGAAAGGTCCAATAAATATACCTCCGAGGATGACATGACCCCCAACAGTCCCTAGGGAAAGGGTCGCAATTTTTTTTTTTTTGCAATTTGTCCAACCTATATTTTCTCTTTAAGCCTTAAACGTTGTAAATTGTACAACATTATCAAAGCACTTACTACTTTTTCCAAGACTTCGTGAGCCAGAAAGAAACGTTCTGTTTCAACCCTTTCACATCCGGATATTCAAGTACAGTAGAATCATTCTTTAGTGACTGATAAATAGTGTTGGGCGATATTCAGTATCGATATTGATATATCGATATATCGGAGCAAATATCGATATCGAATATCGAAACGAAAATATCGATATCGAAAACGATATTTGAACATATTTGACTATTTTCGGAATTTTCTGCTACTGGTAAACGTCCTGCAGAAAAGATCCAACATAGAAAATTGTTTGGGAAATGGGCGAGAAGAAGAACAATGATGTATTTAATCCATTGACTCATACATGCTGATACACAGCATACTTACCTGTATCCATAAGTTGGTATAGCCTGTTCTCAAACTCAAAATACGTTTAGTCAGGAGGACTTCCAAATGTTGCTGAGAACCTCCAAAAGGCCTTGGCTGTATTAATGCCTTCTAAGCTGATAGGCCTTGCTCATATAAAAGAGAGTTGGCTTTCTATGCTGAATCCAAATATATAGGATTCATTCAGTTTAGTGTTCCCATCAAAAGATACGAGCCTGAGAAAATTTGGGTGATTTTTGGGAAAGGGGAGAAACCCTCCAAAAAGTCAAAGAATCTTAAAGAAAAGCGCACCATCAGATTCAGCATATCATAGAACCCTACCTGTAAAGATTTTAACCTCCCGTCAGCGTAAATGTAGAATTTTGTATTTTTGTCAGAATAAAAATCACGGATGCATGTTTATTTATTCCTCTTTCTTTCGCCAGCGTGATTGCATCAATTCAAAGGCCCAAGAATGTTGGGAAAGTGCTCGTTCGAAAGAAAATAACAGTTCTAGTTCCCTTTTAAAGTGACCCGAGATATTGGAGAGCCAATAATAGCCCCCTCTCCCACGCCCTTTTTCCCTGAAAACACCCGATCCCAATTTTGAGAGATATTCATTTTTGTTCACCATAGTTGAAAGATCGAAAAAATGTTCCTCCGGAGATAACCTGACTCCCCGCAACCTGAGGAAAGGGCTTTAAGTTATGAATTTGCCTATTGTTTACGTATAGTATTTTTTATTTGTAAGTAAACAGGCCTTTTTAGGGAGGGGGAATTTTCTCTGGGGGATTTTCCACAGGTAGAATTTCCAATGGGCAGCGAAGTTTCCGGGGCTGAACTAACAAGGGGGAATTTTACACCGGAGAACTTGTCATAACGCCTATACGAAATTCGTCATAATGTTTCTCTGCCGATTCAATTTTTGATGTAGAGATGTTCCGAGGAAATTGTCATGATCCCCCATGATGCCCCGGGGGAAGGGCTATAAGTTATGAATTTTGTCTGTTGTTTACATATAGTTTCTGTTATTGGAAGTAAACAGACGTTTTTAGGGAGGGAAATTTTGCGCAAGGGGATTTTTCCACGGGGAGAATTTTCCATGGGCAGGGAAGTTTCCGAAAATGAACTTATAAGGAGAAATATTACACGGGAGAATTTGCCAGAACTCTTATATCAAATTTATTTTACTTTCTCTTTGCCGATTCAATTGAACATCTAGAGATGTTTTTGGGGATATCATCCGGGGTAAATTTTCAGAGAGGTTAAAATTGCCTGGGAGATTTTTTTGTGGGAGGGAGGGAGTTCCCACGGGGGAAATTTTCCATGGGAAAGTTTTCAGTGGGAGCAATTCTTCGTGGCGGAATTTTCGCAGGAGATATTCTCCATGTGGAAATTTTTCGCGGGAGAAATTCTTCATCAGAGGATTTTCCGTGGAATAAACTTTCCATTCGGAGGATGGGATTTCAATGAAAAATTTCCTGTTTGAAGGAGTTTTCCGGCATGATTTGAAAAAGATCAAAAATTAAATGAAAGACAAGTCTTTTTTTTCAAATGAAAATAGGGCGTAAGAGAAATTTCTAGGCGAAATTGTCCACAAGAAAATATCTGGAGGAATTTCAGCAGGGACGGATTTGTAGTGATGATTTCCTGGTATTAAATGAAAACAACCAAAAATTAAATAGAAAATTTTTTTTCAACGGAAACTAGGGAGACATATTGAAACTTGAAACAAAAAGAAATCCTACCGTATGCGAGGGAGTTACCGCCTCCTTTAAAGAGTTCCAATTATTTAAAACAACTCCTGAAACACAAGGGCTATTTAATTAGAATAAGAAGCTTGTTTTAAAATACTAGAAAAAAACGTATATGAAGGGCATCCCTCTCATATACGGAATAATTTCTGTTCGTTTTAAGTTTTAATGGTGACCTTACTTTTCAGTTGAAAAAAACCTGTTTCCTTTTTTTTTTTTATTTAATCACTCAAAGGTAGAACAAATGCTCAGGGAAAAAACATTGACATGTTGCTGAGTTTGAATAGCCAGAATAGTCAGTAGGTCATCTTTCTTTACCTGAGCCCGAGTAATTTCAAGTCTTGATTTCTTTGATATTCACTCTTGTAATCGAAGTTTGTTTTTAATGCTTGATTTTCTATTATTCAAAGTTTAAAAAAATTGTGCAAAATACACTTTTATTATAATTGTTGGTACTTTTCTATCAGCCAGGACACATTCGAGAATTTGGTTCTACAGGTACGGGGTAGAAACAACCGCTATGCTTGTGAAAATAGATAGGATATAATAATAATAATAATAATATAATAATATATATTGAATCTATAATATGCGTACCATTCAGAATCAGGGATAGCAGATGCGGATAAAGACTCATCGCTTTTAGAGGACAGAAAACGCCAAAGGAGAGAAGGATTAATTTTGGCCCGTGTAGATTCGATATGAATCATATTTTTTCATATGTAAAAAAAAATCATCATATAAAATCATCAATCATATATATAATTTGGGCTGTATATTTGCACACTAGGGGGATGGTGGGGGGGGGGGGTTAAGTATAGCAGGGCTGCATGCAATAAGTAACCTAACCTAAATAAACCAAAATACCAACTAAATATTTATTAAAACATAGCTACAATGTAGTTTTCCACTGAATCGAAGCTAATTGTCTCCGTATACAAACAGCAATAAACCGGTTGTTGTATGATTTTATAGATTCAGATTCTCGAGTGTGTAGTGGCTAACAGGTAAGTACCCAATTTTTTTTTAACTTTGCAAAGCCAAGAGTTAATCTGAATAAAACTGATCAGAAATATCAAAATCGATATATCGATTATCGAATATCGAAAGTAAAAATATCGATATTTCGATATATCGTTTGATCAAGTTATCGCCCAACACTACTGATAAATGGCCGGAGCAATAAGCCGCGCCACTTCGGGTCTCATCCGGTGTTGTAGAGATAAGGTGACGTGCTTCATCCAGCGTTGCCACCGCACCGGGATTAATCCCGGTTTTCCGGGATTTTTTTTTTGCGGTCCGGGATTTTTTTTGTGTCCGGGACTTTCGGATTTCTTTAATAAAAACCGGGATTTTTTGCTAAAACCCGGGATTTTTGCTAAAAACCGGGATTTTTTATAAAAAGAGATTTTCAACGATTTTGGCTGATAGTCTACTTTTTTTTTTCTGTACAGTATCACGAATATTCTCTGTTTTTGCTAGTTCCCTCTGGATTTGCGCTATTACACTGTAGAAACAATTTTTTTCGTTCCGGATTTAACTTTTGAAAATTGGAGTCGAGCGGCGAATTCGAATTTTAAACGTGCTTTAACCTTGCAGGAAGTATTGAAAGTAGTCTCAACTGACGCCACCGTCAAGAGGAGACTTAAATCTCTCAGGTCAGTGCCCCGTGCAATGCCTCGGGCAAAGTTAAACTCAGAAAAGGTAAGTAAAAAGCGTACGGCATTCTACTTATTCTGTATATATATAAGTGGAATAAGTTTAAATAGTTTAAACAGGGATCTGAATCTCAAAGTAGAGTTTTCCCCTCGCTGATGGTGCTATTCCCAAGAAGCTTAACTTTATTTTGTTAACTACTGAACTATTGTATTATACCACCTATAAAATTGATCTTTGTTAGGTTACCATGCATAGGCCTAACTTATTAGGTTTCTCCTAATTTTCTTGAACAAGTAGGCTAGCCTAGGCTATTTGATTAGGCTGATTATTTTTTAGCCATATGGATTGCTGAATGTTTTGAATGCATTGATAGTTAATAGTAGAGTCTAATGGCAAATACACAATTTAGTTAAGCATAGCTTAGGCAAATTCAAGAAAATACTGCCCAATCTTAAACACTGATCCTATAGGCCTTGTAGGATACAAAGCCACTCAAACATAAATAGATTCAATCCCAGACATGTGCTGTAAAGAAAAATAGGCTACTAGGGTTTGCTAACTTTTCTTTAAGCTTAATTTTCAGTATAAAAAAGTTTCTGAGATCACATTGAGCTAATCCCAACAAGGTAATCTAAATCTATACATATGCAAGACTAAGAGCTTGCTTGGAAATGTAGGCTCTATTTGAATCAAATTATGCTCGTTTGTTTGTCCAAAGTTAGTGATTATCCAAACACCAGGGGTGCTTGGATAATATACCCAGTTCTTCATCAGCAGCTGATGTGTATTACCAAATAAAGCTAGTTTAAAGAAAAATCAAACTGTTTTTGTTAAGCCTAAAGGTGTATCTGGCTTTGTGGGGGAATAGACAAGGAAATAGAAAATCTAATGGTATATTTCCTTTTTTTCTTTATCTGATTTCTCCCCTTTAATAAATATTAGAGCTAAAAATATGTTTTGCTATTACTAGGCCTAGACTAGTCTATCTTTACAAAGCCCTATCTTTAGTCTACTTAAAATTTCCTTTTCCTGACCTAGCCCCATTTTCCATTTCCTGACTTGAAGTAAAATCAAGTAATTGGAAGCATTGCATCAAGCCCACAATGTCCATTGGGCTTGTATACATAATGGGCTGGGGCTTGATGGCAGAATTTGCTTCAACCAACTCATTTTTTTTTTTTTTTTTTTTTTTTTTTTTTTTTTTTTTTTTTTTTTTTTTTTTTTTTTTTTTAATTACCGACTGGCAGGATCAATACAAGATACTAGGGTATATAGGAGTGCTGTTATTGATGTGAAAAGTAAAGACCACCATCTAGTAGTGTCTAGGGTTAATCTAAAGCTGAAGTCTCGGAAGGGTTAACTACCTCCCAGGAAGTTATGATGTTGGTAGACTCCAGGATGAGAATTTGAAACAAGCTTTCCAGGAACAGTTGAATACCAAACTTGAGAGTTTAAAAGTTGACAATGTGGAAGATGGTTGGAATAATTTTAGAAAAGCATTCTGGTAACATGAATTTGTGTGTGGGCTTTTCTACCTCCCACCACCCATTTCCAGACATATTTGTAAGATGACCTCTTTTTTTAATTTCAAGGATAAGTTTTTTAGGTAGAGAGGGAGGTAACAAGAAAAATCTTTAGTCAGAACTTTTGAGAATCTTTTTAAATTTCTTTCTATAAAATGTCCATATAAATAGACTAGCATTAGATTTTATGATTTAGGGGGTCTGCAGTATATTATACTTTCTAATCATGAATTATGATGCATATGCAGTGCTCTTTTCTTTCTGGAGAAGTTTCTGTTCTCCAATACAGAAAATCCCTATTAGGTTGCGATTCTGCGAACTCGAAATCACGATAGCTCAAACGTCAAAATCGCTGGATGCAAAATTTGACTTTACACAAAAGCAGCAAAAATCGAGGTTTCAGGGAAATGCAAGGATCCCTACAGATCCAAAAGTAGTAGAAAAGCCGAAAGTACTGCGATATGGTCCTTTAATTTGAGTCAGAAAAGTTTAAATTGGCCACACAAAGTTTCTGGAAAGTGATTTTGTGCTTGATAGGCTTAGAGAAGTAAAAATTAAGTAGAGGAGAATGTTAGCCCATCAACTTTTTTTGAGCGTTTCAGCGTATTAAAGCGCTTTTGAGCGTTTCATGTTGAGCGTTTCATAAAACTTGGGATGAAGCCTTCATCCCAAGTTTTATGAAACGCTCAAACATTGACACATCAAGATTTAAGTCCTTTGCCAATTTTTGTATGACGACGTAGAAGGCCGCAGTTGCTGGTGATCACCTAATAGGACAAAAGGTTTTTAGAAGAGTCGAACATTTGATTTGGATTAAAACAAAGTTCATAGCGAGGCAAATATACAACAACACAACTCAAGGAAGGGGTAAATAGCATGACTCAAGAAAACAGAGGGGGCAGAATATCAGAAGGGCTCGCAACTTTCAAGCTCAACCCTCCTTCGATGCAAAAGAGCCCAGATTCCCTGAAATTTTATACGGACACATAGGTGAAGTTGAGAGAATTTTCTTTTGGAAAGACCATGACCTCTTAGGGACAACACAATACCAACCTTCAATATTTTATAAGCTGGAAAATACCTAAAACTAGGAAATTTTGAACCTGGTAGTTCCTGGCTCGTAAAGGTAAGTGGCCTAATATTTTTTAGGCAAACTTCCCTTGCTTGCCCACATAACAAAACTGAAAGCGAATCTCATCACTTTTTGATTTTTCGATCACTTCCACGGCAAGCTACCACAGAAACAGCCTGTCTCACAAGGTCTTGAAAATACGGATCAATCTAAAACTTTTCAAATCCCAATTTTTGTTTAACCCGCACTATAGTCTACCTGACATTGGCTCAGCAGCTTTGCTGACTAGCACCTCGGCCCAAATTTTGTGGTTTTGTTGCCTGTGTATGTCTACTTATAGTTAGATATCCTTATGATTGTACTGCATGATCGGAGACATAAAGTAGATCCAGGAACGCTCTATCCCCCTCGTAATACCCCAGTTTTAGCAAAACGCCAGGGATTTTGCACCTTTTTGAAGTTGATTTGTGCATGAATTTTCCATCTGTATGACTGGAGGAAAGTGGGTTCTTGAATCTTCTAGACCCCCACCCCTCCCCTCTTTTTAGCAAAAGAGCAAAAGTATTCCAGTCATTAAACAGGAATTTTTTAAAAGATTTCCATTATGTATGATCAAAGGGCCAAAAGTGGGACGGTGCCCCCTTCAAAACTTGTAATATATAAACCAAAATCTGTTTCAACAAACCACGAAATATTTTCAGATGGACAACTCTGCTTTAGCTGGAACATTACCAAACTAATTAGCTGACCCGTAAAATGATTATTTAAACATATTTTTATTTTTTTTCAAAATTAAAATATTTTGGCCACGGGGCCAAAGAAAATTGCACAAAAAATTATATTTTTACGCTTTGGGTTTATAACATGGTTTATAAAATGGAAAGTGCGACTGTACCGCTTGGGGTGGAAGTTATATCCAGTTGAAAAATTTTGTAATTGAAGCTTTGAAATGTTCATCTTTTTAACATCATTACTTCATTATTTACTTTTTAGCACGTTAAGAATACTTTCGGCTTCAACGTCATCTATTTGAAAAAAGAGGTAAGTGGAAACTTGTAATTCTAAAGGGTTGTGAATTTAGTTGAGTCAACACCACTATCTGATGGGTATTATTGTGCTGAAGTTTCAATTTAGTTTTTTTTTTTTCTCAGGTGCTCTGTTTTGCTATCATTCCTTAATCCAATAAATTTAAGACCAGACCTGGAATGACATGGACGAAAAAAAAAGAAGATGACCCACCATGTAAGAACTTTTTCCTCCAATCACCATTCTCAAGTTTTACAGTATCAGCGCTGATAGACTTTATGTCCCGGACTAACTATCTGCTGATAAATAATAGTCAGCTTTGGGGACTATGGGGTTGCAACTTTAACTGGTTGATGTATCTATTATCAGTTACAGATAAGCATCTGAGATCAAATAATATTTTTTTTTTTTTCATCTCGATCTCAAGATTGACTTTCAAGTAAAAATTGTAAAGCATGTTAACAACACAGCAGAGGGTTACGATGCTCTTGCTAAGTACATATTATTGATTTCCGATGTGCCTTTGAGGCTAAGAAAAAATCGTTTCCCAAACAAAATTGTTCTTACCGTCAAATCAATTGGAAACGAATGGCAAATTTATTGAGACTGAAAAAAGTGAAATATACGGGAAATTACTCGAAAACTTATAAAAACAAAAGAAAAACTTGATAAATCTGAGAAATCTTGATAAATCTTGAAAAAACTTGATACATATTATGTAAGATCCATCTGGATAAACATTGGGGTAATACAAAATTTCAGATTATCCCATGGTTTTACATTTCCAACCCTTGCTTTATATTAGAACAGAAACAAGAACTATCAATTTCGACAAGTTCGTTTAAAGAATATCAAAAAAAGAAAAGACTGGGTCACTATGAAAATCATGGACGCCCATAACGGGGGGGGGGGGCAGGGGGCACCAACTTCCACCCCTGGCTGAATGAAGTAGCCTTATATTTTAGAGAAAGAGAATGGAAAGTAGGTATAACCACCGATAGATGTCTTCATTGCAATTATACAAAAAAAAGGAAGAAATTTAAAACGTAACCTAGACGATCTATGAAGACTAATTAGTAATAAAAAAGAAATAAAAAGAGGCAAAGAGGGTAAAAGGAGGAAAGTGCGTGTACTTACCAATGAGGATAAAATGCTCACACTTGGAAGTTAATGAACTAAAGTATGCACTTCTAATACTTCAGCTGCTTCTTCCATTACGACTAAAAGAAAGTGAACAGAACAAAAAATTAATCTCAAAATATTTTAGACATTGCCAAAATTAGTGACGTCAAGCCCGTTTATCATTTATTCGGTATCTTGATAAGACGTTTGATTCAAAAAACAGCAAAACAGACAATAGCTGCAAAGCAGCCAAGTCTGGCAATTATAACCGCAATTACGGTACCCTCAACAGAAAAAGCTGAAAAACTATATAGAAAAAATTCTGAATATTGTTCCGCTTGCAAATACGTATTAAACATCACTAATTGTTCCGCTTGAATTATTAAACATCACTAAGCGCTACTTGCGCCCCCTAGTGTTTATGCGGTTGCCACTTTGTGTCAAAAAAAAAAAAAAAAAAAAACTCACAAAGTGACGCGACTGGGACGATTACGAGCCAAAGTCTCACAGAAAATTTTCTTGGAGTAAGTAAATAAAATTTGTAGGATTAGAGCGCAGACGATAGTCGGATACTAAAAGCAAACGACTTGGATTTGACATCTATTATTTCCAGGTATCACTCACTAGCTACTAGCAATAACTGCCCTTAAAGAAATGTCTTTTGTAGACGTCCCGTTTACTATATTCTACCGCGATTGACATAAAAATTGTTTATGCCTTGAACACCGATGGATTAGCCGCATTAGCCGTATTTCACTTCAGCACTACCTTGTTTACAACTATTCCCAATTCCTTGACAGTCATTACTAGTGGCATCATTTTCATTATTAATTTATATGACTCATCAGACATCCATATCAGATATAAATTTCGAGTAAGAATCGATCCTTTTTTATACAAAACAAACCGTCATGTTTTTTCGAAGAATTTCAAAATTTGGACGTAACACTTGTAGTCTAAAGTATCTAGCACATCTAGCTATCTAGCACAGGACGAACAAGATTAAAAACCTAACAAGATATAATTTTGAAACAGAGAACCATTAACACAAGCATAACTTCTCTTTAGCATAGAATCCAAATTTCCTGTCGCCAAGCTGTAAAACTGAGAATTGGGCTGGTCCAAAACACACAGACTGATAAGTATACTTTTAAAAACCATTATACACCCCAAGATTAAATAGTCATTATCCAGGACAAAAAAAACTCATGATTCTAGAGGGATACAGAAACAACTGTGATTTAGCAATGCAATTAACAATTGATTTAGTTCGTGCTTTGCTTTTGTTTGTACATCGTCAACTCCAAGTATGATTCCAACTTCCTCCCTTTCTTCATTTTTATCAGAAAATTGAAATTCTCCCCTTTCTTCAAGTTCTGATCAGAAAAGCAACAAGGAATTTCACTATTGTAGTTAATTATAAGGGGTGCTTGCATACAAATCTGAAATGAATAATTCTCTTTCTCAGCTTCCAATTAATTGAAAAATCTTTGCTTATTGAGTATAATGTTAAATACTCCGCATCTTCAAGCAAAAAACTCTGGATTTCTTTGTCCATATTGATGACACCAAGCATTAGATATATTTGTTTTATTATTTATGTAAAGGGGAGTAGTAAGCGCCCAATGCATTGAAAATATACATTCAGATATACGCCTTAGGCATGGGTATGTGTGTATATTTTAAACGAATTGGGGTTACCAAGGTCATTTGCCTATTACAATGAACTCTACATGGGTTGATAGACATGTTTTCTATTATGACACCCATTTTTGGAGGACAACCAGAGAGAGAGAGCGACGGTCACACTAACTACTTGATTAGTAGTTTTGGATTCGGATATAAGGAGTAATTTTCATTGTATTTCATATTAGTAAGAGAATTGAATTCAAAGAGAATAGTTTATTTACAAGGATATTAGTGAAAAAAAAAAAATGAGTGGTGCATTTACACTATTGGAGATTAATGATGGAACCGACAGCAGCAGCAGCAGCGATATACGAGTACCTAATGTAGCTGTGGAAATAACCGCTGGCTGTAGACTATGTCTTGAATGGGACCATTATGTATGCGAGATACGTGATATCATTAAGCAAATTTAAGCAGGAGGAGCAGCTGTGTTTTTGCTGGAAAAGTGAATATTCTCCATATAAATAAACTTCGGTCAGCATTAGATGTCCTATCGAAATATATTGATGAGAACAAAATGCATCAGTGAATATTACTATTGTAATTATGTTCAATAAAATGTTTCTAAATCAATGGTATTTTTTTTTTCTTTTCTATAGTAGACATGCGTATATTTCATAGAGTAAAAAAAGAAATTCTGTTTAGTCTGAAGTTGATCGTGAGAGAGTTAGGACTAAAAAAAAAAAAAAAAAAAAAAAAAAAAAATGGATAGATTCGAGAAAGATCGAGTCATGAGGAATCTAGTTCATATCGAAAAACATTTAATTCTAGATGATGATTTTCTAGAGTTGTCTATTCAAAGGAAGATATTTTCTCGAGGAATGCTTGTCGATATAATGAAAACTGATTCTCCATCATTAGACTATTGTATGAAGCTTCTACATCGTGGTCCAAATGCATTTACACAATTTATTGATATATTGATCACGACACGACAAAATGATATTGTGGATATGCTTTTAAACATTAGTTTAGAAATTTAGGACTTTTTTTTTCATAGAAAGATGGTGCTCAAGGATGATTTACTCCTCTCTCTCTCTCAGACATTATTTTTTTCTTGCTAGCTCAGTTTCATTGTGGCAGTGAGAGCGTTAACACATGACAAAAATGTTCCATACATGTCCGTTATGTATGTACACACAGGGCAGCTGGTCATCATGTGAGAATTGCACAATGATTGAGGAGTATGATGAAAAGTGTAGATTATGCAACCCGTGTAAATTGCATAGAGGATATGCTGTACAAATTAAAGGTTGTAATTCCTGTCTTGAAGAGGTGTGTGACTCTCATCCTAGAGGTCACCTATGCTCCAATTGTCATTATGATAAGTGCAAGCAGTGGGAGAGTACATATCCCGGTATGATTGGAAAGAATCCTAACCGTGATTTTAGTTTATTGCTACGAGATTGGTATCGTCGTGGTTTTAGATTGTTCTGGGAGGAGGAACCGGTCAACGATTTCAACTGTTGGAACAACAAAAGAATATGGTTTTCTACGTCATCGTTGTGAAGACACTGGGTGTTATGATTATAAGCCCACTGATTTTTATTTGCTGTGACGGAATGTGATTCGACACTTGAGGACACTGTTTGTGAAATTGCTTCAAATAGGCAAATTGAAACATGTGAATTCTATAGAATGAATGAGAATAGTATCATTGACTATACAAAGAGATATGACAAGAGTGAAGTCACGCTCTACTGTAGAAAATGTGACCCTGACATTGCACTACATCAGGATCAGTACACTGTGAATTCAGATAATCTACCTGCATTAGTTGTTGTCGACAAATACCTAGTAGTGGATGAAATCTAAAGAGTAGAAAAGTCGTTTTTATCATGTATATAATTTTTTTTTATTAATAAACAATTTCACATACATCTTTAGAACATTTTATTCTTAGGGCACTAAAATCAATATTAAATACACTTGTAAGTATATTCTCCACTAGAAAGTCGTTCAATTGAGGTAAGTCAACGTAGATGTTGAGAAACTGCTTGTAGGTGTAGCCACGACATCTGAACATGAAAAAGAGTAGTGCATGAAAGCCACATGTCTTAGTCGCTAAATCCTGTACTCTTCGTTGATTTTGAATAATGGTTTTCCCACTGCTTTCAATAAAGTTGCTGATGTATGGAGCGTAGAATTTATACGATAGGCCAAGAGGATCAAAAAATTCAATATTCTTCGCTGTTTGAAAGATGCTTAGCCAATGACCGGTCTTCAAAGTCGACGGACTGCTATTAACAATGATCAGGGTATTGTTAACACTTGGAATTTTTTCAATGAAGTCCGAAGGTATGCAATAGGACTTGTACTGGGACATGTATGGATCCATACTAAATACGTTGATTATTTGGTTTGTGTTCATGGTGCTAGGTCTAGTAGAACACTGCCGTCGGGCGTGATTTCCCAATAGGTTTCAAATTGACTCAGTGATATTAGCGTGATACTCTCAGTCAGAGCATTGGCAAATGTACACTCTAAACGTACATTCCCTGTTCGTACTATGCTCATATCCTGTGTGCCTGACAAATCCAAAACAATAACCCCATGATTTTTTGAAAACATTGAATCGGTTATTCCATTTTCAAATAGTTGAGAGTCATGATCTAGGGATTGCATGGTCAACTCGTACAGAGTTCTATAGGATTTTTTGTCAAATGATAGAGTGTACAGTGGAATACCATTCACTTTGCACACAAGGCTAGATAGACCGAAAAAATTAAAATCATGGGGGGATTCAGTCCAGGATCCAACGGCACTCCCACTCTTCACAAAGGCCAAAGCCAATTTTGATGGGATTTCTCCATTGATAAATGATGAATCGCTATAGCTACGAGAGCCGGTGGCAATGTGACGTTGATTGGTGATTGTATGGGGACAAGAAGTTTAATGTTGTTGCCATTGGCTCTTAGCTTTTCCACTGCCAATGCAACAGAGCTCATAACCTGTTGTTTGTTTTCGGACGTGGAGAATTGCCGATGTGATAATGACATTTGCATCGGGTGCTGCAGGAAGTGTTTTTCTCAAAATAAAATTCGATGGTGCCATCTGTAACTTTATGTCAATCTTGACATTGGGGGGTAGCCATTGGGATATATTGAATATCTCATGATTTAATTTTCCAACTAGATGATACTCCTGGGTCACTGCAGTAGTCAACTCACCGTCAGTATCAACACCTGTTCGATATTCATAGCCCAGCGATTGTCCTCTCATCTCCTTGTATGCCTTTGGCGTCATCATCATAAATTGTATGTAGCTTGCATAGTTGGATAAATTATTGCTAGTGCTCACCAATGTTCCATTAATAAATGCATTAATTTGTTTGAATAGGTTGTGTAGAATACAGTTTTCATAGGAGAGACCATCGCCGGCATTTGGAGTTGTATTATCTGACTTTTTCTTCACCACATCATTTAAATCAATAAATGTTGACGACAAATCAATGAAATAGTCTTCATTGGAAAATATTTGAAAGTGTATATTTTCCGAGAGGGGTTGTTGAGGGTGAAATTGTTCATAGTAGCCATACTTGACGCTGACATCAACATTTTCAGCATTGAATAGATTCAATGAGGAACTGATTGATGGATATGATTCCTTGTGGGGGAGATAAGTCATCTTAAGAGAAGAAATCCTTCTTTGATCTAACAATCTTTTTCTTTTTCTTCTTCTTCTGCTGCTTATTGGACTTCGTTGTTTTATTCCTCAAAGTCCTTGTTGATGTCCTTTGCTTCCTGCCTGGGTGGAGACTGATGAGTGAATGACGCGAACGCATCCTTTTCAATCCCTCCCCATTTTGTCTAGATTTTAATTGTTCACCAACGGCTCTTGCTGAAGATCTAATATTTTCCTTAACACTCTCCTTGAAATTCTTGCCCGACCCCCAGTCCTGTAGTGTGGAGGCAGCAAAATTTGATGCAGCAGGTACAAGATATTTTCTGGCAAGGGGTAGTGCAGAACGAAATAGCCTAGCAAACCAGCTACCAAGACCATAGCCAGACATTGTAGTACGCCCCTTGTAGTAGTCCAATCCATTGCCTATTTGACGTGGACTCAAAGCACCAACATAACAGTCAATATCGGGACAGACAAATGGAATTCTTCTATTGTTCATTTTTTAGGTTATATTGTACCGTCCTTGTCGTTGACAATGGGTCGAAAATGACATGTAATCACTGCTAAGCCTTTTGAAATTGCTATTGGATCACCTAATTCAGTTCTTAGTGTTAACTGACAGAGTTCCAAATAGGAAGTGTTTACGGGAATATACTGAAGATGCTTTATATTGTAGTGGTGAACATGTTTCTTGATTGGTTTTTTCGTTCAAGAACTCGTAGGAGGGGAACATTTGAATTACCAACCCGAGATGTTTCCACAAATGAAGCGTAGAGAAATATACAAGTGTCCGTGGAGAAGCTGGGTGCATAGTCTGCATAGATAACATGCTCACTACCACTGAAATTTTCTATCTTAATAATACGGTTTTTTAAACCAAGAACCTCACGTAAATTCTCATTGAGGAAAATTCTTTCATTCTCAAATGGATTGGTGATATAAATTCTCCTTTGTTCCGTCGAGTAATTGAAAGTGAAACCACCTTTTTTTCGACTTGCAATTTTTTTGTTGATAACTCGACACAGTTCATGCATGTTATTGTATTCCCTGTAGGGGATGTTAGCAATAGGGTACTGATTAGAGTCAAAAGTTGCCATTGCACCTTCATCACCGAATTCAAACGGTCGTATTTTTATTTCATATTTACGATCCTTTCTCAGGATGTCATAGGTATTTTTGAGAATACAGTCGACAAGAGCCACTTCATATGCACCGTCAAATTTGATGGCGGGGGAGAGTTTTGTCCAAAATCACTTGTCGTATTCAAGTCATTGTAGAGAGGATCGGAAACGTTGGACATGAAAGTTACATAGAAATCATGGGGCATTGTCAATATCTTCAACACCGATCCAAGAATCAAAATCAGAGTTGTATCCTAGCCATCGAACAAGTAACTGTTTCTTACCCCCGCGAGTACGTGTCTTTAATATCTTTTCAATTTGATAGATTTCACTGGCATTTTTAACTTTTTGTAGTTCATAGTCATAAAAGCCGCCGAGAATCTCTTCATCTTTGGTATCACGCAAACGATAAGTTATGGGTTTAGTGTCTAGGATTTTTGCCACTTTAAAAGTTCGGTGGACCATAAGTAATTCCCCTTTTCAAAAACATTAGTTTGTTCTATTAATTCGAACAGTATCACCAACATTGAATTTATTTTTCTTCTTCTTGACAGCCGACGATTCATTGGAATACTGTTTAAGAAAGGTGTCAATTGTATCATGATCAGAATGATGAACTTCCGTTGGCGTAGAGTTGGACAATGATCGATGAGGTCGTTGATTATAAATCAACATGATTTTATCAAGATCACGAATAAAAGCCGATGTATTTTTCAATGTACAATATCTTGAAATTAAAAGTCGAATAGTTCTTATCAATCGTTCGGCCAATGCAGCCTTTATAGGACTGGACTATGATAGAGCAGTGTACTATATTTTTCTAGTACTTTTGCAACATGAGGATTAACAAATTCACTACCACGATCCGTTTGAATTTTTTTATATGAATCCTGTTGGAGAATACTTTCAATGGCCTGAGCAACTTCAACACCTCTCTTTGACCGCAATGGAATTGCATATGCATAACGACTATAAACACTGATTGCAAGTAGAATGTACTTGTACGGTGTATTGTGACGCCGTTGAAGCTCATCTAGAGTCAGGAGATCTGCTTGCATTATATGCAATGGGTAAAAGGCTTTAGTTTTTCGATATTGATTGGCACGAAGTCTATGATTTCTATGCAGAGTGTAACTTGATTCATTTTGTAGATAGTCTTGTACATTTTTAGTGGGAACACCAGTGACTTTGGAAAGAGTTGTGGGGGAACTTAAACTCCCCACCTCACCAATATTTTCATAAACACCTTTCAGAACTTCAACCATTTTTTTTGAACGTAAACACGTTGTGTAACGTCCGCTACCCTTTTGTATACTGGCCGTTGGTGGTGGTGGTGATGATGACCTGATACGTCTTCGCTTTTGTCTAGCTATCAGCGGTGTGCTAGTATTTTCCAAATTGATTTAAAATCTTCTTCTTCAAGTTCATTTTTTAATGGTGTCAATGTTGTTGTTGTTGATGATGATGATGACGATGATGCATGTTCATTTAATTTTTTTAGAATTTGTCTATTGCCAATAAGACTTTTGGGGAAGTTTAATGTATTTAGAAAGTTGTATAGATGAGTGTCAAATGATAATAGTCCTTTACGATTTGTAACCATATCATAGATTAAATCAAGTAGATTATAGCTCTTGCCCTGAATTATAATCCCTGCCCCATTGCTCTCAACTTGAATGTGATCACTTTCCAAGAGATAGGCTAGGAGTCGTTTACTTTGTTCACGATATGAGTGGGGCATTAGATTTCCAATTTTCAATACAATCGAATCCAATTCCTCCTTCTTCAATTGTGTTCCAGCAACACCAGCAGAATGCTGAGGAGATGATTCTTTCTTGGGGTCAGCAGCAACAGCAGCAGTGGGCTTCGAGCGATAGGACTTGTGTTTGTCCACTCGACGAAGTGCATCTTGAAGTAAAAGCAGTTTTTTTATCATCCTCAATATTTTCATTGTCAAGGAATTTACTCAGATTGTTCTCAAAGTGTTCGACGGGTGAGAGAGCGAGTTCTATTGGAGTCAATTTATAGGGTTTTGCCATTCTCTCTCTCTCTCTTTTAGAGAAAACTGTTTACAAGTCCTGCAATTATTGGCAGTAAAAGTGTGAAAAAGCTACCGCCCGCCTGAAGAAGTCGTTTCCTTTTGAAATTCTTTCCTTTCTTTTTAGATGCCAATGTACGTACAATGGAACGATGTTTCTTTGCCTGTTGCTTAACTACTTCTGGCACTTGAACATTACCCTCGATCAAATTTAAACAAAGTTCGGATATTAGATTAATGAAATCGTTGTCAATACCGTGTTTGAGTATTGCTTTCCTAAGCGGAGGTTTTGAAGTGCTTAGAACTGAAAACAAATGTCTATTTTCATGTAGTTTCTTCAGTGTCATGATAGCAAACTAATAGGTCTTTTTAGTGTTCACGGGGAGATATACTGTAATTTCATTGTCAAAAATATATGTGACTACACGTAGATCCTCGGGTGTATTTTGATTAAGATCCAATAGGATGTAGCCGTAGGGTTTATTAGTTGCCTGATTGTATGCTGAGAGCAGAAATTTGGGGGCTCCCGGATAGATTTGTTTATTGAGAGTTATTAGCGAGCTAGAATCACGAACAACTCTGTAGATGATATAGTAGGTGCAGTTCAATGCAAGTGTTCGCATACACTTGCTCTGATGAAAGAGATTGTGTAGAACCAGAGTAACGGAAATCTGTTCATGATGAGAGCGAACAGTGAACAGTTGTAGCATTTCCTGGGACCATTGTTCAATAGATTCAGCCAGATCGTCAATGATCAACCAAGAGTTTTGTTCAATAATGCTGAAAACATCAAGTCCCTGTATGAATTGTATCTGCACCAACCCCATGGTGGTGGCAATCGCTTTTATTTCATCATATGACTCCTGCCAAATACTATAGCAATAGTAGATTTTTTTCGGCTTTTCCACAAACATTTATCACAATTTTTAATTATTTTAGTTAAGAGTGTTGTTTTGCCCGACATTGACGGTCCACACAGAAACGATCTGAATGGTGTTTTAAATTGATATATGTTCCCCTCAACAGTTCACCTGGACAACTAACTGTAGACTATGGCTGTCTGATGACTAAATAATTTCCCTATTACTACTACTCCGTTCAAGAATAATAACGAGAAGAAGAAGAAGAATAAAGAATAATATTTTCTTTTATTATATACATAAAAAAGGTGACAATACTTTAAAAAATATACTACATTGAAAAAGGCACATTAAACATGAATAAAAAAAAAATACACTTGTTTTTAAATTTATTTATAATAAAAAAATACAACATTTACATAACCACTAGAAAAAAAAAAAACAAACACTTAAATAAATACACTTTTTTTTTCTGTTTATTTATTTATAAAAAAAAATACAACATTTATTGGGCTAATGTGCACTTGAAATATCACACTTTATTTACAACATTTTAAATTTTGGGGTCCCCCCCCCCCCCCGGGGAGCGGCCGCTGCGGCGGGCCGGGGCCGGGAAGCCGGGCGCCGGGGGCCCGCTGCGGCGGGCCCGGGCCGGGGCCGGCATTAAATACTGGAAATTGATCTGCCTTGCAAACACACACACATTGAAAATTGATTGTGATAAAAAAAAAAGAATTAAAAAAAAACCTAATTACCCAAAAAAAAAAAAAAAAAAAACCCCTCCCACCCAATTTATACTTTTTTTTTTTTTTTTTTTAGTGAATTTAAGTTAATTTTTTTAGACCGAGTTGTTTTCTGTACTCTGTACATTCAACTCGGTCTGAAATTAAATAATGACCGTGTGGCAATACCTTCACACCATCCTCAAGTACATAGACTTTGTCCGATATGGCAGACATGGCGTTTTTCTCAACTCTAACTGTGTAGTTTTTAAATTGTAAAGAGCGAATCGCCATGACTTTCGCCCTTGGCACTAAAACTACGTTCCACACAGTTTCTATACACACTCATGTCGAAATTATTTTTTTACAAAGTGTGTAGGTACCCCCTTGCAAACTTGTTTGATATCCTTGCCGTGTGTTTCCACACAGTATACCTTCGGTCCAGGAAACACACCACTGGATATCAGATCGCTACCCGTTTCAGATTTTAACATTAACAATTGATTTGGGGCCTGGCGTTTCACTAGCTCTGGGTGGTAGAGGGATTCGTCCCAGTTAGTGTAGTCCATTCGTGAGCTAATGTACTCGCCATTTTCCAAATCATTCAATAGATTTTCAGTTTTGACTTTTAACAGGAGTGAATCAGTGTCCCCGTAGTACACTTGAACTTGTCCCTCAATCGGCCACTGTACCTTGCATACATTATAATAAAATGACAACATGAGTTTCTTGGATATTTCAGTTATTGCACTTCCGCCTGCAATATTTTTATTTAATACAATGTTTCTTTTTCTTGCGATGTAGGAGAACCATATTGGAGTCTATGATTGTGAACGATGTGAAGTTTGGATCCGCAATGATTCGAGCACAATCTTTGGGGTTGGTTACAATGTCACATCGACTTCTGTGTCGTACGCTCTCGCACATTTTACCGAAAGCTGAGTTCAAAATGAGTTTATAGACTTCTTTTTCAACTTTCGTTTTCGCTTGTGAACGCTTACTGACAAAGGTGTCAATAAACGTTTTCATGTAAGGCTTTTGATCAAATTGGAGGGCTCTATGAATCTTTGTGACCTTGAAACCATTGGATACCATCCATTTCAATAGCACGTGATGAACAACGATATTCTGTTTCGGGTTGAGATCGGCAATTAGTTTTTGTTTTTTGAAGGTACCCAGTGCATACTCCCTCCTCTACTAAAGATAAATTGTAGGGGCTCAGAGAGTCCCTACCCACCGGTCTATTTATGCACGGAAAAACAAAGTCTTTTACCGAGTCATGGATTTCCATGGGTATTTTCACCGTCAATTTCAAAAAAACCATCCCTGTGCCCCATTCTCCTCAACACTGGCAATGTCGGGGAAATTCGAAGCACAGGGATTGTCAAGCCATTTATAATTGCCACACGGCAAACAGTAGTGAGACATTGCCGATGGGTAAAGAGAATTCATATCCAAAAAAACTGCGTCCGACTTTTCATCGGTGTGCTGTCCACTCGGATCAGTTTTCATGATACGATCCCCGTGAAAAAACATACCCACCCCTCATTGATCTCTCTACAAACAGATGCTGATCCACATCGGCGATCAGACCTATTTCTTATTTGCTGATTTTAAGTATCAAGTCCATCACCAAATGGGGAGTGGAAAAATAATAACCTAAATCCAACCCAAATTCCCCATAGATTTTATCCGTATTTTTGCACACAATATCCAGAAGAGTGAGTACGTCACTGGCCAAGTAAAGTTTACAATAATCCCACCCATTTTTACATCCGCCCTTTGCCAAAACCCTCTTAGCAAATTCGTAGTCGCTAGTGGTGCACTCACTCTCAGTAAGAGAATTGTAAAAAGCTTCAATGGGCGGTAGTGACACCAGGAAGAGTCATCTAGCCTCGAGCCAGAGTTGTAATAATCATATGGATATATACCCTTACACGTTAATAAATCATACATTTCATCATCGGGGAAGCGCTGTTTGAGGAGGGGGAAGCTATCAAAATTGTCACTTTTCTGCACCTGAATCAATTGACTTAAAGATTTGGGGAAGAAGCTGAAAGAGTCTAAAAAACGGATTTTATTCAGGCACGTGTTACCCTTGTCAACTGTTTTCCACATGAATTCTAGCAGCAGTAGCTTCTCCGATGATTTGGGTATGATATTATATGAAAAAGAACCATCTATCCATGCGTCATCTACAACTCCCCCCTTGGCAATGCGGGCCAACGCCGGAAAAACAAACTTTAAGTCGTAATTGGAATTGTGTATAAAAACAGGTACGAAATATTGTTGTCTAACGTTTTAAATTGCATGACTGGTGTGCTACCCCTCTAAAGTTACTCCCTCCCGATGTAATTTCCTGCCACAAATGATCATGGTCGATCACCTTCCTCCTCCCCCCATTCCCAACACCATCATCAAATTCTCCCTTGCAAACCCAACACATTTTACGATTTTCAATGGCCACTATGTCATCTGGTGATAGGACCATAGGATAGTTTGTATAACGAAGGCGCGAAATTGCACCGTTCGCTGTTTTGACTAGACTGACCAATGCCGAGCGCATGCAGTCTTCACCGTCACTCAACATCTCAACTACCTCCAGCACTTGCATGGTATTATTGGAATCTCGTTGCGCGTGAGCGTAAGAGACCCCTATGGCTTCATGTATTTTAACATGATTTGAATTTGACGGATCGCACACGTCTGTCAGCTTAGCCTCGCAGTCCAAAGCGATCTTATATGCTCTGCAGGAGCGTGTTTTGGAAAATTTTTTAAAACGTAAGATCGCTCTATCTCCGCTTACCGTCTCCACAGCCTGGTATCCATGACGTTTACAGTGTTTCATGTGATGCTTTAAATTTAAATCAGAGCGAAATCTTGAGAGGCATGTTGGACAGTAATAGCATGCACCCCCACGCCCCCCCTTTCTACCCTCACATAAAACCCTACTAATATCCGTAATCGGATTGAAATGACCAATTGAATCGGAGTCTGTGGGTGGGGTGTATAGAAGCCACACCCAATATTCTACTGATTCAATTGAAGGAGCCCCGCACTGGAAATAATACACCCTTCTTATCGGAACGCTGACCCTCTTCAAATTCTGTTTCATACTGTAGCACCGTGACACCAATCTTTAAATGTGCATTAGCCCGCTCAAAAATATCTATTCCTTTTAGTGTCACGGGATATTGACCATTTAAACAATTAAAATCTACTTTGGGGAACTTTGAACCCTCCCTACCATTAACTGCCATTTTATCCAACTTTTTTCTAGTGGCATCATTGCGCAGAGGTCTGTATGCCGCAATTAAAAACGCATACTTGAAACACTGCAGCCTCGTATCGAAACAGATTCGTTGTATCCCCCTACACCCCTCTAAATCTGAATGATATTTTAATTCAATTGCCCTCTCCCCATGCCCACCTCTTACAATAAAAATCCTTTTTAAACCTACAAATGTTAACATTTAAACTTTCTATAAATAAAACCACAGATCCACTACCCCCCTCGTTATAATTTTCCCACTTACTTTGAATACTATTGGCCCAATTTAGAAAAACCTCCCCATAATTTGATAAATGCGGGTGTATTGCCAACATCTCTGTGTGCAAGTATTTCGAATACATCTCACCCGCACTTTCATTTAAAAAAAATATTTTTAGCGCTATTGATGCTTTTAAACTGACCCCCACTCCCCACACCCCCATTTGTTGTTCAAGAATGGCTCGAATCTTATCAGTATATGAATGTGTAATGGCCAGGGGATCTGTTATTATATCCCCCGACACTAGAGAGTTGAAAGGGTCACCGAATTTGGCGCTGTAGACCAATGTGTGATGCAAGGCAGAGTTGGAGAGAAAAAAATCCGGAAGAGGGGATACTGTTGCTGTTGTATTACTACTTCTATCTATAGCATTAAGTGGAGTGGTGGCGGGTGACAGAGAATTGTCAATAACACCACTCCCAGTCTGTTCAATCATATTGGAGGGATGTGGCATGAGGTCCCCTAGCACATATTCCAATGTGTTTGGGGACAATTGGTCGAGCCAGCCTGTATTGTCCTCTGATGGAATTTCGTTATGAGGACCCGGTTCAGATTTTACTTGTAACATCATCATCTAAATATTCACGCATGAAACTATCTGTCCACACCGGATCCTCAAACATGTCAATATCACAGCTTAAGTCATCCAGGCTGGCCATTCCCCAAAAACATCGTTAAGGAAGCCACTTTCCCACTCCATATTCTCTAGGACCAGTGTAGCTTCATCCCTGAACTCTGCTGGTGGTGACAGAATTGGTCCTGTAAATATAGTTGCTTCATCACTCAATGGTGTCGCTGGTGGTGGTGCTATATTTTTAATCTGTAGAAAAAAAAAAAGTTTTATTTTATATGTAAATTTTTTTTTATAGTTAATAAACTTTGTCAATTTCTCATAGCCATTGTCCCACTATCACTACCATCACCACCTGAACAATTAAAAGAAGAAGAAAAAAAAAGTTACATTGCCTTATGTCTTTCATAATGTCAAACTGAACATGTTAAAAAATATATTTTTTTTTTTTTTTTTAGTCGGGAAAATGTAGTCTTATTCTTAGAAAAATTAATGGTTTTATTCCAAAAATTTTTTTTTTTTTAAAACAAAAAATGCAAAATATGAGTCCAATTCGATTGTTTGAGCCTCTTCATTATAAGTGTCAATGAGATTTGACCATTGTTCAACTGACGCAGTATGCTGTACGAACAATTGCTCCTCGGCTTCAGTTAATGGACACGAATCCCATATGTCGGGGGTTGGTGGTGCTGCTACTTTTTCAATAATCCGTATTTTCCTGTTTCTTTTGCCAACGGATTTTGTTTGACCTGGGCTAAATAAATTCGAATATTGAATTTTTTAAAAGTATAAATGCCACAAAAAGGTATTTTTCAAAAATAGAGGGCAAATTGCTCCTTATATCTCAATTGTCACCACTACTATCCTAAGCTCCTGCTGAAGATAGCTTCGAATATTGAACTTTGTATTTTTTTAAAGTATAAATGCCAAAAAAAAAGGTATTTTTTTTTTTTTAAATAGGGGGCAATTGCCCTTATATCTCAATTGTCACCACTACTATCCTAAGCTCCTGCTGAAGCTAGCTTCAAATATTGAACTTTGTATCTTTAAAAAGTATAAAATGTCACAAAAAGGTATTTTTTTTCAAAAATAGGGGGGCAATTGCCCCCACTACTATCCTAAGCTCCTGCTGAAGATAGGTTTGAATATTGAACTTTGTATTTTTTTTAAAAATATAAATACCACAAAAGGTATTTTTTCAAAAATAGGGGGCAATTGCTCCTTATATCTAAATTGTCACCACTACTATCCTAAGCTCCTGCTGAAGCTAGTTTCAAATATTGAACTTTGTATTTTTTAAAAGTATAAACCTCATATGTCGATGGTTGATGATGCTACCTTCTCAATAATCCGTATTTTCCTTGTTGTCTTTTGCTAACGGATTTGTTTGAAGTTGACCTGGGCTAAATAAATGCTTGTAAGAGAGAGAAGAAACTCTTTTCTCCATCCATATCAACAATTAAAATGTTGAATGGCCCCTTTTTAGAACCCTCCCTCCCCTCCCCCTCTCCCGGGGAGGACCCTTGGGAACCGGGAGCTTCCTTCGAGGTAGGAGGATCGATACCCTTTCCGAGTTGGAGGGGTATCGGATTTCACAACACTGTTCAAATAGAATAGTCTCAAATTCTTTTCTTGAAAACACCTAAGTGTTTCAATGAAATGGCCAAAAACAGCTTCATCCAAATAATGTTTCTTAACATTGCTGCGATGTCATATTTTGGAAGTTGTCAAAAAACCTTTTTCCCTGTGTAAATTGCTTATTGAAGATATACATCTTGCTATTTAAAGTCCAATTTGCATGCGACCCTACTTAGAATTCAAGTCGGATTAAAAGCAGTGGTAGATCTGATAAGTATAGCGGATGTATTCAAATGCATTAGGGACAAAAAATACCAGTCTAAAAGTGCGCGCGTTAACTGTATGGTAGCAATTGTTTTCGCTTTTCGTTTTTTTTTTTTCAAATAGTTAGTTTTTTTTGTCTAAAAGGAATATTGCATTAGAATGCATCTTAGTTATAAGTTACGAGGTAAGGTTTTTTTTTTCGTTATAGAAATGCATGATAAGCACTCCTTTATATATCGCTAATTTGGTTAATGAAAGAAAATTAAATAGCTTAAAAACAAACTTTAAGTTTTAAAAAGCTATGCGTCTGAGAAAATTTTGTCTTATTTTTTGAAAATAGGGATAGAAAAAAATTATGTATATGCTTACAAATTCTGATTGGACTTCTATATCTGAACTCCTTTGTAATACTTGAGGGGGGTTTGCCATGGAGCCAACGCAGGAGTCAGAGGGTTCTGTCACTATAAGTTGAGTGCTTGATGCATGATCGTGTGTAACTTTTTCTAGCGAATTTGATAACAGATGCCCTTGTAGTCTGTATAATGAAGGTTCGCCATATCTAGCTTTCTTCTCGGAAGGAGGATTATTGCACGTCTCTTCTTCCTTTAAAAAAAAAGACAAAAAAATTTAGCATGTAGCAAAATGCATTTTGGGTTTTTGGAAAATAATTCAGTTTATGTTAGACATCTTGATTTCAAAATCAGGGGTTTTGATAGTGGGATGGAGGACCTTTTATAAACTGCTCCTCCCACCCCTCCTGTAATAATGGAGGCCTTTAATAAACTGCTCCACACTGTAATAAAAAGGAAGCTTTTGTAACAATTAATACATTAAAAGAATCAACATTTTATTCTAATCCAATTTACCGATCGAAAGCTAAGCACTTTTTTCAAAAACATCCCTAAAAAGGCCACTGATCTTGACTAAAAAAATCACACCGTAAATGCAGACTGGCCTGGAAGTATTTTTCAAAAAACATTCCTAAAAAAAGCCACTGATCTTGATAAAAAGGAAGCTTTTGTAACAATTAATATATTTTTATAAGAGGTAACCACAAGGAAAGAATAAGGAAAGAATTTCTTCCTTAACTTAATGACAAGACTTTTTTTTTTTTTTTTTTTTTTTTTTTTTTTTGCAGACTGGCCTGGAAGTATTTTCAAAAAACACCCCTAAGAAAAGGGTCTTGTAACAATTAATACATTAAAGAATCAACATTTTATTCTAATCCCAATTTACCGATCGAAAGCTGAGCACTTTTTTTTTTCAAAAAAAACATCTAAAAGACCTATTGATCCCGATAAAAAATCACACCGTAAATTTCAACCTATAAGAGAATTAGAGGTTTTTTTTCAGCTCCTAAAAAAAAAACAACAGGCTTTCTAAGTGTATAAGTATCCCTTAGTTCTAGTGTAAGGAAAGAATTTCTTCCTTAACTTAATGACCATTTCTTTTTAATAATGAGAATATTTTTACTCACCAAAAATTGAATAGAATTATCCATTTTTCTATGTAATTACAAAAAATGTCAGTTGTGTTATGTTCAATAAACTATTCCAAACTGTTGAGGTATCTAATTTGAAACTTGAATATATACAAAAAATAATTAGCTTCTAAAAAAGATGCACCGGTTTTTCCAACACGGATGTAACCTAAAAAAAAAAACTTGTTTATCATGAAATAGAAATTCAGTTAATTGTGCCAGAAAAAACTTGAAGCAGAACAGATTATAACCAACCTGTTTGGTACGGGCACGTACGCAAAGTATATACCATCAAGCAAATTCCATATGATTTTTCAAATTACTATAGAAATGATACCTCTTTGCTAATGACCCTGGTAACCCCAATTCGTTTAAAATATACACACATACCCATGCCTAAGGCGTATATCTGAATGTATATTTTCAATGCATTGGGCGCTTACTACTAAGGGGTTGAAGACTCCTTTTGCTCAGCCCACCATGACCCTCGGCTCTCCTCTGGATTTCTCCTCAAATTTTCAAGAAAGTCGCAAAACAGTGATTTTTTTCATAATTGGAACGCAAAAAAAAAAAAAAAACGAAAAAAAAACACAAAATTTTCTGCATAAACACGAACAATTGTTCGCACTCAGACTCTAATACATAAAATAGTTTCATCTTTTAGTGAAAACCTTTTAAACAATCAAACAGTTCGTGGTAACGAACTGTAAGCAAGGAGCGACCCGGCTCAATAGTAAACCAAAACTGTAGAAAACGGAATTTTGATACCAATAGATACATCAAAAGAATCAGATTTTAATGCTGATTTCAAATATATAAGTTTCATTTTAGTCCGACCTATCAAAAGTTACGCGAGAAAATTTGATCTGATTTTGAGAAAATTTGGCTGATTTTCGAAAAAAGGGGGAAAGACCCCTTAAAAGTATATAGAGCCTTAATGAAAATCACACCATCATATTCAGCGTATAAGTGACTCCTACTGCAGAGGTTTCAAGCTCCTATCCACAAAAATGTGGAATTTTGCATTTTTTTCTTGTCAGAAGAAAGATAACGGATACGTTTTTTTTTTTTTTTTTTTTTTTTTTTTTTTTTTTTTTTTTTTTTTTTTTTTTTTTTTTTTTTCATGGGTGATCGTATTGACCCAGTGGTCCTAGAATATCGTGGGAGGGCTCATTCGAACGGAAATTAAAAGTTCTAGTACCTTTTTTAGGTGATAAAAAAATGGAGGACAACTAGGCCCTCTCCCACGCTCATCCTTTTCCCAAAGTCACCCGATCAAAATTTTGAGATAGCCATTTTGTTCAGCATGGTCGAAAATATGATAACTATGTCTTTTGGGATGACTTAATCCCCCGAAGTAACCGGGGGGAGGCTGAAAGTTATGAACTTCACCCAATGTTAACATATCGTAGTGATTATTGGGAAGTATACAGACGTTTTCAGGGGGGATTTTTTTCTGGTAGTGGGTTAGGGGGGATGGGTCGGGGGTGATGTGGGAGGATCTTTCCATGAAGGAAGTTAGATTTTCATGAGGGAAGGGACATTGCTATGAAGGGGGCGCTGGATTTCCCAGCATTATTTAAAAAAGATCGGAAAATTATATATAAAAAAACAAGTTTTTCAACTGAAAGTAAGGAGCAACATCAAAACTTAAAACGACAGAAAACATTACGTATATGATTGGGTTCAAACCCTAGTCAATACCTCGCTCTTTACGCCTAAGAGTTATTTATTCTTATTAACGGCGTTTGTGATTAAGGGGTCATTTTTAAAGAATTGGAACAAAATTCGAACTTTTAGCTTAAAGAGCAAGGTATTGGGGGTGAACCCTCTAATATACGTATTAAAAATATATGAATATAGAAGTTCGTTAGGTAAGTTAATTCGTAAGTTACGTATATTTATTACTAATAAAAACGTTCGTAAATAAATTAAACAAGTTTCGAGAAAGCCATTTAACCAAATAAAAGTAAAATCAATATTCAAATTTCGTTTTAATTATTTTCATGTACGGTGAGCCAAAAATCAAAACCTGCATTAATTCAAAAAAGTTCAAAAATTAAATAAAAAAAACAAGTTTTTTTTTTACTAAAAGTAAGGAACGACGTTATAACTTAAAACGAACAGAAATTATTCCGTATATGAAAGGGCTGTCCCCTCCTCAACGCCTCGCTCTTTACACTAAAGTTTGACTTTCTCACAACTCTATTTCTTTTTAAACAATGAAAAACTTTAGCGTAAAGAGCGTGGCATTGAGAAGGGGACAGCCCCTTTCATTTACGGAATAATTTCTGTTCATTTTAAGTTTTAACGTCGTTCCTTACTTTCAGTTAAAAAGACTTTTTTTATTTAATAAAACCAAAAACCATGCCTTTCAGAAAAGTCCCGGTTACCCTGGCTGCAAAATCTTTTGAACCAAGTCTTTTTGGCATGGTGACACCTTTTTAACACAACTAAAATGACCTTTTATGACGGTTACACCGTTAGATACAACTTGGAAAATATATACTATACAGAGCTCAAAAGCTCGGTAACTAAATTCAAACAAAAAATCAGCGTATAGGAGGTGTCAATACAAAAAAAAAAAAACATTCGTTGTATAAAGAAGGCAATTCGTTGCAATGCGATGAAAGAGCCAATGTGCTAACTTAGCCTGAAATTGCTCAAAGACGGCATCTGAACTGACAAATTGTGGTTAAGAATTACCAATTTTATTATACAGGATATTACCAATAAACAGGATATTACCAATTTTAGGAGCAAGCTGCCTAATTAATTTGTTGTGTTTGGCACATCCAGAAGTAGTAGCAGCAACAACATCCATAGTTGCACAATACAAAGCATCTTCTTCAACTGAAAGGTCATTGATTTGTTCGTCGTGAAGCCTCTGGTATCTTTTTTCAAGCGAATCTCGTTTCTTCCTTAGTTCATCCAATATATCTTGTCGCCATCTTCCGTATAAAATCCACCTCTCTTGCGGTGGTAAAAGATTAAAGGATGCACTAGCAGAATCAATGATAGATCTATATCTGTCTTGGAATACTGGGGGAATAGCTTCAAAATCTTCAAAATCAATCTGGTAGACTCTTTATGCCTAAAAAACGTTACAAATTTGAAAACTTACAAAAGAAACAAAAAGTCTGACGACCAATCGGGAATATCATCAAACATTTCTAGATATCTCAGCTTTACCAGCTGCTTCTTAAACGCAGCTAAAACAGGATACTGAAATGGTTTATACAATACCCACTTGTATTATTTTTTGTCACTAGCGACTAGTCTCCCAAAAACACTTCTGGAACAGCCTGTAACTGTCATGATGAATCGAACCCTAGGAGAAGCCAGGGGCGCCAATTCACGAAAATATAAAGGGGGAGGAAGGAGATATTTTTCAAATCTTGGAAAGCACTATTTGGGGTTTTTTTTTTTTTTTTGGAAAGACTATTTGGTTGTTTTTCGACTTTTTCAGTGAGAACGCCAAAAACAAAAGGTATTCTTCATGAAAATACCAAAAAAAAATGTTTAAAAAATCTTTGAAAAACGAGCGAAGAATCTACCGGAGAGAGGGGGCTCAAATTCAATATGAAATGACTTGCGCAGACTTGTTAGAGGCAACACTATAGCGTTGCCTATAGTAAAGGCCATAACGACTCCAATGTTTTACTAATTTATTTTTTTTCCAAGAGGCACTTCATATGGAAGGGGTCATCGTAGAAACTTCAAAGGGGGCACATTCGATTCGAAATCGAGAGTTCTAGTGCCCTTTTTAAGGGTCAAAAGTGATTGGAAGGCAACTAACACCCTTCCACGTCCACCAGTTCCCCAAACACATCCAATGAAAATTTTGAGATAGCCATTTAATTCAGCATAGTTGATTTTCAGATAGAAATTATGTTTTTGAGGAAGACACTCCCCCACAGCCCTCAGGGCAAGGTTGTAAGTTATGCCCAGGGGGATTATAAGGTTTTTATAGAAAGCTTTGTCGTAGAAACTTCAAAAAGGACTCATTCGATCAGGAATTCAAAGGGCTAGTGCCCTTTTTAATAGTCGAAAGTGATTGGAGGGCAACTAACCCCCTCACGCCCACCTTTTCTCCAAACACATCCAATCAAATTTTGAGATAGCCACTTTGTTCAACCTAGCTGAAAAAAAATTCAGGAAATTAGGTCTTTGAGGATAACAAAACCCCCCAAAAGCCCTCAAGACAAGGGTTGTAAGTTATGCCCTGGGGACATATAAGGTTTTTTATAGAAAGCGTTGTCGTAGAACCTTCAGAAAGGGCTCATTCGATTGGAAATTTGAATGGCTATCGCCCTTTTTTTTAATAGTCGGGAGTGATTTTTTGATATAGCCATTATGTTTAATGTAGTTGAAGTTCTAGATGATATGCTTGAGCAAGACACTCCCCCCACAGTCTTCAGGGCAAGAGTTTATAAGTTATGCCCTGGGGACATAAATGGTTCTTATGGAAGGAATACTTGTATAAACTTCAGAGAGGACTCAGGTGATTTGAAATTGAAAGTGATAGTTCACTTTTAAGCGTCAAAAGATATCGGAGGGTAACCAGCTTCCCCCTCCCCTCGCCCAAACCCTTTTTCCCCAAATGCATCCGATTAAAATTTTTAGATAGCTATTTTGTCAAAAACAGTTCAAAGATCATATAAACAAAAATTCCAGTATCGACAAAACCCCCCAGGGCCCGTTTCAGGCGTTGCAAGTTATGCCCTGGGGGCATATATGGGTCTTATGGAAGGGATACTCGTATTAACTTCAAAGAGGAAACATTGAATTAGAAATTGAAAGTTCTAGTTCACTTTTTAAGAGTCAAAAGAGATTGGAGGGCAACTAGTCCCCCCCTAACCTCCTTTTCTCCAAATGCATCCAATAATAATTTTGAGATAGCCTTTAAGTTAAAAATTGCTCAAGTCAGATAAAAAAAAAACTCAGTTGTCGTCACAACTCCCCAGGGCCCGGGGGAAGGCGTTGTAAATTATGCCCTGGGACATATATGGTTTCTTATAAAAGGGATGCTCGTATAAACTTCAGAAATAACTCATTTGTTTGGAAATTTCGAACTCACTTTCTAATAGTGAAAAGATATCTAAGGGCAGCTACCCCCCCCCCCCGAGCCCTTCTTTTCCCAAACCCATCTGATGAAAATTTTGAGATAGACACTTTGTTAAAAATAGTTCAAAGATCGGATAAGAAAAATTCCGGTGTGAATAAAACACCCCAGGGTCAAGGCGTTTCTAAGATATGCCCTAAGGGCATGTATGGTTCTTATGAAAAGGATGCTCGTATAACTTCATAGAGGGCTCATTTGATTGGAAATTGAAAGTTCTAGTTCACTTTTTAAGAGTCAAGAGAGTTGAGGACAACTAGCCCCTCTCCTCACACCCCTTTTTCCCCGAACCCATCCGCCAACAAATTTTGAGATAGCCAGTTTTTTTTGGAAATTGTTCAAAAAATTAGATAACAAAAACTCCCCCAGGGCCGGGGGGATAGGCGTTGTAAGTGTTGTCCCGGGGGCGTATATGATTCTTATGAAAAGGATACTCTTTATAAACTTCAGAGAGGGCTCATTCGATTGGAAATTGAAAAGTTCTAGTTCAATTTTTAAGAGTCAAAAGATATCCGAGGGCAACTAGCTCCCCCCCCCCACACACACTTTTTTCCTCAAGCCAATCCGATAAAATTTTATAATAGCCATTTCATTTAAAAAATAGTTCAAAGGTCAGATAAGAAAAATTCCTCTGTCGACACGACCTCCCGGGGCCCGGAGCCAGCTGTTGCGAGTAATGCTCTAGGGGCATATACAGTTCTTATTGAAGTATAAACTTCGGAGAGGGATCATTTGTTGGAAATTGAAAGTTCTAGCGTCCTTTTTAAGAGTCAAAAAAGATCGGAGGGCAACTAGCCCCCCCCCCCCCAAGCGCTTTTTCCCCAAATACATCTAAAAAAATTAAAGGTTAAAAATTTAAGCTTTTTTGTTAAAAATATTTCCAAGATCATATAACAAAAATCATTACGTATAGCCATTTCGTTAAAAATAGTTCGAAGGTGAGATAAGACAAATTCCTGTGTTGATACTAGAAAGTTCTAGTTCAATTTTTAAGAGTTAAAAGATATCCGAGGGTAACTAGCTCGCCCCACACACACCCTTTTTTCATCAAACCAATCCGATGAAATTTTATAATAGCCATTTCATTAAAAATAGTTTCAAAGGTCAGATTAGAAAAAAATTCCTCTGTCGACGCAACCCCCCAGGGCCCGAGGCAAACGTTACGAGTAATGCTCTAGAAGGGCATATACAGTTCTTATTGAAGTATAAACTTCGGAGAGGGCTCATATGTTTGGAAATTGAAAGTTCTAGTGCCCCTTTTTAAGAGTCAAAAGTGATCGGAGGGCAACTAACCCCCCCCAAGCACTTTCCCCCAAATACATCTAAAACAAATAAGGTGACAAATTTAAGCCATTTTGTTAAAAATATTTCAAAGATCATATAACAAAAAATCCTTTACGTGAATCCATTTCGTTAAAAATAGTTCAAAGGCGAGATAAGAATAACTCCTGTGTTGATACACCCCCCCCAGGGCCCTAGCAGGCGTTTTAAGTATTGCTCTGGGGGCATATGTTTTTATGGAAGGTTTGCTCGTTTAAACTTCGGAGACGACTCATATGATTGGAAATTTGAAAGTTCTCGTTCGCTTTTTTTTAAGAGTCAAAGAGATCGGAGGGCAACTAGCCCCCTCTCCATGCCCTATTTTTCCTCAAACCCATCCGATAAGAACTTCGAGAGAGCCGTTTTTTAAAAATAATTCGAAGGTCAGATAACAAAAACTCCGGTGTTGACACAACTCCCCGGGCCCTGGGAGCAGGCGTGTAATCTGTGTCCTGGGGCCGTATGTGGTTCTTATGAAAGGAATGCTCGTATAAACTTCAGAAAGGGTTCATTTGGATGGAAATTAAAAGTTGTAGTTTCATTTTTCTCAGAGTCAAAAAAGATCTGAGGGCAACTAGCCCCTCCCGCCCTCCACGCCTTTGGGTTTATCGGATAAACCCAAAGGCGAATTAAATAAATAATCATAGCAAAGAAACATACAAAAGTTATAAAATGTTTTCCTATTGAAGTATAAATGAAACTTAAAACGAACAGAAATTAATAAATAATGGAAATGAATAACAAACAAACAAATATATATATATATATATAATATATATATCTATATATATATATATATATATATATATATATATATATATATATATATATATATATATATATATATATATATATATATATATATATCGATATATGCATTGATACAGAGACAGATAAAAGTAAAACCTTTTCAATTTAGCATCAGCACTCTTATACTCTGTTTCGACAAGCTTTTAGTCTCAAGAATATGTTCAAACTTCCCAATAGCTCCATTAGCCAGCTCTTCGGAGACCAGTATAAATCTTAATGAATTGTCCGAAGCTGTAGTTGTTCGTTAAGACCCTCTACAGTAGAGGACAAAATCATCCACGGGATCATCAATATCTTGAATGTCAGCTATTGTGCGTTCTAAACCATCTAGAAAACGTCGATCGTTTTTCAGAACATAATAATAAACATATTAGTAAATACAAAAAAATAGCCTTAAGATGAATACATATTTGAACTGTGAATTTCCGTTTCAAGTGCCCAAAAGATTATGAGGCATTTTCCAGCGAGTATTTATTAAAAATTAGTTTTTTAGTGTATTACGCCAATACACGCGTTTTAGCGGATCCGCCTTCAGTGGGCATTTAGATTGTTAGTGTTATTTTGACTGAAAAGTGAAAAGACCGGATTGTCAGATGCTATTTATATTGCATTTTCATATTCAGGAGTAAATTGAAGAAACAGGCCGTGTTAAAGTAATACTCCATTTAATCAGAGGCCATGCTATAGCGTGGCCCATTCTAAAAGTCAGTAGGCTCCAATGTTTTATTCTTTTCCAGAGGCACTTCATATGAAGGGGTCGTCATATAAAACTTCGGAGGGGCTCATTCAAATTGTGTAATAGGGAAAGTTCTAATGCCCTTTTTTAGGAGTTAAAAGTGATCGGAGGGCAAACTATCCCCCCCTCCGCCCTTTTCTCCCAAAATACATCCGATAAAAATTTTGAGATAGTTATTTTGTTATAATTCATATAACAAACTCTGGGGGTCGACAAAATCCCCCAGGGCCCGGGAAAGGCGTTTTTTTTAAGTTATGCCCTGGGGGCATATATGGTTTTTATAGAAGGGATGGTCGTTTTATAAACTTCATGATGAGGGCTCATTGTATGTGGAAATTGACAAAGTTCTAGTTACGTTTACAATAAAGAGAGAAAAAACTCAATGAAAAGACATTAAACGAGAATGTAGCCAGTAGAGAGAAACGATAAAAGACTAAAACAAACGGGCGGATATTTCGCCTCTGTATGTAAAATTAGGCGTCTTCAGCATAAAAGAAAAACAAGCAAAGATATAAAAAAAAACTAAAATAAACTAAAACAATAAATAAAACCACCAACTACCAACCAAACCACAAATAAAAAAACCAACCAGCAACTGACTGACGTCAGTTACTTTGGTGTTTTCATCGAAGTAACTCTAATAGCTTCTGTGACCTACGGTCGATCAGTTGCGACAATTGAATTTTATTATATTGATTCGTGGGTTTTATGTGTTGTTTTTAGTTTATTTTTTTCTTTCTATGTTTGTTTTTTTTTTTTTGTGCTGAAGATTCATAGTTCACATAGTAGGCGAAATATCCGTGTGTTGTTTTAGTCTTTCATCTTTTTTCTCTCTACTTGGCAAGAGTCTCGTTCTTGTTGTCCTTTCATTTGTTGAGTTTTTTCTCTCTTTGTTGTTTTTTGACAAATTTTGAGATTGCCAGTTTGTTTGAATACTCCCAACGATCAGATAACAAAAACTTCGGGGTCAAAATACCCCCCCCCCCCCCACCAGAGCCCTGAGAAAGGGTTGTAACTTATACCTGATGGGAATATAATTGTTTTTTTATGGAAGAAGAAGTGGTCGTATAAGCCTCGAGGGAGCTCAAATGATTAGAAATTCAAAGTTCTAAATTCCTTTTTTTAAGAGTCAAAAGTGATCCGATAGTAACTAGCCCCCCACCCCCCGCCAAACCCTCTTTCCCCAACGTGTCCTTATGAACATTTTTTTATATAACCATTTTGTTCAAAACTAGACCAAAAATCATGTAACAAAGACTCCAGGGATAACACAGCCCAACAGAGCCTGGGAACAAGTGTTGTAAAAATTATGCCCGTAGGCACATAAGGTTTTTATGGAAGGGATGGTAGCTTAAAAATTTGGAGGGGGATCATTCTATTGTAAATTGGAATTTCTAGTGCCCGTTTTAAGAGTCAAAAGTAATCGGAGGGCAACTAGCCCCGCCCAAGCCCCTTTTTCTTAAATATAAATATGATAAAAAAATAATTTAAAGATCAGAATAACAAAAATCCCGGGGTAAAAAAAAAAAACAGAGCCGGGGAAGTGTTTTTTAAGTAATGACCCAGGGGCATATAAGGTTTTATGTGTAAGGGATGGTCGTAAAAAACATCAGAGGTGGCTCATTTGATTAGAAATTGATGAAATTTCTATTTGCCTTTTTAACATTCATCAAAAGTGATCAGTGGGCAAATACCCCCCCATCCCCCACCCTGTTTTCCCCAAATGCATCGGATCACAATTTTTGAGATAAGCTACCATTTTTTAAAAATAGTTCAACGATCGGATGACAAAACTTCGGGGGGTCAACATACCTTCCCCCTCCCCAGGGGAAGGATTGTAACTGATGCCCCAGGGCATATAAGATTCTTACGGAAAAGGTGGTCGTATAAACTTCGGAAGGGACTCAAATGATTAGAAATTGAAAGTTTCTAGTTTCCTTTTAAGAGTCAAAAGTGATCCAATGACAACTAGCCTCCCCCCACCAGGCCCAAGTCCATAAGGCTTTTAAAATTTTTTTTTTAAATTTTTTTGCCAGAGGCACTTCATATGGAAGGGAAGGTCGTATAAACTTCGGAGGAGCTCATTCGATTGGAAATCGGAAGTTATAGTACCCTTTTTAGTAATCAAAAGCGATCGGAGGGCAAATAGCCCCCACGTCTTTTTTAACCCAAATGCATGTAAAAAAAAAAAAAAATCTTAGTTATAGCATTTATCAGAGGCATGTATTCGCGTTGGGCTATAAGCAAAGGCATAAGGCTTCAATAATTTTATTTATTATTAAAAAAAATTGCATTAAAAAGAAGTTTTTGAAGGAAACGTAGAGCCATACTGGACTCAGGACAGCAGAGATTAATTCCTATTATAGTTAAAATTCAAAATGATCAGAAATTACTGCTAAAGAAATAAATGAAAACCCCAAACGAAACAGAAATTAAAATTAACGATCATAGCAAACATAAAGATAACTGACATGACATTCAGCTTCGTAATTGAGGAAAGGTCGCAACGTCGCACGGGGTTTGTCGTCTGTCAAAGTATAAAAGAATCTCAAAGTTTGCAGCAATAAAAGGAAGCAATTGGCAAACACCAATTATAGGAACAAACGGGTGTTTGCAGTAGGAACAAACTGCAGCCGTGGGACTGCATTAATAAGCCCTAGTAAAAATGAGATATAAAAACTGCAGGGGACTGCAATGAAGTATGTTTGCCTTACCATAAAATAAAGAATGTTCACTTTGGTAAATAAATAAGTACTTATTTCAAGTGTGAATAAAGAGAAAAACTTTACGGGGATTACTTATTGGGTCGTAAAATAAAGAGAAAAAAGATTCAATTTAAGCTAAAATTCTCAAGGTATAGCACATAATAACAGAGCTGTGAGTCTCTAAATAACCAAGACTTTTTCAGTTTTCAAGGCGTCAAGGCACTCACCAATCTCCTGCTCTTCTTCTTGGTTAGTGTCCTCATGATCAAGAGACCCCTGAACCTCTTGTGAAGTCGCCGAGAGCTTTTTCCAGACCTTCCCCAGTGCTATTGAAGCGAGGATATCTCATGAAACACCCAGCCAACTTTGCCATACGACTTCGTCCATCTTTCTGAAAATAGTGCACATGACAACGGTACAATACATTTGATATAACTGACCGTTCATATTATAGATTCAAACCGTCTTGGATTCTAGTTCTTCATATAAACATCAGAAAACTGCCAACCCTCGGAGATTCAAGACAAGAAGTGCCGTAGAACTCTTTAAACACATCTGTCCTTTAGTCAATCTTTAGACATCATACTAAGACTTATTCTTAGTTTAATCAAACGCTCTAATAAATAAATGTAAAAGAATTAAAAAGCGTAGACATAGTGAGTTACTAAATGTCTGATAAACTGCTTATCCAAACCAGAGAGGTACGCAATGTATATGTTATGGAAGGTTAGAGAGTTCAAGTCGTACTTGCACCTCTCAACATTCGTCTTTAGAATATGTTAAACAAACTAATAAAGTCAGTATTTTAAGTGTTTCACAAGGAATCAGAAGAAGTGAAAGTGCTAACTAGAATATAAACAGCAACATTTTTGGTCTAAACGTCTACGTTGAGTTTCAGACTAATTTTGGTCAGTAACGGCCCCCCCCCCCCCCCCGATTAAAAATGCCGTGTATTTGTTATCAATTAATTCAAAAAAGGTTTCCAAGGAAAAAAGTATTCCAAAACAAAATTAAAGCATCACACCAAAACGAGCAGAAATAAAAAAAATATAAAATGATTCGAAACCTAAAACAAACAGAAATTAAAATGAAGAATCACACCATTAATAAAGATAACATACACGAACACAGATAAATCGATAGATTCCATAGCAAAGATAATTAAAATGAATAATGCAATCAAATACTAAAACGAGTAGAAGTTCCCCCTAACAAAAGCAGGACTATCGTACTCCTAAACTATCTAAAAATCAAAGTGTCTTTTCCAATTTACTGACAACGATTTGTATTTCGAGGTGTCTAAAATGAAGTTTGTTTTTTTTATTTATCATAACATCAAACAAATAAAATAAAAGAGGTCACCTTCATGTTTGCTGCGATTATTCAGATAAATTTGTCCGTTTGTGGTTTCATTTTATTTACTTATAAATATTTCTGTTCGTTTTAAGCTTGAACAATAATTGAAAAAAAAAATAAGTTTTTTTAACTGAAAGTAAGGAGCTACATTAAAACTTAAAACGAACAGAAAATTATTCCGTATATGAAAGGGACTGTCCCCTCCTCAAACACCCCGCTCTTTACGCTAAAGTTTTTTTATTGTTTTAAAAAATAAAGTCGTGAGACAGAGTCAAATTTTAGCGTGAAGAGCGAGGTGTTGAGGAGGGGACATCCCCTTTCATATACGGAATAATTTCTGTTCGTTTTAAGTTTTAATGTCGCTCCTTACTTTCAGTTAAAAAAACTTTTTTTTAATTTAAATTTCTGAACGTTTAGAATGTACCCCTTCTCCCAGGAAATATCCCTTTTCCCAGAAAAAATACTCCATGGAGAGATCATCCCCCGTAAACTCCCTCCTCCGAACCCCCACCAGAAAAAAAATCCCTGCTGAAAACGTCTGTATACTTCCCATTGGCCAATACTATGTGTAAACAGTGGGGAAAGTTAATAACTTACAGTCCCTTCCCCCGAGAACTGTGGGGGATTGAAATCATCCTCAAAGACATATTTATTTTGATTTTTGACTATGCTCAATAAAATGGCTAGGCCTATCTCAGAATTTTGATTGGGTGACTTCGAGAAAACAATGAGCGTGGGAGGGGGCCAAGTTGCCCTCCCATTTTTTTGGTCACTTTAAAAAGGGCACTAGAACTTTAATTTCACGCTCGAATGAGCCCTCTCACGGTATTCTAGGACTACTGGATCAATACCATCACCCCTGAAAAAAAATAAAAAAATATAATAAAAAATAAAACAAAATGAACACGCATACTGTGATATCTTTCTTCTGGCAAAAAATACAAAAATTCCAAAATTTTTTAGATGGAGCTTGAAACTTCTATAATAGGGTTCTAGGATACGCTGATCTGATGGTGTGATTTTCATTAAAGTTTCTATGACTCTTAGGGGTTGTTTCCTAGATTTTTCCGAAAATAAGGCAAATTTTCTCAGGTGCGTAACTTTGTTGATGGGTAAGACCTAAACTTAATGAAACTTTATATTTTGAAAATCTGCATAAAATATTGTTCAATTGATGCATCTATTGGTATCAAAATGTATCTATTCCCCCCGGTTTTTTTTTTAGAGTTTCGGTGACCTATTGAGCCGGGTCGCTCCTTAACTTACAGTTCGTTACCACGAACTGTTTTGATTATTATGCCTTTATTTCTGCTAATTTCAGGCTTTAAATGCAGGCCTTTTGTTTTCTTTTTTTAAAGAAATGTATTTTTTCTGGAAAGTATTAAAAAAATTATTGTGCTCTTTTTTTATCGATACAGTTATATTATTTTGTTGCTGTAGGAATAGTTTGTAAGGTTTTTCCAGTTTTTCCACATAAATTTAAAATACTGAATTATCAATTAATTTTTGGGAAAATCACGAATATTCAGTTAAACTGTTCAATCAGCATTAGTTTGGTGCAATCTTGTTTTTTTAGATAGAATTTTTACTATAGAATTTGGGTGGATGGGAAGGGGGGATTTTTATCCGTAAGAACCATTAATCAGTGTAATTGTAGAGGTCCTTCATAGGACTCTAAAGCTATCCTGACCCCATTCTTTATATCAAATATTGACCATTTTCAGAACAAGCCACTATTCTGATTTCATATTTTTTAATTAGGAGTCTTCTTGACCAAAGACTGGATAATAACGAGTTTAGAGACGACCAAAGAGAAAGTTTTTGGCTTTTCAGGTCCAATTTAATGAGGAACATCGGGCGCACCCTATGCTGACCTTTTGAATTGAGTTTTCCCTGGTGTCCGAGGGACCAACAGCTGTAAGTTTGAACTGACCTGGGACGACAAGTTTCTTCGCCCATTCTTGGGGTCCCTAACAACCCTTCGCCCTCCCAAAAAACACTGTTTGGTCCCTTGGCCCAGCAGCTTGAGGCTCTAAGCTAATCAGGGACGACAAATTTTTAGCCTTATTTTTCAGGCCCCCTCAGACCCCTCTTCCTTCCTAAAAAAAACGTTTGGTCTCTCCTTATCCCAGGAAACGGCACTTAGAAGCTCCAACACAATCGGGAAAAAAGGAAAACTTTTCCGACCAGTTTTGGGTCTCATATTACGGGAACCCGCACTTCGTTTTCTGGCCGAATTTTTTGGAGAAAAAGTTTTTTTTCAATTTTTTCTTATGGACTGGTATCCCCAAGCCTCCAAGGACTTAACGATACAAGGATCAAGCCGATTAAACAATTAAAAGTAAGCTCTCTGGGAGTGGAGGACCATGTTCCCAAATAAAAATTATTTTTGTGCATCAGGGCCCACATGACCCAAGGGATTACTGTTTGGAGTCTCAGCCCTTTCAGAAGAAAGTTTATTGGTCCTTTTGCCAGGCCCAGTTTTCGGAAAATCATATTCTTTTTTTTCTTCTGCATTCGGATGCCCTTACTCTAAAGATTTAAAAGTATAGAAGTTTTGAGCAGGTCTGATACTCCCAGTTACTTTCAACCCTTAAAAACGACACTATAGATTGAATTTTTCCAACCAAATAAGTCGTCGCCCAAGTTCCTATGAACTCTCCTCTCATACAAAATTGTCGGAGAAATAAAAAGAAAAAAAGGAAGCAACAGAAAAAAAATAGAATCAAAACCCTTTCATTATAAGCATAATGAAGTAATCATTATAGGCTTAAGGCTCTTTACAGACCTGAAAAAAAAAAATATAGTCGTACAAAACAGCATCAAATGCAGTCCAGTAATTCTTTGGACAACAAGAGAAAGAATAGACGGTGCTGAGACTCCACTGAATGTTTTCAGACAACTCTAGGGAAGTTCTAGGAACAAAATAAAGAAACCTATAGAGAAACCTAGAGCTTCGTAGTTCTCTAAATATCCGAATTCCGGGTCATACACCCACAATAAGATCCGATTTTAATTATTTTGTTGCGTGTCATTTGACACGCAACAAAATAAGGAAGCGTGTCATTTGACACGCTTCCCGATTCGGCTCGAGAATGCCACTCGCTTGGCACCTTCAAAAGACTAGCAATTTTTTTTTTGTTTCATGGGATTAATTTTCCTTACTTTTTCCTCAATACTTTTTTTTATTTTTTCCTGAATAAATTTTACTTTATAAGTTTTTAATTTTTTAATATTTTCTTTTCTTCTGATTTTTGCTCTTCTTTATGTGACTGTGAGTATTAAGTGTATGTGGTTTTTTTTGCCTCATGCGCAGCCTTTCTCATGGCTTACTTTTGTGTTTTGAATGGTTGGCAATAGTTTTTCATTTAATTGTTTTTTCGTTTCTGATTGTGACCCAGTGGGATTGTAGAAAGGGTATGAAGATCACTTTTTTGATTTGAGATAACATAATGCAGGAGAAATGAATTACATTATGCTCTATTTATGTTTGAATTTTTTTTTTGTACTGTTTTTTTTTCTTCTTTTCTTTTTTTATCTCAGTAAGTAATCGGCAATTGTTCTCTGAGTTTGTGATCCGTCATATACTCCCCTAATTACAGGTAAAAGGAGACTTTGGGGGGACTAGCACGGTATATTATTGCATGTGTGTTAATAATGAATAAAATCTGATCTTATCCAAACGATAACGCGAGTGACAATCTTAATAAAAAATAAACAATGGATTTTTAAAAGATATATTATTGGTAAATACTAAATTTATGGCAAGAAGAAAGTAAGTAGCCTATTGGAAAAAAAAAATGAGAGCACAGAAATAGATAGTTTTCGTGTGTGAGGTCAAAAATTTTTTTTTTTGGGGGGATTATTTTGAAAAAAAAAAGTATTAACATGTTTCCTAACAAGGAAGTCAGATTATCAAAGATTAACAGGAAATATTACCTCCCCTCTCTTATTTTACAGAACCCAGCATTGAAATAAACACAGCGTACATTCTTCAGGATATATTTTTGCAATATAAATATATACGCATAGAGAATATCTCTTAAAAACGCGACAAAAGCTCTTGTGATTTCCTCGGAAATGCAACCAAAGAACCTTTTTACCGAGATTTTTTTTTTTTAACTTAAACGACAGTTTTTACTTATTTGATCATAAAATGAAAACCTCACCTGCCCATACTGGTTAAAGCTTCCCAAAAAGCTCGAGTGGGATAACATCTCTGCTCCAATAGTTCACTTTCATGCAAAAACAATTTCTTTTCCACTAGCTTAAAAAAGACAATTTTCTTCATGTAACTTGCTCCTTAAATCTCTTAATTCTTGTCTTTTCTTATAAAGAGAATTGCGGCCAATAATCTGTATTCAAGCAGACCTTAGACTGTCTTCTTACTTCACTTAATTACAAAGCCTTGATAGCTTCAGATTTAGACATGCCACCGATACGAAACAATATCTGTGGTGAAACGTAATATACCTTCTAAGAATTGATCAAGAGCATGATTTGTGTAGCAAAACACATCAAAATTGGACTACTAACCGGCTGAGACACTTCACTGATTCTCCAGATATGATGGTTTGCGAGTAGAGTTTGAACTACTTTTATCCGATAAATAAACGTTTTTTTCAGTGCCTGGTGGTCCATGGATAATAGCTATTTTTTCAGTTAGTGTCCCCCAATTTAAAGGCTTCGAACTGATTTTTATCCAAATTTAAATCACCTGGAGTCATTACTTCTATCCAACTCCAAACCAATATTAGCAGACTGACGATAATAGTTAGGTTGGACAAGAGCACTTAAATTGTAAGTTGTGTCAATCTGTTGTTTCCTCTGCTACAGACAAGTAATCAGGAAGATGACTATCTGTTACTTTGTCCCAGTACAAATTCCTTCAAGGGAAAGTTCTTCTCTCTGTACTCTTTCAAAACACAAAGAACATTACGGTATGCTTCAAAATATACTGATGATTCCGCCATTATAAAGCTTCCGTTTGTGCAAAACCTTCAGAATTTTCCGTTTCTTCAATTTTTACGTGAATTGTTCTCTTTTCTGAGAGTGCATTGGCGTCTCTCTTTGCCACTGTTGCAAAAAATACCTGTCCTAAAATCGTCCTTACTCAAACACAGCAGCGACCCATACATCAGTCTTTTTGAATCCTCCCATATAACTCGATCAAGACCCTCTTTTGAAAAAGCAATAATATAACTGCCACTTACTATGTCATAATCAACAAACTTAACATCTCGATAAATTCGTATATTATCAATTTTGCAACAGCTTTTCTTTCTATCTTTTATCAAATTTCTATACTCTTGTTATACCAGATCTAAAGGGGGGAGACAAAATCTTCCCTAAGTAATCTAAATTGAACATCCAGGTAATGATCAATGCTTTTATACCGGACGATGGAGAAGTGCTGGCCGAACAAATGGTTCTTCTTTATTATTCACATCCTAGCTGTGTTGGATGTGAGGTAACATCTAGGTAAGCTAGGTAACATCCTAGCTTCATTGTCCTGCATAGCTGTGTTGCCCTAAGGCGGCTTGGTGCAGCAGTGACTTGTTAGTAGTAGACCATTCGTTCGTGAACTGGTTCAATAAAGGCCGTGAAAGAAAGTTTCAAATCTTATCTTTTCAGCACTACTTTCATGGACAGAGAATTTCTAGGTGACCCAAAATACACAATTTTAACAGGGAGCATGCATATACATTAACAGAAACAGAAAAAGGACATAGCAGCAGGGCCGCATCCAAGGGTACCCGGTTTGACCCTACCCCCAAAAAGTCTTACGAAAAATCTTTTTAACCCCCTCTCCCGAAAAAATTCTGGTAAAGGCCGTGCATACGGTAAGTGTTTTGCTACTGGGACTGCCGTTTAGAAGAATCCTGAGTCCGAATTCGCATCTCTTGCCCCAAAGATCGTATATAAGGGTGGTTTAGGGTTTAGAACTTCTCAACCCGAAAATCTTGTCCTACTTGTAAAAACGTAATAAACATCTATACATACGAATTTTTGATGCGCTTTTTAACCTTTTCACCGCCCCCCCCCGGTAAATCCTGGCTATGGCCTTGCTTATGCTCTTACTTAAGTTCCTGGCTTAGCATGTCGAATAACAAAAAGCCTTCATTTAGTTCGTTGATGATTACGTCACATAAGCAACCACGAGAATTCAGAGAAATTCAAAAATACGACACGTGGGAAGTACGACTCCGAATGTCATTTGCCATATTTTTTAATTTAGTTTTTTTTTTATTTCGAAAATGTTTGAAATAATGGCGAAATTAAATGAATTAGTCTTGTAATTAGCCAGTAATGTAACACGAGAACAATTATCACAGGACAATGGAGAACGTTTGAAATAATGGCTCATAGAATCATGAGATACAGAACAGTCGTCAATTTACTCTCTCATAATCTAGACTCAAAAACAACCCAGGTAGTCATTTTATCACAACTTGGGGAGCAGAGTAGGGGTATAATGTAGCCCGATGCCAAACACATACAAAGGGGAGGGGCTCTATCATATCCCAAGAATATCGGTCTTCTTGCGATTCCCCTTACATTTTCACGATCTCTAGACTGCAACCCACTATAAAGCGTCATTTCGTGACAACATGGGTAACTTTGCTTTCTGGCTTTTAAATTTTTAGTCCTGCTGTTTTTTCAATTTTATTTGTTTATAATTTCTGTTGGTTTTCTGCGCTGTTTGGCTTTTAGTTTTTTAATTCTTCCAATTTTGGCTTTATTTGTTTTTTCTGTTAGCATCTGACCTAACTCTTTCAGATGATATTCTGTTGTGGTATAGTTTCCTGATTTGTTTTGTACTGGAATAATAACCCCGGTATTAAAAAGCGGAAAGCCCAAGGACCAATGTTCCTCTTTTAGACCAATTACGGTGTCACCGGTTTTATTGCAAAGTTTTTGAGTTACTAATTACTGACGAGATATCTGTTAAGTGTTATTCACCGGATAACCAATTCGGCTTCAAGAAAGGAGTAGGCCGTGACCATGCTCACCATTTGATTGCTAATTTTGTCATTTTGTCAATTTTGTCATTTTTTCAATTTTGACATATTTTAAATTGTTTCAGGGACCAGTCGCGTAATTTTGACAAAATCCAATGAGGGAGGGGGGGGGGGGGGCAAAGTTGGAACCAATTTTCCCAATCAAGGGATAATGACAGTGAAAACTGAAAAATGAATCATATATTAACATAAAGGTAATCATAAACTAAAGAAAACTGACCTGTTTCTTCTGGATACTTGAATTATACAGGGCTTATCTGAATTTTGACAAGATGTTTTGAAGAAACTAAATTTCAGCTCTGAGGGCAAACTGAGGCTGGGGGGTGGCAAACTTGGGTTTTGAGGGTGTAGTTGCCCCCTCTCCCCTTGCCTCATATTAACTAGAATATTAAATAGAGAAGCTAAGAGAATGTTCTTTTTTTAGCTAAATTTTCGCTTAAAATTTTGTCAAATTCATCTAATTATTACTTGATTTATGAATAAAGCCTATAAAAGTATGTTCTGGATTGTGATGAATATCTCAGGAATGACAAAGAGTATTTATTTGATACTGTGAGGAAATATTGAGAGTGTATTGAACTAAAAATCAAGAGACACTATAGGCATCCAGATGGTCAGAAGGGCGTTTTTGCATTGTCTCAGGAACGGCTAGGGAGTATTAAGTTGAAATTTCTATAGAATGTTGAGGAGGTTGTTTGATTATATTCAAACTCAAAATTTGAATCAAGCTTTTCAAAGTGGCTTAAGGGTATTAAGGTACAAACTTTTAGCGGATGTTGAATTGTGTTTTTCTTCTTATCTTTGCGTAATGTTGTTGCAAAGCATAGTGAAAAGTCATATTAACCACTATTTTTTTAGCTATAGTCATGGAGAAGTCCCATTTCTTTGGGTCAAGACAAATTCGAAATATTTTACTACAAAATCTAAATGTTAGCATAAAATGTAAAAAAAAAGTCCTTAGAAAATCGAAACTAGTTCTTTACAAAACAGAATAATTCTTACCAAACAAAAATAATTCTACAATATACAAAAATAGTTTTGTATATAATAAATATGAGATAATTTAGTATAAGATATAGGATGATTCTTTCAAAATTTAATATAGTTCTTATAAAAACAACAATACTTCTTGCAAAATTCAATATAGTTCTTACAAAAACGAAAAAATAATTCTTAAAAATACAAATAGTTCTTATAAAATTCAATATACAAAGCCAAAATAATCCTTGCAAATACAAAATAGTTCTTACAAAGTTCAAAATAGTTCTAACAAAAAACGTAATAGCTGTTACAAAATTCGAAATATTTTCTACAAAATAATTCTTACAAAACACAAAATAGTTCTTACGAAACAGGATAATTTTTATATAAAATACAAAATAATTATTATAAAATTCAATATGGTTCTTAAAAAATACAACTCTTGTTCATTCTTTCCTTCTTCACTTCTAATGGGGCACTGGGATATTTTCAGAATTTTTAAGGGCTCATTTGATAGAAAATAATGTTATCCACGCGTTTTTGTAATAAAACTCAACACCATGTTTAAAATAAAATAAATTTTTTAGACAAAAAACTGCATATTCACATACAAGATGAAGAATGACGTCATAACCAGAGTTTACAACCCTATATAAAGTACAAGTAAAACTACACTATGACTCTATATTATAATGACGTCAGTATATAATGACGTCATTATAAATAGAGTATAAAAAAGAACTGCAAAAGCGTCAGCATCATTTAATTATGAACAGCTTCAAATCAACATGTCAGAAAATGACGTTAAGACCTTTCTGGACGGCTTTTCTAAGATAATAGTCAAGGCTGAATGCATGTCCACTCCAATACGTGATGAACCAGGTGCAAACATTTCTAAACTTGAATGAAAAGAAAAAGGCTTTTTAAAGAAATAGGTGACCCAGATGACAATGTTGTGAATCCAAAAGAAGAAAAAATCTTGTAACTTCAGCTTTGAAAATTCGAGCCCGTCAGTACCAGTTATGGCAAAAATTTTTTTCCGTCCGATTACCTGATGAATCGAGTGTAAACATTTTTAAACTTGAACTGTCAAGAAAACGACTTAGTGAAGAGATCTTTCTGGACGGCTTTTCTAAGATAATAGTCAAGGCTGAATGCATGTCCACCCCAATACGTGATGAACCAGGTGGCAAACATTTCTAAACTTGAATTGAAAAGAAAAAGGCTTTTTAAAGAAATAGGTGACCCAGATGACAATGTTGTGAATCCAAAAAGAAGAAAATTTTGTAACTTCAGCTTTGAAAATTCGAGCCCGTCAGTACCAGTTATGGCTAAATTTATTTCCGTCCGATTACCTGATGAATCGAGTGTAAACATTTTTAAACTTGAACTGTCAAGAAAACGACTTATTGAAGAAACTACAGAAGAAACTGTAAAAGAGCATCAGAGACAGAAGAAGAGACAGAAGAAGAGACAGAAGAAGAAGAGACAGAAGAAGAAGAGACAAACTAAAAAACAGTCTAATCTGAAAAATCTTTCTCCAGAGGTGATTCAACATATTGCCAAATTTTTGGATGTCAAGTCTGTTAATAATTTGGCTCGTACATCAAGATATATGAATAATGAACTGAACGACAGCTGCTTATGGAAGCATATATATTACAGAGACGCAAAAAAAAATATATAGAACAGTGCGAAAGAAGCTGGCAAAAAAGTTGGTTTTATCGACGAATTAACTTGTTTTCAATTGAGTAACTATAGCTACTTGGTCGAGCTCAAACTCAGTAAGGTCTTGGATAAAACCACCCTCAAATTGGAAGGAATTCTATAAGTCAGAGAGACTTCACATTTACCTCAGGCTTATTGAAAAAATGGTTATTATAGAGTATGAGCTTGACTCATGGATAAAGGTTTCTCGTTACGAAAGAAGAATCTAGAAATGATTGCCAACCACAAGAAATGGCATAAAGAGAATATTGAGTGTTTTGAGGGAAAAATAAGATTTAAGGGCTCATTCGGCAATCAATATAGCCATTGAGTTGATCTAAAAGGATTTCTGTGTAGTGTTTTATAAATTTGAGTAGTTTGATTATGAAAGTTTCTTGTTAATTGAATTTTTTTACTTTTATCGTCTTACTAAAACACAAACCCTTCCCCCTCCTCCCGAAAATGATTTTTCGTTTAGTGCAGAAAACTCCATGAGTAGCCTGAATAGATTAAAAAAGGCCTTGATAGTCTTTCACTGGTCCTGATATGCTATCAATATTTACCCACTGGTGGAGGGTTAAGGGGCGAATTCCCCCAAAGCTAGGGAAAAAGAGTCTTGCCAGGATATTGCACGGATACTAAAAAACAAACGATTTGGATTTGACAGCTATTATTTCTAGATATCACTCACTAGAACAACCGATGGATTAGCCGCATTAGCCGTATTCCACTTTAGCACTACCTTGTTTACAACTGTTCCCAATTCCCTCACAGTCATGACTAGTGCATAATTTTCATTTTAATTTATTTGACTCATTAGGTATTCATATCACATATAAATTTCGAATAAGAATCGATCCTTCTTTAATAGAAAACACAAACCGTCATGTTTTCGTAGAATTTCAAAATTTGGGCGTAAAACTTGTAGTCTAAAGTGCTGATGATTGTAAGAAATGGGGAGGGGAGGGGGCAATCGGAACTGACCAGGCAAGTGGCAATCATCTCGTATAGCTTGAACTGTAACCCAGAATATGACAGGTAGTAAATACAAGAAACCCCAAGCTATAGCTATCTAGCACAGGACGAACAAGAGGAAAAACCCTCGTACCACAAACAACACACTGTTTTTGATGTTAAAAAAAGGATACAATTCAACTAAACTTATACCTTACTGAGAGGCAAGAAAAAGTGAAAACTTCAAAAAAAGATGTCTTTTTGAAAACAGAGAATCATTGATACTAGGCATAACTTCTCTTTAGCAGGGAATCAAAACTTCCTGAGAATTGGGCTGGTCCACAACACACAGACTGATAAGTATACTTTTAAAAACCATTATACAGCCCAAGATTAAAATAGTCATCATCCAGGACAAAAAAAACTCATGATTCTAGAGGGATACAGAAACAACTGTGATTTAGCAATGCAATTAACAATTTGATTTAGTTCGTGCTTTGCTCTTGTCTGTGCACCGTCAACTCCAAGTATGATTCCAACTTCCTGCCTTCTTCAATTTTTAAATAATAAAAGAAAATAAAGGAATTCAAAAAACTTACCTTGCATTTGGTATTTTCATTTTTTTTTATAAGTTCTGATCAGAAAAGCAACAAGGAAATCTCACTATTGTAGTTAATTATAGGGGGTGCTTGCATACAAATCTGAAATGAATAATTCGCTTTCTCAGCTGCCAATTAACTGAAAAATTTTTGTTTATTGAACAAATGTTAAATACTCCGCAACCTTCAAGTAAAAACTCTGGATTTCTTTGTCCATATTGATGACACCAAGCATCAGATAAATTTGTTTTATAATTTACTAAGGGTTGAAGATTCCTTTTGCTCTGCCCCCCCACCATGGCCCACGGCTGTCCTCTAACAAAACCTAGTATCTACATTTTTCAAATTTTCGAGAAAGTCACAGAACAATGATTATTTCATAATTGGAACGTGAGAAATACGTGAAAATACAGAATTCCGCCAATAGCTATTCCTACTTCTGTTTTCTTCCTGTCTTTACTACTCCTTTTTCTGCTGCAAGGAGACTCTAGACGCTGTAATTCTAGAATCTCCGTACTAGGTTTTGGCTTTGTGAAACTTGTACCACTTTAAATACTAAGTCGTATCTCAGAAACTGTTGCGGATACAAAATATTGACTTGCGCAATTGGACTTGCCATGACAAGATTAGTGGAAGCCAATCCCTAACTAAAAACCGAATTTAGTTTGGATACTGGGCTTTGGCAGAGGACAGAACACCGTACAACATGTTAAACTATACTCTTAAATTAGTCTCTATCCACTCATACTCTTTTTCCTATATTTAGAAATTACAAGAAAAAAAATCTGGTTGCAAGAAATCTTAATATTCAAACGAATTACTCTCAGTTCTGAATATTTTGCCGTCTTCAAACCCCAACTTCCTTTAAAATGCATGAACCTGATTTCCGTCTCATCAGAAGTAATTAAACATCTCGGTTGTCTTGTATACATATCTCGAAGGAGGCCACAGCTAGACTTTTCAACTGGTTAAAAAAAATTATTACTTATTCCGTTTTTTACGCACATAAAAAAATGAAAACAAAAAATAAACCACAATTTACTGCATGAGCAGGAACAGGTGTTCGCGCTCAGACTCTAATACATATAAATAATTAAAAAAAACAGTTTTTTCAATGAAAGTAAGGGCAACACTAAAACTTAAAAGAAAAAGGAATTATTACGTATATGAGGGGGTTTGCCCCCCTAGTCAATACCTCACTCTTTACGCTGAGGTTCGAATTTGGTACCAATTCTTTGAGAATGACCCCCTGAATCCCAAAGGCCTTTTAATTAGAATAGATAGCTCTTTTTAAAGTACAAAAAAACTTTAGCGTAAAGAGCGAGGTATTGACTAGGGGGTGAACCCCCCTCATATACGTAATAATTTCTGTTCGGTTTCAGTTTTAATGTTGCTCCTTACTTTCAGTTGAAAAAAGTTATTTTTTTTTTAAAATTAATTTCCGATCGTTTTTGAAATAATAATGGGAAATCCAGCACCCCCATCATAGAAATGTCCCTTCCCCCATTAAAACAGCCTCCATGGAAAGATCCTCCCATTTAACTGCAATTATTTTTGTCACTTAAAAGAGCACTAGAACTTTTAATTTCCGTTCGAAAAAAAGCCCTCTCGCGATACTCTAGGACCACTGGATCGATACGATCACCCCTGGAATAAAATAAAATAAACACGTATCCGTGATCTTTCTTCTGGCAAAAAAAATACAAAATTCCAGATTTTTGCAGATAGGAGCTTGAAACCCTACAGTAGGGTTTTCTGATACGTTCAATTTGACGGTTTAATTTCCATTCAAATTTTATCACTTTTAGGGGGTGTTTCCCCCTTTTTTCGAAAAATAAGCAAAAATTTTTCAGGCTCGTATCATTTGATGGGTAGGACGAAACTTGATGAAAACTAATATATTTGAAATCAGCATAAAAGTCCAAATTCTTTTGATGTACCTCCTGGTATCAAAATTCCGTTTTTTTTAGAGTTTCGGTTACTATTGAGCCGAGTCGCCCCTTATTTACAGTTCGTTACAACGAACTGTTGAAAATATATATCATCTTTTAGGAAAATTTCTTTTAACAATAAAACCGAAAACCATGCCTTTCGGAAATGTACCGGTTACCCTAGATGCAAAATCTTTTGAACCAAATCTTTTTGGCATGGTGATACCTTTTTAATAACAACTAAAATGACCTTTTATGACGGTTACACCGTTAGATACAACTTGGAAAAAATATACTATACAGAGCTCAAAAGCTCGGTAACTAAATTCAAACAAAAAATCAGCGTATAGGAGGCCCCTAAATACAAAAAAAAAAAAAAAATACAAAAAAAAAACAACACATTCGTTTGTATAAAGAAGGCAATTTGTTGCAATGCGACGAAAGAGCCAATGTGCTAACTTAGCCTGAATTGCTCAAAAGAAAGCATCTGAACTGACAAATTGTGGATAAGAATTTAGGTGTTGGAAATTTGACTATCTTTAGGACCGAATTAAAATTTAGGACTTTTTTATATTCGTAAGCTAGAGGAACCTAACATATGTAAACAGGAAATTACCAATTTTAGGAGCAAGGTGCCTAATTAATTTGTTGTGTTTGGCACATCCCAGAAGTAGTAGCAGCCACAAACATCCATAGTTGCGCAATGCAAAGCATCTTCTTCAACTGAAAGGTCATTGATCTGTTCGCGAAGCCTCTGGTATCTTCTTTCAAGCGAGTCTCGTTTTTCTTCATTAGTTCATCCAATATATCTTGTCGCCATCTTCCGTATTAAATCCACCTTTCTTGCGGTGGTAAAAGATTAAATTGCTGCACTAGCAGAATCAATGATGGATCTCAATCTGTCTTGGGATACTGGGGGAATAGCTTCCAATATCTTCAAAATCAATCTGGTAGACTCTTTATGCTTAAAAAAAGAGACAAATTTGAAAACTTACAAAAGAAACAAAAAGCCTGGTTAAATGAAACCTTCCAAACCATATTACTATTGTTACTACTACTACTAATAAGTCACTGCTGCACCAAGACGCCTTAGGGCAACACAGCTATGCACACCCCTCCTCAACTCAAATCTATTCAAAGTCTCCCTCTTCATACCCTCCCAAAAAGTTCTGATTTTCCTTAAATCCTTTTTTAAGACCTCTTCCCAACCATTTCGGGAACGACCTGCTTTTCGTGTTTGGCCTAGAGGGTTGAAGAAATAAAGAGATTAGAAACGGTTTTTGTTTAAGGCCAACGAAAATACTGGACCAAAAGAAGTGAATATTTTGGGAGGAAAATTACTTCTTTTTCTTCAGGACTATCAAAGAAATTAGAAGAAAATGCCAAAAAGTGTGGACGAGACAAGTCCGATAGAACCACACAACGTGGAAAGCTAACAGAAAAAACAAATAAAGCCAAAAATTGGAAGAATTAAAAATCTAAAAGCCAAACAGCGCAGAAAACCAACAGAAAATTATAAACAAATAAAATTGAAAAAACAGCAGGACTAAAAATTTAAAAGCCAGAAAAAGCAAAGTTACCCATGTTGTCACGAAATGACGCTTTATAGTGGGTTGCTGTCTAGAGATCGTGAAAATGTAAGGGGAATCGCAAGAAGACCGATATTCTTGGGATGTGATAGAGCCCCTCCCCTTTGTATGTGTTTGGCATCGGGCTACATTATACCCCTTCTCTGCTCCCCAAGTTGTGATAAAATGACTACCTGGGTTGTTTTGAGTCTAGATTATGAGAGAGTTAAAAATTGACGACTCTTCTGTATCTCATGATTCTATGAGCCATTATTTCAAAACGTTCTCCATTGTCCTGTGATAATTGTTCTCGTGTTACATTACTGGCTAATTACAAGACTAATTCATTTAATTTCGCCATTATTTCAAACATTTTCGAAATAAAAAAAACTAAATTAAAAATATGGCAAATGACATTCGGAGTCGTACTTCCCACGTGTCGTATTTTTGAATTTCTCTGAATTCTCGTGGTGGCTTATGTGACGTAATCATCAACGAACTAAATGAAGGCTTTTTGTCATTCGACATGCTAAGCCAGGGACTTAAGTAAGAGCATAAGCAAGGCCATAGCCAGGATTTACCGGGGGGGGGGGCGGTGAAAAGGTTTAAAAAAGCGCATCAAAAATTCGTTTGTATAGATGTTTATTACGTTTTTACAAGTAGGACAAGATTTTCGGGTTGAGAAGTTCTAAACCCTAAACCACCCCTATATACGATCTTTGGGGCAAGAGATGCGAATTCGGACTCAGGATTCTTCTAAAACGGCAGTCCCGGTAGCAAAACACTTACCGTATGCACGGCCTTTACCAGAATTTTTTCGGGAGAGGGGGGTTAAAAAGATTTTTCGTAAGACTTTTTGGGGGTAGGGTCAAACCGGGTACCCTTGGATAAGGCCCTGCTGCTATGTCCTTTTTTCTGTTAATGTATATGCATGCTCCCTATTAAAATTGTGTATTTCGGGTCACCTAGAAATTCTCTGTCCATGAAAGTAGTGCTGAAAAGATAAGATTTGAAACTTTCTTTCACGGCCTTTATTGAACCAGTTCACGAACGAATGGTCTAAAGTCCCTTGAAATTAACCAACTAGACGACTCTGCAGAATACCATTTTGTCACCAGTGATAAAAGCCATGGGGAAGGGGGATAACGGCCTTCTCCTATGGCTTCTTGCTAAGTAAAAAGCCTGGGGGGATTAACTTAAAAATGGCTTTCTATGACTAGCTTGGGTTGCAAATCCTCCGCTAGAAGTGTGATTGTTCTAAGACTACTTGAATGTGACTTCTCGAGAAGCCACTCTCCCACATTGTTTCCAAAACTATTATGACTGTTTTTTTTACCAACGTATGCCAAAAACGGAATTATTTCTTGAAAAGGAATAAAGTTAGTGCTTTTCTAAAGTCCTAACCTATTCAAAACCGCCTCCTCCTCCCAAAGGGGATATTCAAACGTCTCCTCTATGCAGGGCCGTATCCAGGATTTTTGGTCGGGGGGGTTTACTAATTTTTTACTCAGTTTTTGACTAATTTTAACTGATTTTTACCTAGGTTTTACTAATTTTTGACTTATTTTCGACTCGGTCAAAATTATTTTTTTTTTGGGGGGGGGGGGGGGTTCAAACTGGGTAGTCCCCCCCTGGATACGGCCTTGCCTCTATGGTTAAATTCTTCTGAGATATGTTCATTTACAAGGCCATGGCCAAGACTTTTATTCAGAGTGGTATTTTTGGGGGGGAGGGGGTAAAAACAATTGAAAACACATTAAAATTTGTGTACATGCATTTTTATTACGCTTTTACAATTCGGACAAGAATTTTGAGAGGGGTCAACCCCTCTAAGTACTGGCCTTGTTCATTCACTAAAATTGGATATCGTTAAACAAATACAGGATGCTAACTTTCAACAAAGGCTCTATGACCTGCTAAGAAAGGGGAAGTCACATATACTATTGAAATACAAATTAAAAACAAGAGAGTGGTGAGATTTTAGTGATTTAGGCCTATAGGATTTTTCGATCCAATGGAAGCCAAACAATTATAATAATAAAAAACAAAAACTCGTTCTGTACCCAAAGTTTGATTTTAAGCGTTTTTGAAGGTCCAAAGTGAGTGATATAAGTCCCATCTGGAAGAATCTTACACCCTACTACATCATAATTTTTTTAAGGGTGTATATCTTACAACACAAGTGTGTCAGCCTAAAATCTAGATTACAATAGCCTATAATATAGATTCGCCATTAAGAACGATGGTGGTAATGCAACTGCATAAAAATTATGGTCGAAACTCAAAGGCCCTTAGTGCTAAGGCTACTCAAAGTCACTTGACCCCTCATTCTGCCAAATTGTAGAGCCTGTAAGCTACGTAGATATTCTACGCAAAAGACCCAAGCCAAGATTATGTGTCATGCTTATTGTTGAGTCAAAGAGAGCGTTAGTTTATAACTCTCTCTTATTATTATTTTATAACGCTTTATATTATTTTAGCGCTAGTTTTATAACGCTCTTATTTTATTAAAATTTTGAATACTTTGCGCATCTCCTCCTTCCTGGTTTTTATTTCCAATTTTGACATATTTTAATTGTTTCAGGGACCAGTCGCGTAATTTTGACAAAATCCAATGAGGGAGGGGGGGGGGGGCAAAGTTGGAACCAATTTTCCCAAATCAAGGGATAATGACAGTGAAAACTGAAAAATGAATCAATGGGGGCAAAGTTGGAACCAATTTCCCAAATCAAGGGATAATGACAGTGAAAACTGAAATGAATCATATATTAACATAAAGGTAATCATAAACTAAAGAAAACTGACCTGTTTCTCTGGATACTTGAATTATACAGGCTTATCTGAATTTTGACAAGATGTTTTGAAGAAACTAAATTTCAGCTCTGAGGGCAAACTGAGGTTGGGGGGTGGCAAACTTGGGTTTTGAGGGGGTAGTTGCCCCCTCTCCCCTTGCCTCATATTAACTAGAATATTAAATAGAGAAGCTAAGAGAATGTTCTTTTTTTGCAGGTTTCATTTAACCAGGCTTTTTGTTTCTTTTGTAAGTTTTCAAATTTGTCTCTTTTTTTAAGCATAAAGAGTCTACCAGATTGATTTTGAAGATATTGGAAGCTATTCCCCCAGTATCCCAAGACAGATTGAGATCCATCATTGATTCTGCTAGTGCAGCATTTAATCTTTTACCACCGCAAGAAAGGTGGATTTAATACGGAAGATGGCGACAAGATATATTGGATGAACTAATGAAGAAACGAGACTCGCTTGAAAGAAGATACCAGAGGCTTCGCGAACAGATCAATGACCTTTCAGTTGAAGAAGATGCTTTGCATTGCGCAACTATGGATGTTGTGGCTGCTACTACTTCTGGATGTGCCAAAACACAACAAATTAATTAGGCACTTTGCTCCTAAAATTGGTAATTTCCTGTTTACATATGTTAGGTTCCTCTAGCTTACGAAATAAAAAGTCCTAAATTTTAATTTCGGTCTAAAGATAGTCAAATTTCCAACACCTAAATTCTTATCCACAATTTGTCAGTTCAGATGCTTTCTTTTGAGCAATTCAGGCTAAGTTAGCACATTGGCTCTTTCGTCGCATTGCAACAAATTGCCTTCTTTATACAACGAATGTGTTTTTTTTTTTTTTTTTGTATTTAGGCCCCTATACGCTGATTTTTTGTTTGAATGTTTTAGTTACCGAGCTTTTGAGCTCTGTATAGTATATTTTTTCCAAGTTGTATCTAACGGTGTAACCGTCATAAAAGGTCATTTTAGTTGTTGTTAAAAAGGTATCACCATGCCAAAAAGATTTGGTTCAAAAGATTTTGCATCTAGGGTAACCGGTACAATTCCGAAAGGCATGGTTTTCGGTTTTATTGTTTAAAGAAATTTTCCTAAAAAGTCGTATAAAGGTTAAAAACTTACATTCAAACTTACGCCTAAGGCATAGATATGTGTGTAAGTTTTCAACGAATTGTACGGTTACCAGGGTCATTGCAAAGAGGTATCATTTCTATAGAAGGTATAGTAATTTGAAATATCATATGGGAATTTGCTTGAAGGTATATACTTTGCGTACGTGCCCGTACCAAACAGGTTGAAGGCATAGATATGTGTTTAGGTTTTCAAGTAATTGTACGGGTGTCAGTCGATTAGAGAAAGTTCCGTGGTCATTCATCTGTAAGTTGATTAGTAGGTTTTTTTTTTTTTTAAACTTGGCTAATAGGTTTTTAAACCTATTACTACGAACGCTACATGCATTCCATTTTTGGAACTAGGAGCGAGATTGTGTGATGCTATAAGACTGGTTTCGCTTCATGGGTTCATTAATAGAAGGACTAATGCTTATGAAAAGGGTAATTACTTCTTTAGTTTACGAGATTTGCGAATTTTTTGCGAAAAGATATTTGCGTAGACGCTTACAAGGGACATTGCTAGAAAGTATTCAATAGCTTAATTGAAAAGTAACGATAGAATGACATTGTGACTTGACCTAGCTTTACCTCGCCGATGTGGTCTGTATAATACGTAAGTAACGTTTGAAAAATATTGTCAATTTAAAAAGAAATGGCTGAAAAGTGTTATGAGGGGGGTGGGTTGCATAGAGGGGTGAGTTGCACGGGGGTTCAGTTACATGGGGGTTCTTTGTGTTAAATAAGTAGTTTTTGTATCTTTTAAAAGAACTTTACGGGGATTGAGAGACTCAGTTGCCTAATTCCGTGTGATTTTTTCTTTACTTGATGGTCATTAAAAAAACGAAATTTTTGTGTTAAATAAGTAGTTTTTTGTATCTTTTAAAAGAGCTTTACGGGGATTGAGAGACTCAGTTGCCTAATTCCGTGTGATTTTTTTTTACTTGATGGTCATTAAAAACGAAATTTTTGTGTTAAATAAGTAGTTTTTGTATCTTTTAAAAGAGCTTTACGGGGATTGAGAGACTCAGTTGCCTAATTCCGTGTGATTTTTCTTTACTTGATGGTCATTAAAAACGAAATTTTTGTGTTAAATAAGTAGTTTTTGTATCTTTTAAAAGAGCTTTACGGGGATTGAGAGACTCAGTTGCCTAATTCCGTGTGATTTTTCTTTACTTGATGGTCATTAAAAACGAAATTTTCGTGTTAAATAAGTAGTTTTTGTATCTTTTAAAAGAACTTTACAGGGATTGAGAGACTCAGTTGCCTAATTCCGTGTGATTTTTCTTTACTTGGTGGTCATTAAAAACGAAATTTTTGTGTTAAATAAGTAGTTTTTGTATCTTTTAAAAGAGCTTTACGGGGATTGAGAGACTCAGTTGCCTAATTCCGTGTGATTTTTCTTTACTTGATGGTCATTAAAAACGAAATTTTTGTGTTAAATAAGTAGTTATTGTAACTTTTAAAGGAGCTTTACGGGGATTGAGAGACTCAATCGCCTAATTCCGTGTGATTTTTCTTTACGTGATGGTCATTAAAAACGAAATTTTTGTGTTAAATAAGTAGTTTTGTATATCTTTTAAAAGAGCTTTACGGGGATTGAGAGAGTCAGTTGCATAATTCCGTGTGATTTTTCTTTACTTGATGGTCATTAAAAACGAAATTTTTGTGTTAAATAAGTAGTTTTTGTATCTTTTAAAAGAGCTTTAAGGGGTTTGAGAGACTCAGTTGCCTGATTCCGTGTGATTTTTTTTTTACTTGGTAGTCATTAAAAACGAAATTTTTGTGTTAAATAAGTAGTTTTTGTATCTTTTAAAAGAGCTTTACGAGGATTGAGAGACTCAGTTGCCCAATTCCGTGTGATTTTTCTTTACTTGGTGGTCGTTAAAAACGAAATTTTTGTGTTAAATAAGTAGTTTTTGTATCTTTTAAAAGAGCTTTACGGGGTTTGAGAGACTCAGTTGCCTAATTCCGTGTGGTTTTTCTTTACTTGGTAGTCATTAAAAACGAAATTTTTGTGTTAAATAAGTAGTTTTTCTATCTTTTAAAAGAGCTTTAAGGGGTTTGAGAGACTCAGTTGCCTGTTTCCGTGAGGTTTTTGTTTACTTGGTGGTCGTTAAAAACGAAATTTTTGTGTTAAATAAGTAGTTTTTGCATCTTTTAAAAGAGCTTTACGGGGTTTGAGAGACTCAGTTGCCTAATTCCGTGTGGTTTTTCTTTACTTGGTAGTCATTAAAAACAAAATTTTCGTGTTAAATAAGTAGTTTTTGTATCTTTTAAAAGAGCTTTAAGGGGTTTGAGAGATCAGATGCCTGTTTCCGTGTGGTTTTTCTTTACTTGGTGGTCATTAAAAACGAAATTTTTGTGTTAAATAAGTAGTTTTTGTATCTTTTAAAAGAGCTTTAAGGGGTTTGAGAGACTCTGTAATGCAGTAGTTTTTCAGTAAAGACACTCGATATCCTAAAAGTGTTTAATTCAAACTTTTTTAAAAACTTCGAATTTTTCAACTTTATTTATTTTTTTCTTTCTGTACATAACTTAAAATGTCAAAATATGCTTACAGTTCTAACAATTGCGCTCTGTGATTGGTCAGAGACACGATGTGACTTTCCCACTGGCATTCTATGACCGGTTATTGACAGCGCTCTGTGATTGGTCAGAGACACGATGTGACTTTCCCACTGGTATTCTATGACTGGTTATTGACACAACCTAATCTATTGCATGTATTAAATCAGTATTTTTTACGCAGTGGAACGATAAACACATAAGTCATATCTTTAAAAAAAAAAAAAAAAGTGAAGATGGAGCATTTTAATAAAGTGTGTTTACATAACAAGGTTATTGTAGCATTGAATGCCGACAAAGAGAAATATTTAAACTTTGAAACAAGTACAGGTGGTAGCACTATTGGAAATGTATGCATGCATTGTCATGACAGTAAGGAATTAAATTTCTTTGGAATACCGAAAAAATTCAACTCTTATGTTGGTGGTTATGCGAGATTGAGATCTCCAGAGATGATTGCACTCAAAGAGAATGCCAACATAAAAATAATCATTGATGATAGAGGACAACTCCTTGCTACTGTTGCAGGTAACACATTACCTACTGATACATCCAATCGTCACCTTTCAGGTATTAGCATTCAACGGAAGATCAATAAAAGAAAGGCCTACTCTTCTACTAATATCGTAAACCATATCTTGTCTACGTGCCGAAACTGTTACCTGTGTAAAAATAATGTGATAATAGACAGTGAAATTGCCAGAAAAATAAAAAGGGCATTGTCAGAAAATATCACGATGGAATATAAAGATGAATCGATGAAAAAACAAGCACCAGCAAACGTTACTGCCATTGGTCAAACAGTCATTGAACCAAATAATACCAAAGACGAAAAGCATATTGAGCCTTTTGATGAGACACCAGTAAAAATTGTGTATGACTCAAAATGGAATAATGATTATTCTACTGATTACGAACTAAGAGAAGACAATAGCTATAATATCAAGAGAGAACATGGTGAACTATTTTATGGAACAGATTCAAAATGTCCAAAGTTAATTGTTGATATTAATAATGTATCATAATATATTTTTTGTATTAATATTCTACATAGCATTATTTCATTAAAAATATATTTTGCATTACATTGTTATGTGTTCATTATTTTTAGAGTAAGCTAGCATATCAAACGTTTAGAATGTCTAATAAAACGTCGGAGATGTAAGAAAAGGAATTTGCATACATCATCTATTGTCAGACACATGGGGACAAATTTTTTCTTGAATTCACCTCCTGGATAAATAAAAAAAGACATTTCATTCAAGAAATTATGACGAAACTCTAAGTAAGCTACAAACTCTGTCTTGAAGTTACCTCATGGATACACAATGCAGAAATTTCATTTAAGAAATTATCAAAAATTGTAAGTAAGTAGCAAATTCTTTCAAAAATATGTTAATACGTTTAAGCAATAAATATCTTTAAGCTTAACCCGTCTTTATTCTTTAGAATAGTTTTATTCATTTCATTAAATTATGAAGAAATTGTAAGTAAGTAAAAACAATAGCTTTCTTGAATTCGCTTCCTGGACACAATACAGATATTTAATTCAAGAAAATAATAATAAAAATCGCAAGTAAGTAATAAAGTCTTTATTGTTTTCCCCTATTGGATACACAATACTGAAATTTCATTCAAGAAATTATGAAGGAATTCTAAAAAGGTAACACACTCATGTTACCTCATGGATACACAATGCAGAAATTTCATTTAAGAAATTATCAAAAATTTTAAGTAAGTAGCAAATTCTTTCTTGAATTCGCCTCCTGGGTAAATAAAAAAGACAGTTCATTAAAGAAATTATGAAAAAATTGTAAGTAAGTAGCAAATTCTTTCTTGAATTCACCTGCTGAATAAACAAAAAAGACATTTCGTTCGAGAAATTATGACAAAATTCCAAGTAAGTAACAAACTCTTTATTGTTTTCATGACTTAGATACACGATGTAGAAATTTAATTCAAGAAATTATGAAAAAAATTCTCAGTAAGTAGCAATTTCTTTCTTGAAGTCAACTCTTGGATACACAATACGGAAATTTCATTTAAGAAATTATGAAAAAAAAACAATTTCTTTCTTGAAGTCAACTCTTGGATACACAATACAGAAATTTCATTCAAGAAATTATGAAAATATTTGTAAGTAAGTAACAAACTCTTTTTGTTTTCACTCTCTTGGATATACAGTACAGATACTTCATTCAAGAAATTATGAAAAAATCGCAAGTAAGTAACTTTTTTTTTCTCTTTATCAAAAACAATTTTCACTTAGCTACACGATGTAGAAATTTAATTCAAGAAATTAGGAAAAAATTCTCAGTAAGTAACAATTTCTTTCTTGAAGTCAACTCATGGATACACAATACGGAAATTTCATTCAAGAATTTCATGACTTAGATACACGATGTAGAAATTTGATTCAAGAAATTATGAAAAAAATTCTCAGTAAGTAACAATTTCTTTCTTGAAGTCATCTCTTGGATACACAATGCGGAAATTTCATTCAAGAAATTATGAAAATATTTGTAAGTAAGTAACAAACTCTTTATTGATTTCACCTCTTGGATATACAGTACAGATACTTCATTCAAGAAATTGTGAAAAAATCGCAAGTAAGTAACTTTTTTTTTCTCTTTATCACAAACAATTTTCACTTAGCTAAATGATGTAGAAATTTAATTCAAGAAATTATTGAAAAATTCTCAGTAAGTAACAATTTCTTTCTTGAAGTCAACTCTTGGATACGCAATACGGAAATTTGATTCAATAAATTATGAAAAAATTGTAACTAAGTAGCAAATTCTTTCTTGAATTTACCTGCTGGACAAACAAAAAAGAAATTTCGTTCAAGAAATTATGACAAAATTCTAAGTAAGTAACAAACTCTTTATTGTTTTCACGAGTTAGATATACGACGTAGAAATTTAATTCAAGAAATTATGAAAAAATTCTCAGTCTAAGTAGCAAATTCTTTCTTGAATTCACCTGTTGGATAAAAAAAAAAAAAAAAACAAAAAAGACATTTCGTTCAAGAAATTATGACAAAATTCTAAGTAAGTAACAAACTTTATTGTTTTCACGAGTTAGATATACGATGTAGAAATTAAATTCATGAAATTATGAAAAAAAATTCTCAGTAAGTAACCATTTCTTTCTTGAAGTTAACTCTTGGATACACAATACGGAAATTTCATTCAAGAAATTATGAAAATATTTGTAAGTAAGTAACAAACTCTTTATTAATTTCACCTCTTGGATATACAGTACAGATACTTCATTCAAGAAATTATGAAAAAATCGCAAGTAAGTAGCTTTTTTTTTTCTTTATCACAAACAATTTTCACTTAGCTACACGATGTGGGAAATTTAATTCAAGAAATTATGAAAAAATTTTCAGTAAGTAACAATTTCTTTCTTGAAGTCAACTCTTGGATACACACAATACGGAAATTTCATTCAAGAAATTATAAAAAAATATTTGTAAGTAAGTAACAAGCTCTTTATTGATTTCACCTCTTGAATATACAGTACAGATACTTCATTCAAGAAAACGTGATTAAACACGTTTTGAAACTACATGCTATTTGTATGCCTTTCCTTGGCACCTTTCCAAACGAGCGGGGATTCCCCACTGGTTCCTACACATTGCAAAAAAGTGAGCAGTACGAAAACTCCACGTTTTCAACCAGACTGGTTTTTTAGGGACCATAAGGAGAGATATGCAAATTCGACATAGCTTTATTTCATTTTTTTAAGGTTCATTTAGACGAAGTTACGTGCGCGCAGTCAACTTCGTTTGGATCACTTAGCTACGATGTGTTTTTATAATTTTCATTCAAGAAATTATAAAAAATATTTGTAAGTAAGTAACAAGCTCTTTATTGATTTCACCTCTTGAATATACAGTACAGATACTTCATTCAAGAAACGTGATTAAACACGTTTTGAAACTACATGCTATTTGTATGCCTTTCCTTGGCACCTTTCCAAACGAGCGGGGATTCCCCACTGGTTCCTACACATTGCAAAAAAGTGAGCAGTACGAAAACTCCACGTTTTCAACCAGACTGGTTTTTTAGGGACCAATAAGGAGAGAAATGCAAATTCGACATAGCTTTATTTCATTTTTTTAAGGTTCATTTAGACGAATTACGTGCGCGCACGTAACTTCGTCTAAATGAACCTTAAAAAAATGAAATAAAGCTATGTCGAATTTGCATATCTCTCCTTATTGGTCCCTAAAAAAACCAGTCTGGTTGAAAACGTGGAGTTTTCGTACTGCTCACTTTTTTGCAATGTGTAGGAAACCAGTGGGGAATCCCCGCTCGTTTGGAAAGGTGCCAAGGAAAGGCATACAAATAGCATGTAGTTTCAAAACGTGTTTAATCACGTTTCTTGAATGAAGTATCTGTACTGTATATTCAAGAGGTGAAATCAATAAAGAGCTTGTTACTTACTTACAAATATATTTTTTTATAATTTCTTGAAAAATTCGTATTGTGTGTATCGAAGTTAGTGCGCGACGTAACTTCGTCAATGAAAAAAAATTGTTAAAGCTTCGAATTTGAATATCTCTCTTATTGGTCCCTAAAAAACCAGTCTGGTTGAAAATTGGAGTTTTCCCTCACTTTTTTGCAATGTGTAGAAAAGTGAAAATCCCCGCTCGTTTGGAAAGGTGCCAAAAAATACAAATAGCTGTAGTTTCAAAAATTTTTCATAATTTCTTGAATGAAGTATCTGTACTGTATATTCAAGAGGTGAAATCAATAAAGAGTTTGTTACTTACTTACAAATATTTTTTATAATTTCTTGAATGAAATTTCCGTATTGTGTGTATCCAAGAGTTGACTTCAAGAAAGAAATTGTTACTTACTGAAAATTTTTTCATAATTTCTTGAATTAAATTTCCCACATCGTGTAGCTAAGTGAAAATTGTTTGTGATAAAGAAAAAAAAAGCTACTTACTTGCGATTTTTTCATAATTTCTTGAATGAAGTATCTGTACTGTATATCCAAGAGGTGAAATTAATAAAGAGTTTGTTACTTACTTACAAATATTTTCATAATTTCTTGAATGAAATTTCCGTATTGTGTATCCAAGAGTTAACTTCAAGAAAGAAATGGTTACTTACTGAGAATTTTTTTCATAATTTCATGAATTTAATTTCTACATCGTATATCTAACTCGTGAAAACAATAAAGTTTGTTACTTACTTAGAATTTTGTCATAATTTCTTGAACGAAATGTCTTTTTTTGTTTTTTTTTTTGTTTATCCAACAGGTGAATTCAAGAAAGAATTTGCTACTTAGACTGAGAATTTTTTCATAATTTCTTGAATTAAATTTCTACGTCGTATATCTAACTCGTGAAAACAATAAAGAGTTTGTTACTTACTTAGAATTTTGTCATAATTTCTTGAACGAAATTTCTTTTTTGTTTGTCCAGCAGGTAAATTCAAGAAAGAATTTGCTACTTAGTTACAATTTTTTCATAATTTATTGAATCAAATTTCCGTATTGCGTATCCAAGAGTTGACTTCAAGAAAGAAATTGTTACTTACTGAGAATTTTTCAATAATTTCTTGAATTTAAATTTCTACATCATTTAGCTAAGTGAAAATTGTTTGTGATAAAGAGAAAAAAAAAAAGTTACTTACTTGCGATTTTTTCACAATTTCTTGAATGAAGTATCTGTACTGTATATCCAAGAGGTGAAATCAATAAAGAGTTTGTTACTTACTTACAAATATTTTCATAATTTCTTGAATGAAATTTCCGCATTGTGTATCCAAGAGATGACTTCAAGAAAGAAATTGTTACTTACTGAGAATTTTTTCATAATTTCTTGAATCAAATTTCTACATCGTGTATCTAAGTCATGAAATTCTTGAATGAAATTTCCGTATTGTGTATCCATGAGTTGACTTCAAGAAAGAAATTGTTACTTACTGAGAATTTTTTCCTAATTTCTTGAATTAAATTTCTACATCGTGTAGCTAAGTGAAAATTGTTTTTGATAAAGAGAAAAAAAAAGTTACTTACTTGCGATTTTTTCATAATTTCTTGAATGAAGTATCTGTACTGTATATCCAAGAGGTGAAAACAAAAAGAGTTTGTTACTTACTTACAAATATTTTCATAATTTCTTGAATGAAATTTCTGTATTGTGTATCCAAGAGTTGACTTCAAGAAAGAAATTGTTTTTTTTTCATAATTTCTTAAATGAAATTTCCGTATTGTGTATCCAAGAGTTGACTTCAAGAAAGAAATTGCTACTTACTGAGAATTTTTTCATAATTTCTTGAATTAAATTTCTACATCGTGTATCTAAGTCATGAAAACAATAAAGAGTTTGTTACTTACTTGGAATTTTGTCATAATTTCTCGAACGAAATGTCTTTTTTTTGTTTATTCAGCAGGTGAATTCAAGAAAGAATTTGCTACTTACTTACAATTTTTTCATAATTTCTTTAATGAACTGTCTTTTTTATTTACCCAGGAGGCGAATTCAAGAAAGAATTTGCTACTTACTTAAAATTTTTGATAATTTCTTAAATGAAATTTCTGCATTGTGTATCCATGAGGTAACATGAGTGTGTTACCTTTTTAGAATTCCTTCATAATTTCTTGAATGAAATTTCAGTATTGTGTATCCAATAGGGGAAAACAATAAAGACTTTATTACTTACTTGCGATTTTATTATTATTCTTGAATTAAATATCTGTATTGTGTCCAGGAAGCGAATTCAAGAAAGCTATTGTTACTTACTTACAATTTCTTCATAATTTAATGAAATGAATAAAACTATTCTAAAGAATAAAGACGGGTTAAGCTTAAAGATATTTATTGCTTAAACGTATTAACATATTTTTGAAAGAATTTGCTACTTACTTACAATTTTTGATAATTTCTTAAATGAAATTTCTGCATTGTGTATCCATGAGGTAACTTCAAGACAGAGTTTGTAGCTTACTTAGAGTTTCGTCATAATTTCTTGAATGAAATGTCTTTTTTTATTTATCCAGGAGGTGAATTCAAGAAAAAATTTGTCCCCATGTGTCTGACAATAGATGTATGCAAATTCCTTTTCTTACATCTCCGACGTTTTATTAGACATTCTAAACGTTTGATATGCTAGCTTACTCTAAAAATAATGAACACATAAACAATGTAATGCAAAATATATTTTTAATGAAATAATGCTATGTAGAATATTAATACAAAAAATATATTATGATACATTATTAATATCAACAATTAACTTTGGACATTTTGAATCTGTTCCATAAAATAGTTCACCATGTTCTCTCTTGATATTATAGCTATTGTCTTCTCTTAGTTCGTAATCAGTAGAATAATCATTATTCCATTTTGAGTCATACACAATTTTTACTGGTGTCTCATCAAAAGGCTCAATATGCTTTTCGTCTTTGGTATTATTTGGTTCAATGACTGTTTGACCAATGGCAGTAACGTTTGCTGGTGCTTTGTTTTTTCATCGATTCATCTTTATATTCCATCGTGATATTTTCTGACAATGCCCTTTTTATTTTTCTGGGCAATTTCACTGTCTATTATCACATTATTTTTACACAGGTAAACAGTTTCGGCACGTAGACAAGATATGGTTTACGATATTAGTAGAAGAGTAGGCCTTTCTTTTATTGATCTTCCGTTGAATGCTAATACCTGAAAGGTGACGATTGGATGTATCAGTAGGTAATGTGTTACCTGCAACAGTAGCAAGGAGTTGTCCTCTATCATCAATGATTATTTTTATGTTGGCATTCTCTTTGAGTGCAATCATCTCTGGAGATCTCAATCTCGCATAACCACCAACATAAGAGTTGAATTTTTTCGGTATTCCAAAGAAATTTAATTCCTTACTGTCATGACAATGCATGCATACATTTCCAATAGTGCTACCACCTGTACTTGTTTCAAAGTTTAAATATTTCTCTTTGTCGGCATTCAATGCTACAATAACCTTGTTATGTAAACACACTTTATTAAAATGCTCCATCTTCACTTTTTTTTTAAAGATATGACTTATGTGTTTATCGTTCCACTGCGTAAAAAATACTGATTTAATACATGCAATAGATTAGGTTGTGTCAATAACCAGTCATAGAATACCAGTGGGAAAGTCACATCGTGTCTCTGACCAATCACAGAGCGCTGTCAATAACGGTCATAGAATGCCAGTGGGAAAGTCACATCGTGTCTCTGACCAATCACAGAGCGCAATTGTTAGAACTGTAAGCATATTTTGACATTTTAAGTTATGTACAGAAAGAAAAAAATAAATAAAGTTGAAAAATTTCGAAGTTTTAAAAAAGTTTGAATTAAACACTTTTAGGATATCGAGTGTCTTTACTGAAAAACTACTGCATTACAGAGTCTCTCAAACCCCTTAAAGCTCTTTTAAAAGATACAAAAACTACTTATTTAACACAAAAATTTCGTTTTTAATGACCACCAAGTAAAGAAAAACCACACGGAAACAGGCATCTGAGTCTCTCAAACCCCTTAAAGCTCTTTTAAAAGATACAAAAACTACTTATTTAACACGAAAATTTTGTTTTTAATGACTACCAAGTAAAGAAAAACCACACGGAATTAGGCAACTGAGTCTCTCAAACCCCGTAAAGCTCTCTTTAAAAGATGCAAAAACTACTTATTTAACACAAAAATTTCGTTTTTAACGACCACCAAGTAAACAAAAACCTCACGGAAACAGGCAACTGAGTCTCTCAAACCCCTTAAAGCTCTTTTAAAAGATAGAAAAACTACTTATTTAACACAAAAATTTCGTTTTTAATGACTACCAAGTAAAGAAAAACCACACGGAATTAGGCAACTGAGTCTCTCAAACCCCGTAAAGCTCTTTTAAAAGATACAAAAACTACTTATTTAACACAAAAATTTCGTTTTTAACGACCACCAAGTAAAGAAAAATCACACGGAATTGGGCAACTGAGTCTCTCAATCCTCGTAAAGCTCTTTTAAAAGATACAAAAACTACTTATTTAACACAAAAATTTCGTTTTTAATGACTACCAAGTAAAAAAAATCACACGGAATCAGGCAACTGAGTCTCTCAAACCCCTTAAAGCTCTTTTAAAAGATACAAAAACTACTTATTTAACACAAAAATTTCGTTTTTAATGACCATCAAGTAAAGAAAAATCACACGGAATTATGCAACTGACTCTCTCAATCCCCGTAAAGCTCTTTTAAAAGATACAAAACTACTTATTTAACACAAAAATTTCGTTTTTAATGACCATCACGTAAAGAAAAATCACACGGAATTAGGCGATTGAGTCTCTCAATCCCCGTAAAGCTCCTTTAAAAGTTACAATAACTACTTATTTAACACAAAATTTCGTTTTTAATGACCATCAAGTAAAGAAAAATCACACGGAATTAGGCAACTGAGTCTCTCAATCCCCGTAAAGCTCTTTAAAAGATACAAAAACTACTTATTTAACACAAAAATTTCGTTTTTAATGACCACCAAGTAAAGAAAAATCACACGGAATTAGGCAACTGAGTCTCTCAATCCCTGTAAAGTTCTTTTAAAAGATACAAAAACTACTTATTTAACACGAAAATTTCGTTTTTAATGACCATCAAGTAAAGAAAAATCACACGGAATTAGGCAACTGAGTCTCTCAATCCCCGTAAAGCTCTTTTAAAAGATACAAAAACTACTTATTTAACACAAAAATTTCGTTTTTAATGACCATCAAGTAAAGAAAAATCACACGGAATTAGGCAACTGAGTCTCTCAATCCCCGTAAAGCTCTTTTAAAAGATACAAAAAACTACTTATTTAACACAAAAATTTCGTTTTTAATGACCATCAAGTAAAAAAAAATCACACGGAATTAGGCAACTGAGTCTCTCAATCCCCGTAAAGCTCTTTTAAAAGATACAAAAACTACTTATTTAACACAAAAATTTCGTTTTTAATGACCATCAAGTAAAAAAAATCACACGGAATTAGGCAACTGAGTCTCTCAATCCCGTAAAGTTCTTTTAAAAGATACAAAAACTACTTATTTAACACAAAGAACCCCCATGTAACTGAACCCCCGTGCAACTCACCCCTCTATGCAACCCACCCCCCTCATAACACTTTTCAGCCATTTCTTTTTAAATTGACAATATTTTTCAAACGTTACTTACGTATTATACAGACCACATCGGCGAGGTAAAGCTAGGTCAAGTCACAATGTCATTCTATCGTTACTTTTCAATTAAGCTATTGAATACTTTCTAGCAATGTCCCTTGTAAGCGTCTACGCAAATATCTTTTCGCAAAAAATTCGCAAATCTCGTAAACTAAAGAAGTAATTACCCTTTTCATAAGCATTAGTCCTTCTATTAATGAACCCATGAAGCGAAACCAGTCTTATAGCATCACACAATCTCGCTCCTAGTTCAAAAAATGGAATGCATGTAGCGTTCGTAGTAATAGGTTTAAAAAACCTATTAGCCAAGTTAAAAAAAAAAAAAACCTACTAATCAACTTACAGATGAATGACCACGGAACTTTCTCTAATCGACTGACACCCGTACAATTACTTGAAAACCTAAACACATATCTATGCCTTCAACCTGTTTGGTACGGGCACGTACGCAAAGTATATACCTTCAAGCAAATTCCATATGATATTTCAAATTTAATATACCTTCTATAGAAATGATACCTCTTTGCAAATGACCCTGGTAACCGTACAATTCGTTGAAAACTTACACACATATCTATGCCTTAGGCGTAAGTTTGAATGTAAGTTTTTAACCTTTATACGACTTACTACTCCTACCCATCAAATGATACGAGCCTGAAAAATTTTTGCTTATTTTCGAAAAAAAAAAAAAAAGGGGGAAACACCCCCTAAAAGTGATAAAATTTGAATGGAAATTAAACCGTCAAATTGAACGTATCAGAAAACCCTACTGTAGGGCTTTCAAGCTCCTATCTGCAAAAATCTGGAATTTTGTATTTTTTTTGCCAGAAGAAAGATCACGGATACGTGTTTATTTTTTTTTCAGGGGTGATCGTATCGATCCAGTGTCCTAGAGTATCGCGAGAGGGCTTTTTCGAACGGAAAAATTAAAAAGTTCTAGTGCTCTTTTAAGTGACAAAAATAATTGCAGTTAAATAGGAGGATCATTCCATGGAGGCTGTTTTAATGGGGAAGGGACATTTCTATGATGGGGGTGCTGGATTTCCCATTATTATTTCAAAAACGATCGGAAATTAATTTTTAAAAAATAAGTTTTTTTTCAACTAAAAGTAAGGAGCAACATTAAAAACTGAAAACCGAACAGAAATTATTACGTATATGAGGGGGGGTTCACCCCCTAGTCAATACCTCGCTCTTTACGCTAAAATTTTTTTGTACTTTAAAAAGAGCTATCTATTCTAATTAAAAGGCCTTTGGGATTCAGGGGGTCATTCTCAAGAATTGGTACCAAATTCGAACCTCAGCGTAAAGAGTGAGGTATTGACTAGGGGGGCAAACCCCCTCATATACGTAATAATTCCTTTGTTTTTTCTTTTAAGTTTTAGTGTTGCCCCTTACTTTCAATTGAAAAAAACTGTTTTTTTTAATTATTTAATATGTATTAGAGTCTGAGCGCGAACACCTGTTCCTGCTCATGCAGTAAATTGTGTTTATTTTTTGTTTTCATTTTTTTATGTGCGTAAAAAACGGAATAAGTAATAATTTTTTAACCAGTTGAAAAGTCTAGCTGTGGCCTCCTTCGAGATATGTACAAGACAACCGAGATGTTTAATTACTTCTGATGAGACGGAAATCAGGTTCATGCATTTTAAAGGAAGTTGGGGTTTGAAGACGGCAAAAAAATTCAGAACTGAGAGTAATTCGTTGAATATTAAGAGTTCTTGCAACCAAATTTTTTTTCTTGTAATTTCTAAATATAGGAAAAAGAGTATGAGTGGATAGAGACTAATTTAAGAGTATAGTTTTAACATGTTGTACGGTGTTCTGTCCTCTGCCAAAGCCCAGTATCCAAACTAAAATTCGGTTTTTTAGTTAGGGATTGGCTTCCACTAATCTTGTCATGGCAAGTCCAATTGCGCAAGTCAATATTTTGTATCCGCAACAGTATCTGAGATACGACTTAGTATTTAAAGTGGTACAAGTTTCACAAAGCCAAAACCTAGTACGGAGATTCTAGAATTACAGCGTCTAGAGTCTCCTTGCAGCAGAAAAAGGAGTAGTAAAGACAGGAAGAAAACAGAAGTAGGAATAGCTATTGGCGGAATTCTGTATTTTCACGTATTTCTCACGTTCCAATTATGAAATAATCATTGTTTTGCGACTTTCTCGAAAATTTGAAAAATGTAGATACTAGGTTTTGTTAGAGGACACCCGTGGGCCATGGTGGGCAGAGCAAAAGGAATCTTCAACCCCTTAAGTAAAATTATAAAACAAATTTATCTGATGCTTGGTGTCATCAATATGGACAAAGAATCCAAGTTTTTGCTTGAAGGTTGCGGAGAATTTAACATTTGTTTCAATAAACAAAAATTTTTTCAGTTAATTGGCAGCTGAGAAAGCGAATTATTCATTTCAGATTTGTATGCAAGCACCCCCTATAATTAACTACAATAGTGAGATTCCTTGTTGCTTTTCTGATCAGAACTCATAAAAAAAATGAAAATACCAAATGCAAGGTAAGTTTTTTGAATTCCTTTATTTTCTTTTATTATTTAAAAATTGAAGAAAGGCAGGAAGTTGGAATCATACTTGGAGTTGACGGTGCACAGACAAGAGCAAAGCACGAACTAAATCAATTGTTAATTGCATTGCTAAATCACAGTTGATTTTTCTGTATCCCTCTAGAATCATGAGTTTTTTTTTGGTCCTGGATGATGACTATTTAATCTTGGGCTGTATAATGGTTTTTAAAAGTATACTTATCAGTCTGTGTGTTGTGGACCAGCCCAATTCTCAGGAAGTTTTGATTCCCTGCTAAAGAGAAGTTATGCCCAGTATCAATGATTCTCTGTTTCAAAAAAAGATCATCCTTCAAAGACATCTTTTTTTGAAGTTTTCACTTTTTCTTGCCTCTCAGTAAGGTATAAGTTTAGTTGAATTGTATCCTTTTTTAAACATCAAAACAGTGTGTTGTTTGTGGTACGAGGGTTTTTCCTCTTGTTCGTCCTGTGCTAGATAGCTATAGCTTGGGGTTTCTTGTATTTACTACCTGTCATATTCTGGGTTACAGTTCAAGCTATACGAGATGATTGCCACTTGCCTGTCAGTTCCGATTGCCCCCTCCCCTCCCCATTTCTTACAATCATCAGCACTTTAGACTACAAGTTTACGCCCAAAAATTTTGAAATTCTACGAAAACATGACGGTTTGTTTTCTATTAAAGAAGGATCGATTCTTATTCGAAATTTATATGTGATATGAATGCCTAATGAGTCAAATAAATTAAAATGAAAATTATGCACTAGCGATGACTCTGAGGGAATTGGGAAACAGTTGTAAACAAGGTAGTGCTAAAGTGGAATACGGCTAATGCGGCTAATCCATCGGTGTTCTAGTGAGTGATATCTAGAAATAATAGCTGTCAAATCCAAATCGTTTGTTTTTAGTATCCGTGCAATATCCTGGCAAGACTCTTTTCCCTAGCTTTGGGGGAATTCGCCCCTTAACCCTCACCAGTGGGTAAATATTGATAGCATATCAGGACCAGTGAAAGACTATCAAGGGCCTTTTAAATCTATTCAGGCTACTCATGGAGTTTTCTGCACCTAAACGAAAATCATTTTCGGGAGGAGGGGGAGGGTTTGTGTTTTAGTAAGACGATAAAAGTAAAAAATTCAATTAACAAGAAACTTTCATAATCAAACTACTCAAATTTATAAAACACTGCACAGAAATCCTTTTAGATCAACTTAATGGCTATATTGATTTGCCGAATGAGCCCTTAAATCTTATTTTTCCCTCAAAACACTCAATATTCTCTTTATGCCATTTCTTGTGGTTGGCAATCATTTCTAGATTTCTTTCGTAACGAGAAACCTTTATCCATGAGTCAAGCTCATACTCTAGAATAACCATTTTTTCAATAAGCCTGAGGTAAATGTGAAGTCTCTCTGACTTATAGAATTCCTTCCAATTTGAGGGTGGTTTATCTAAGACCTTACTGAGTTTGAGCTCGACCAAGTAGCTATAGTTACTCAATTGAAAACAAGTTAATAAGTCGATAAAACCAACTTTTTGCAGCTTTCTTTCGCACTGTTCTAATATTTTTTTTGCGTCTCTGTAATATATATGCTTCCATAAGCAGCTGTCGTTCAGTTCATTATTCATATATCTTGATGTACGAGCCAAATATATAACAGACTTGACATCCAAAAATTTGGCAATATGTTGAATCACCTCTGGAGAAAGATTTTCCAGATTAGACTGTTTTTTAGTTTGTCTCTTCTTCTTCTGTCTCTTCTTCTTCTGTCTCTTCTTCTGTCTCTTCTTCTGTCTCTGATGCTCTTTTCCAGTTTCTTCTGTAGTTTCTTCAATAAGTCGTTTTCTTGACAGTTCAAGTTTAAAAATGTTTACACTCGATTCATCAGGTAATCGGACGGAAATAAATTTAGCCATAACTGGTACTGACGGGCTCGAATTTTCAAAGCTGAAGTTACGAAATTTTCTTCTTTTTGGATTCACAACATTGTCATCTGGGTCACCTATTTCTTTAAAAAGACTTTTTCTTTTCAATTCAAGTTTAGAAATGTTTGCACCTGGTTCATCACGTATTGGGGTGGACATGCATTCAGCCTTGACTATTATCTTAGAAAAGCCGTCCAGAAAGATCTCTTCACTAAGTCGTTTTCTTGACAGTTCAAGTTTAAAATGTTTACACTCGATTCATCAGGTAATCGGACGGAAAAAAATTTAGCCATAACTGGTACTGACGGGCTCGAATTTTCAAAGCTGAAGTTACAAGATTTTCTTCTTTTTGGATTCACAACATTGTCATCTGGGTCACCTATTTCTTTAAAAAGCCTTTTTCTTTTCAATTCAAGTTTAGAAATGTTTGCACCTGGTTCATCACGTATTGGGGTGGACATGCATTTCAGCCTTGACTATTATTCCTATGCAATTTAGTATTGGAAGAGTTCGATCTTTATTATATGCTAGCTACCGCTGCAACCCGGATGATTACAAACAGGAAAAAAGCCTACGGCTTTTTCTTCTTTGGAGTAGTAAGAGACAATTTTCAAAAAATCAGGCAGGGAATAAACAATGTATCCAATTGTTTGTTCTCCTAATGATCGCCTTTTTAATATAAACCCGTATTGCTACGAACTCTATGATTTTGATACTGGGTAATCATTTTGTCACTATACGTGATATACACATAGTTATCCGAGGCAGCTTGGCCGAGAGGTCTAAGGCATTGGTTTTAGCCACCCGTATCTTTCGAAGTGTGGATTCAAATCCAACGCTGCCAGTATTTCATACCAAAGCAAACAAAGTACTTGTTTTAGTCTGAAATTTATAATCTTACTTTAGTTATTTACTATGGCTGAAGTTCGTTCTTTACTGTAATTCATGTTAGTCTAATGATGTGCTTTGTAATTCAGCTGCTATAGGCTATAGTTCGCTCTTTACTATATTATAATGAACTCTATAGGTCCTTTATGTTAAAAACCATAATACCAACGATACTTACAAAATTCCAATTACATTATCGATCCCTTATGTATGATCTCCTAATAATCGTCTTTTCATATACTCTGGTTATGACGTCATTCTTCATCTTGTATGTGAATATGCAGTTTTTTGTAAAAAATTTGTTTTATTTTAAACATGGTGTTGAGTTTATTACAAAAACGCGTGGATAACATTATTTTCTATCAAATGAGACCCCTTAAAAATTCTGAAAATATCCCAGTGCCCCATTAGAAGTGAAGAAGGAAAGAATGAACAAGAGTTGTATTTTTTAAGAACCATATTGAATTTTATAATCATTATTTTGTATTTTATAAAAATTATCCTGTTTCGCAAGAACTATTTTGTGTGTTTGTAAGAATTATTTTGTAGAAAATATTTCGAATTTTGTAACAGCTATTACGTTTTTTGTTAGAACTATTTTGAACTTTGTAAGAACTATTTTGTATTTGCAAGGATTATTTTGGCTTTGTATATTGAATTTTATAAGAAACTATTTGTATTTTTTTAAGAATTATTTTTGTTTTGTAAGAACTATATTGAATTTTGCAAGAAGTATTGTTGTTTTATAAGAACTATATTAATTTTTGAAAGAATCATCCTATATCTTATACTAAATTATCTCATATTTATTATATACAAAACTATTTTTGTATATTGTGAGAATTATTTTTGTTTGGTAAGAATTATTCTGTTTTGTAAAGAACTAGTTTCGATTTTCTAAGGACTTTTTTTTTACATTTTATGCTAACATTTAGATTTTGTAGTAAATATTTCGAATTTGTCTTGACCCAAAGAAATGGGACTTTTCCATGAATATAGCTAAAAAAAATAGTGGTTAATATGACTTTTCACTATGCTTTGCAACAACATTACACAAGATAAGAAGAAAAAACACAATTCAACATCCGCTAAAAGTTTGTACTTAATACCTTTAGCCATTCCTGAGATATTGCATATAAGCCTCTTTGAAAAGCTTGATTCAAATTTTGAGTTTGAATATAATCAAAAACAACCTCCTCAACATTCTATAGAAATTTCAACTTAATACTCCTAGCCGTTCCTGAGACAATGTAAAAAACGCCCTTCTGACCATCTGGATGCCTATAGTGTCTCTTGATTTAGTTCAATACCCTCTCAATATTTCCTCACAGTATCAAATAAATACTCTTTGTCATTCCTGAGATATTCATCACAATCCAGAACATACTTTATAGGCTTCATTCATAAATCAAGTAATAATTAGATGAATTTGACAAAATTTTAAGCGAAAATTTAGCTAAAAAAAGAACATTCTCTTAGCTTCTCTATTTAATATTCTAGTTAATATGAGGCAAGGGGAGAGGGGGCAAACTACCCCCTCAAAACCCAAGTTTGCCACCCCCCAACCTCAGTTTGCCCTCAGAGCTGAAATTTAGTTTTTTCTTCAAAACATCTTGTCAAAATTCAGATAAGCCTGTATAATTCAAGTATCCAGAGAAACAGGTCAGTTTTCTTTAGTTTATGATTACCTTTATGTTAATATATGATTCATTTTTCAGTTTTCACTGTCATTATCCCTTGATTTGGGAAAATTGTTCCAACTTTGCCCCCCCCCTCCCTCATTGGATTTTGTCAAAATTACGCGACTGGTCCCTGAACCAATTAAAATATGTCAAAATTGACAAAATGACAAAATTGACAAAATGACAAAATTAGCAATCAAATGGTGAGCATGGTCACGGCCTACTCCTTTCTTGAAGCCGAATTGGTTATCCGGTGAATAACACTTAACAGATATCTCGTCAGTAATTAGTAACTCAAAAACTTTGCATAAAACCGGTGACACCGTAATTGGTCTAAAGAGGAACATTTGGTCCTTGGGCTTTCCGCTTTTTAATACCGGGGTTATTATTCCAGTACTAAACAATCAGGAACTATACCACAACAGAATATCATCTGAAAGAGTTAGGTCAGATGCTCAATCAGGTGAGGGGACCCACATCTTAGATGCTGTGCACAGAGACCATCAACACCACGAGAAGTTTTCTTTTGTAGCTTAGAAATGCACTCAGTAGCCGCAGATCGAGTAACTATAAAAACTGATCTCATCAGTTGATTGGCCTAAGCAACCATCAAGCTCCCTTTCATATTGGTTTGACAATGATGGATCAGGCTCGGAAAATTCACTTTTAAAGTAACCATACCACTGGTCACTGCTAATTTTGAAAGCATTTTAGAATTATCTCTTTTGAGCAGTTTCCATATGAAATTAGGTTCACTTGTGGCTTTACTTGATAGTTCAGCTACTGATTTAGCCTGGTGTTGCCTAAGTACTTTCGTTTAAAATGTCGCTTTGTTTCAGACGAATTTCATTTATCAACCTTGTCGTGGCATAACACACTCCTTCCAGACATGAAACGAATTTCGATTTAGCACAAGAATCAACGCAGGTCAGGGTTACTTGAACCAGCCATGCTTCTCAGTTCCAAGACGTACTCTTCGTATGGTAAACTAGCACGCTCGGCAGAGCGTATTTAGTAGTGTCAACGATCTCTGCACAGTAAATATTCAACAATATTTGCTTCTCTGCAAAGGTTATAGTTTTTTTTTGGGAAAGTAGATGAAACGGCACTTTGATCTTTTTCAAAATAGAATCACTAACAGCCCGGAACATAAACATAATCTGCACGAGCCCAGTCAGTGGTTTCATGCCATTTACTATCATTGTCTGGACTTGGACCACTCGGTACAATAAGTTGAACAGGGGAATATATTACTGATAGGCATATGGTCCGAGACTTGGAAAGTGGAGATAAGTGAGGATCCTGAGTCTGGTTTTACATTCGGGGAACACATGAAGAAGTCCAGAGAAGAGGTACTGCCAGAGTTATGGGTATATGTGAAACACTGGGTATTCTCGACCGCCAAGAGCTGAGGGCACATACTATTCAGAATATTAGTACGACTGCTACTGTCGTCAAAAAGGTTACAGTTCATATCACCAGCAAGGATTACTGCTAGGTTTTGCAGTTCACAATCAGACACGAGGGAACTGAATTGGCGGCATGCTTGATCAAATTGTCTGTCTGACGTAGCATTACGGTAAACGGTGGGTAAATACACTGAGACCACCACATAATTCTGAATTTTGACTGCTGTAAAATAGTCACTATCGCAAAAGTGTTCGGGCATGAGGACGTTTCTAGCAAGAATAGTACAGTACCTCCACTAGAAGGCCGACCAGCCCGGAGTGTCTAGCGGCACGACTTACAGCGAGTAAGAGCTTTACAGTGCTGGGCAATATGTCCGTAAGCTTGGCAGTTGCAGCAGCGAGAAAGGAGAAGGAGAAACTTATCAATGCGGAATCGCTCGTACTCGATTATCACTGACGAGGTAATGGCTGCTAATCAGTCTTCTTGGCGAGAGAACCAAAGCTTGTAGGACCTAGCTTTTGCTGATACGGGAGACTTTGGTACAGTTAGTTATCAAGTTCTGCAACTGACCGTCAGTAACACTTTCAGGAACGAAAACGGGCAATTCCATAATACACTGAGAACTTATAGCTGTAAGCTTAGCGATTGGGTCCTTAGATTTAATAGCATCAGCTACAGCAGTAGCTTTATTTTTTATCACTTACGACGAGGCGCCAAGTACCCTTTTCTCCGGTCTAAGCTCAGTTATCGCCGACTTCGAGTCACCACACAAGTATTGGTCCTTGGGGTCATTCAGCGTTTTAGGTGGATTCTTTAATATAACGGCAAAAGAGGGTTTGGATGATTGTGTGGGGGCTTTAGACGAAGAAGGCAGCGGTTGCGCTTCGACAGGACGTAAGTATCGAATTTGACACATAGTTTGTTTAACTTTACGAGTAAGTGTAGCACTTGATTCCCCTGCAATAACTGTTACTCGTCAGGCTCGTACAGCACGAAATGGGGTAGGGGTATCTGCTTTTCATCACACTTTTCAAAATGTTTTAGCATGTCCAGACAGTTATCTGCAGCTTTCTGTCGGTCACTGGGCGATTCGTGCAGTTTGCAAAATTCCACAATATTTTCTTTGCTTCCATTAACGAATCAGTGCTAAAAAAAGTCCGCTACAGTTTTTTGCAATATCGGCGTGAACATTCCCCACAGCCCCGGGCACGGTATAAAAGTTCAAGACTGGAGACCATACAACTGCTGGCTCCACATTGTATGTAGCAACACAAACAGCAGGTATCTCACTTAGTCAGAAACAAGGTTGAATAGCCGCACAGGGATCACCGGGAGCAAGGGAAGCGTCGAGACCTGCTCACCTGTCCCCTGCAATTTAAGGGTAATTAAAACCGGCAGGTACAAATACGGCGCTTACGGCAAGTTCTCTTCCCTCTTCTGCTTGGTCAAGCGATCCACGCGGTACTGTTGACGCACCTTAAGAAAGGGTTGAAATTTGGTTGGAATTGACTGAATTCTAGTAATTTGGCTAAATTTTTTTTTTATATACAAGATTCGGCGAAAAAAAATCGTCTGTTGGCAACCTCAATCGGCAACAGTTTGTTAAAAATAATTATTCCCAGGGGAAATCACAGAGGTCAAATAACCAAGCAAAAGATAAGCCGATTATAAATAAAACTCTTCAAATAAGAGTCCACTGGGAAATCACTCACAAGTGTAAAACAGAGTTTTATCAAAAAAGAGTTCTTTATACCACAAGCTCTAGATCAAGACATATATATATATAATATATATATAATATATATATATATATATATATATATATAATAATAGATATATATATATATATATATATATATATATATATATATATATATATAGATATATATATTATATCTATTATATATATATATATATATATATATATATATATATATATGATAGTATATAGATAGATATATATATATATAGAGTATATATATTATATATATATATATATATATATATATATATATATATATATATTAATATATATATATATATAATATATATATATATCGATATATACCTATATATATATATGATATATTATATTATATATATAGATATATATATATATATATATATATATATATATATATATATATAGATATATATATATATATATAATATATATATTATATATATATATATATATATATAGATATATATATATTATATATATATATATATATATATATATTATATATTATATATATATATATATATATATATATATATATATATATAATTGATATATATGTATATATATGTATATATATATATATATATATATATATATATATATATATATATATATATATATATATATATATATATATATATATATATATATATATATATATATATATATATATATATATATATATTATATATATATATATATATATATATATATATTTATATATATATATACATATATACAAATATACATAAAGCGTTAAGTATAATGAAACATTAGCAGAAGGCCTGAAGGGGCGAAAACTCTGTCATTTTGCAGAATGATTATTTATTTTGAATAATTATACTTTATTTCAAAAAGCAAATACTCTAGATGAGCTCTTTTTCTGAAAGCATTGGTCTGCAAAAGCTTTATTGATGTAAAAGAGTCGTGTTTCTCTTAGGGGCTGTTGAGCGAAACAATTTAGGTTTGTCTGAAGTATTATTATCACTATGTGCTTTCAGCTACAAAAAAAAAAACATGTTTTACTAACTCACTGCAGCACTAAGCCGCTGGAGGTCAGCTTCCCCAGTCTTTAATCTCTATCTGATTCAATGTTCTCCCGCTGCCTTTGCTGTGCTTCTTGGGACAAAGTCCATCAAAATGATCCATATAAATCCGAGAGAGCGCAGCCCTGCTTAACTTCTGATTTAATACGAGATCATCTACTAACCTTATTTTCTACCTTAACCACAGCAGTGTTATTCTTGTACATAGCACAAATCACTTTAATGTATTTATCTGGTATTCAATACAAAGGCAGGACCTTCGCTAAAGATCTCCTATCAGCTGAATCAAACATTTGATCATAATCTATAAAACTGAGGACTGAATGCGTTCGATGACTCAGGAACTTATCAATTATTGATCTAGGAGTGAATATTCGGTCGACATATCCTCTACCCTTCCTAAAATCGCACTGTTCTTCTCTTAAAACTTTATCTACAGCATCTCTAAGTCTAAAAATTAGCATCATACTACATAATTTGCTACCTACAGAAGCCAGGCTAATGCCTCTACAATTACGACACTCACTCTTATCACCTTTCTTATGTAGTAGTTTAATTAGGATTCTACTAAAATTGCCAGGTACTTCTCCTTTTTCAAAATTATACCCATAATCTTTAGTACTTACCTCTAACTTCACAACTCCATATTTTTAAACTTATTTACCACACTATCATCACCTAGGGCCTTATTATTATTTTTATTTTTTTATTGACTCAAAAAAAGAAGTTGTCGATACCAATTTTTTGGTTTAATTTCTCTTCTACTTTAAATAGTAGAGAGTTAATTACTGGTTAATTCCTGCACACCGTAAATTCCTACCCCACATAATGCGATCCCTGTTTAGTTTTTCTTTCTGATTCTGCATGTGTTGCACTTTCCTAAGTTTAAGGAAAACTTTGAACCCTATGATAAAAGGAGAAAACGTTTTATCTTTTTTTAAATGTTCACGCCATAAAAATACAAAATTAGTTACAGTTAATTTCTTTGAAGGAAAGAATAGACACGTGGTTTTCTTAGAATTTTTCATGATAGTGGTCACGTTGCATCCTTTTGAAGTTTTTGCATTCCAAACTTCCGACGAAATTAAAAATGTTTCATTTTTGTTTTAACTATTTGCATTTTAAAAAATATAACAGACAATATGGAGTAATTCCTGCGAAGGTAACGAACTGTAAGTAAGGAGCGACGCGGCTCAATAGTTACCGAAATTCTAAAAAAACGGAATTTTGATATCAATAGACATTTCAAAAGAATTGGCTTATTATGCTGATTCCAAATATATAAGATTCATCCAGTTTAGTGTTACCATCAAAAGCTACGAGCCTGAGAAAATTTGCTTATTTTTCGAATAGGTGGGGTACACCCCCCCCCCCTAAAAGTCACCGAATCGTATTGAAAATAAACACCATCAGATTCAGCATATCCTAATATGCTACTGTAGATGTTTTAAGCTACCATCTGCAAAAATGTAGAATTTATATTTTTGCCAGAAGAAAGATCACGGTATGCCTGTTTTTTTTTTTTTTTTTTTTTTATTTGTCTGCTTTCTTATCTCCCCAGGGGTGATCGCATAGAACCAATAGTCTTAGAATATTGGAAAAGAGTCCATTCAAAACGCTATTGAAAATTCTAATGCCTTTTTAAATGACACAGAGATTGGATGGCAAATAGCCCCCACCCCCTTCCACCACCTTTTTTCCTCAAGTCGTCCGGTCAAAATTTTTGATAACCATTTTGTTCAGAATAGCTGAAAATTCCAGTAACTATGCCTTTGGGATAACTTGAGCCCCCCCCTTTTCCCCCCTGAGGAAAGGTCTCTAAATGATGAAATTTGCCCATTGCTTAGATATAGTATTTGTTTTTGGGGGGGCATACAGACATTTTTTGTGTGGGGGAAGAATTTTCAGTGGGGAGGGAAGTTTCCAGGAAATGGAATTTCCAGGGGAAATTTTACACTGGCGGAATTTGCCAGAATTCCTATAGGAAAATCTTTTTATTTGTCTTGCTTCCTCTTTGCGAACTCAATTTTACATGTGGAAACGCTACTAATTGTCCGGGGGGAAATTTTCAACGAGTTGGAATTTTCTAGAATATGTTTCAGTAGAGGAGGGGGGATTTTTCACGGAAGAATTTTGTCCATGGGGGACTTTTTGACGGGATAAATTCTCCAAAAGGAATATCCTGCGGGAGCAACTCTTCTTGTACTTCTAGGGGGGAGGGGTATTTGCGAGATATCCTTTTCCATGGAGGAGGGGGGGGTTACCGCTATGATTTAGCAATAATCAGAAATTAAAGTTTTTTCAAATGAAAGTGCGCTAAGAAAATTTATTTTCCCGGAATCGTCCCCAAGAAATTTTCCGGGGGTAATTTTCAGCTAGAATGGAATTTTCTATGAGATATTTGGTGGATTGAGGGGTACTTTACGTGGGAATAAGTTTCCATGGAGGGATTTTTCAATGAGGGGAAGGAATTTTCCATGGAGAGAGAACCGGACTTCCCGCCATTCTTTAAAAACCATCAGAAATTAAATTAAAAAAAACAAGTTTTTCAACTGGAAGTAAGGAGCACCATAAAAACTTAAACGAACAGAAATTATTACATATGTGAGGGGGCTGCACCCTCCTCAGTACCTCGCTCATTATGCTAAAGTTTGACTTTTTGTTCAAAATATTTAAGAATAATTCCTGAAACACAAGAGCCGTTTGAATTAGAATAATAAGCTTTTTTATAAGTTCTAAAAAAAACTTCACCGTAAAGAGCGAGGTATTGAGGAGGGGGCAACCCCCTCATATGCATAATAATTTTTGTTCGTTTCAATTTTTTTATTTTTCTCCTTACGTTCAACTGAAAAATATGTTCTTTACATTTAATCATGATAATGGTCATGTTGCTTTCATTATATTAAAGAGATGCACTAAGCGTAAATATTAACGCTAGCCATGACTAAGCCTATAATACTTTAGAAAGCACATTTCCAATCGCCTAAAATGTGAACAATTATTACAATTAAAAAAAAAAATGGTGAGGTAGTGCTTTTAAAGTAACGTTTAAAAATTTTGCTGTTGGGTTTACGGTCTTTTCTTCGAGGACAACAATACAAGAATTAATGAGCTGAGAAAAAAGAATCTGCTTATACCTTTGTTGTGTAGACTATTTTATGTTCCTTGTTTTTTGTTTTTTTTTTTATGAACAATAGAGGATTAGCTCCTCTATCAGAGGATATATAATATAGGAAAGCTCCTCTAGTGAGAAAAAAAATAGCTGGTAGTGACAAAAAAAATGGGTAGCTGATTCAGATTGTAATTATCGTTTCGATTAATGTTAATGGTGAAATTTGGGGCAGTTTGCGGTCACCACCTGATACCCTGAGTGTACCAGAGTTTTAGTGGTGGCGGGGAGAAACCTTGTGGCAATATTTCGAGAGAGTATTTTCATGATTTTATGCGAATTATTGGGCATTGAATGATGGTGCCAAGTCACATTTTCTTTTTTTTCTCGAATTGATTTACCTTTTTTACTCAGCTTACACACCTTAATCACGTGTCACAAGGCTCCTTGTATAGGCCAGAGAATCGGGTGGTCTGGTTTCTTGGTATCCTGCTTGATGAGAACCTTTCTTTTATAGACCATATAGCCATGATTAGGGTTAAGGTCTCACGGTGTTTGGGTATCATTTGAAAACTCGGACACACATTTCCTGGTCTCTTCTGAAGGTCCTTTTTCTCTGCTTGTCAAGTCATATGTTTTGTATTACCCCATTGTATGGATGTCTGATTTTCTTTCTACACTGCGGTCACTTTCTGTCATCCATAATAAAGCACGGCGTCGTGTTATGGACACCCGTTCCTCACCAAATCCGCTCTTAAACCTACGGTCTATTTACTTGCTTTCTTGTGTTTTCTTTTGTCTTTCATTGCAATCTTCCAAAATCTCTTTAAAAAAAATCCGTGTTTGTTTCTGATCAGCTCCATATAGCCTTCGTTCTTCACATTATGTCTGCATTCCCTCCTACCCCGTACTATACGGTCAGAATTCAATCCCTTCATTTGCTTGTCAACAGGTCTGGATTTCCCTACCTTCTTCAGTACAGAGATGCCACTCGTTTTGACACTTTTAAAAGTATTAGTATTTCTTAAGGACCATTTAGTTAAGAATCAAGCAGAATAGCATTTTGTTTTTATTTATTTATTTTAGTAAATAAAAAAAAACAAGTTTTTAAACTGAAAGTAAGGAGCGACATTAAAACTTAAAACGAACAGAAATTATTCCGTATATGAAAGGGGCTGTCCCCTCCTCAACGCTCGCTCTTTACGCTAAAGTTTGACTCTGTCTCACTTTATTTTTTAAAACAATAAAAAACTTTAGCGTAAAGAGCGAAAGCGTTGAGGAGGGGACAGCCCCTTTCATATACGGAATAATTTCGGTTCGTTTTAAGTTTTAACTGAGGGCTATGGGGGGTGTGGTCCACCTCAAAGACAGAATTTCAAAAATCTTTCAATTACGTTGAACAAAAATGGGATATTTCGAAATTTTGATTTGATGTGTTTGGGGAAATGGTGGGCTTGGAAGGGGTGTTAGTTGCTTTTCCAATCTTTTTCGGCTATTAAGAAGGACACAATCCCATCCAATTTCCAATCGAATGAGCCCTTTCGAAGTTTCCTACGACAACTCCTTCGATACAAAGTGCCCTGGTCTAAAAACAAAAAAAAAGAAAGAAAGAAATAATACATTGTGCCAACATCGTTCTTTACTTAGGCAGCACTGCTGCGCTGTCTATGATTAGCGCAGCGAACGCTTAGATGATAAAAATCATCTCCGAATGCAAAGAAAAAGTGACACATCGCCTACGATTTCAGTCCCGTGGCTGCTGGGTGGAAACGACCACGTATTCGTCTGAGAATTACATGGTCTGATAGTCTACATCAGGTCCTAAGAAACGCAGGAATAAAGTTTTAAGATGCACCCGTGGCTGCTCAAGAGGTGGTGCCTCAAGAGAGCAGAGGGTGTCTGCTCTCTTTACGTTAATGCCAAGTCTCTATGACTAGGAGAATTCAGTCAAGTCAAATAATTAGAATAAGAAAAAGTGAGTGCATAATGATAAAACAATTTATTTTTTCATTAAAGCTATTTTAAAGTACGGCGTTCAGTGCGGGACTTAGAGTGTGCCCCCCCCCCCTGGGTTGCTTAAACTGTCACATGATTTTGGGCTTTAACTTTTTTCTTTATCTTAAAAATTATTTTGTGATTAATTGATTGCCTTATAAACCTTCCCCTCTAAAATATGAAGAAAGGTAGAACACTTGTGGCATAAATTATTTTTGCGTACTTTTGTAGAAAGCGGTAAGCGCGCGAAAATTGTTAACGGTTAAGTTTCGTTAACGCTAATGAAAATAAAACAAAATACGGTGAAAATTATACTGGTTCAGAAACAAATTTAGGCGATATATTTGCATATTAGGAGGGGGGGGGTAAAGCAGAGCATATATTAAATACGTAACCTAACCTAATCAAACCCAACTTAGGCACCTTTTAGTCCCCCTAAACCCAAAAACTAAAGTTTAGATATAGTTCCCTGAGTGAGAAAGCCTTTGTAATGCCTATCTTTATACAGGCGTCTTGTATAAGTACCGGGTTTTGATCCTGATGTTCAATACAATTGTCGTGCTCTTACCGCTTCTTTCTACAAACGTACCCTATTTAGTAGTTAAAACCAAAACTTCGAAAGTAAAAGGCATTTTCGCTCGCTAACAGAAAAACTTGTTATCACGGACAGAAAATTGTTAATTTTATGAGAAAATTTGGTATCTTTGACGGATAACTTGCTGCTATTAGAAAAAAATTTGTTACTATAAGAAAAAAACCTATTACCTACAAGGGAAAATTTGATAATATTAAGTAAAAAAGTTTGTTATCATTAAAAAAAATTGTTACTTCAAAGAGAATATTTGTTAGTGCTAAGAAAAAATTGCTACTTTTAGCAGACAAACTTGTTAGTATAAACAGGAAATTGTTACTTCTAAGATAAATATCTCATCTCTGACAGAAAACTTGCTGTCATTAGAAAACTCTATTACTATTAAGAAAAATCTTTAACTTCCTTTGTGAAATTAGCATAAATAGAAAATTGTTTTACTTGTAATAAAAAATATCTTAACTTCGACGGAGAAACCTTGCTGTCATTAGAAAAAATGTCCTACTATTATGAAACAACTGTTACTTCCCAAAAAACTTGCTATTATTAAAGATAAAGTTCTAACTTCGAAGAGAAAATTTGTTAGTGTTAAGAAAAAATTGCTACTTCTAACAGAAAACGTGTTAGCACAGACAGAAAGTTGTCACTTCTAAGAGAAATTTTTTATCTTTGACGGAAAAACTTGCTATTATTAGATAAAACATTCTTTACTATTATGAAAAAAACTGTTACTTCCCAGAGCATTTGATAGTTTTAGTAAAATTTTCTAGAATTAAGCAAAAAGTGGTTACTTCGAAGAAAAAATTTGTTTGTGTTAAGAAAAACTTGCTACTTCTAGCGGTAAACTTGTTAACGAAAGCAGGAAATTGTTACTTTAAGAGACATTTGTTAGTGTTAAGAATAAACTTGCTAGTTCTAATAAAAAACTTGTTAGCCTAAGTAGATAATTGTTACTTTAAGAGGAAATTATCTTATCATTTGACAGAAAAACTTGCTTTTATGTGAAAAGCTTTCTTACTATTAAGAAAAACCTATTACTTACAAGAGACGTTTGATAGTATTAAGTAAAAACTTCGTTAGTATTAAGAAAATTTGTTACTTCGAATAGAAAATTTATTAGTGTTAAGACAAACTTGCTACTTCTAACAGAAAACCTGTTATCACGGACAGAAAATTGTTAATTCTATGAGAAATTTGTTATCTTTGACGGATAACTTGCTGCTATTAGAAAAAATTGTTACTATTAAAAAATCCTGTTACTTACAAGGAAAATTTGATAATATTAAGTAAAAAGTTTGTTATCATTAAAAAAATTGTTACATCAAAGAGAATATTTGTTAGTGCTAAGAAAAAAAAATTGCTACTTCTAGCAGACAAATTGTTAGTATAAACAGGAAATTGCTACTTCTAAGATAAATATCTCATTTCTGACAGAAAACTTTCTGTCATTAGAAAAACTCTATTACTATTAAGAAAAATCTTTTACTTCTTTTGAGAAATAAGCATAAATAGAAAATTGTTAGTTGTAAGAAAAATATCCTAAACTTCGACGGAAAACCTTGTTGTCATTTGAAAAAATGTTCTACTATTATGAAACAAATGGTACTTCCCAGAAAACTTGCTATTATTAAGGATCAAAAGTTCTCACTTCGAAGAGAAAATTTGTTAGTGTTAAGAATAATTGCTACTTCTAACAGAAAAAAAGTGTTTAGCATAGACAGAAAATTGTCACTTCTAAGAGAATTTGTTATCTTGACGGGAAACTTGCTATTATAGATAAACATTCTTACTATTATGAAAAACCTGTTACTTCCCAGAGCACTTTTGATAGTTTTAAGTAAAATTTTTCTAGAATTAAGCAAAAAGTGGGGGGGTACTTCGAAGAAAAAAATTTGTTTGTGTTAAAAAAAAACTTGCTACTTCTAGCGGTAAAACTTGTTAACGAAAGCAGGAAATTGTTACTTTTAAGAGACATTTGTTAGTGTTAAGAATAAAACTTGCTTAGTTCTAATAAAAAACTTGTTAGCCTAAGCAGATAATTGTTACTTTTAAGAGAAATATCTTATTGTTGACATAAAACTTGCTTTTATGTGAAAAGCTTTCTTACTATTAAGAAAAAACCTATTACTTACAAGAGACGTTTGATAGTATTAAGTAAAACATCGTTAGTATTAAGAAAAATTTGTTACTTCGAATAGAAAAATTTATTAGTGTTAAGACAAACTTGCTACTTCTAACAGGAAACTTGTTATCACGGCGAACCAGACAGAAACACGTTATAAACAGAAAAATCAGACAGGAAACCAGAAACAGAAAGAACACAGAAAACAGAACACAGACAGCCAACAGAAACAGTACAGAACAGAAGAAAATTGTTAATTCTATGAGAAATTTGTTATCTTTTACGGAAACTTGCTGCTATTAGAAAAAAAAATTTTTACTATGTAGAAAAAATACCTGTTACCTACAAGGAAAATTTTATAATATAAGTAAAAGTTTGTTATCATTAAAAAAATTGTTACTTCAAAGAGAATATTTGTTAGTGCTTAAGAAAAAATTGCTACTTCTAGGCAGACAACTTGTAGTATAAAACAGGAAATTGTTGCTTCTAAGATAAAATATCTTATCTCTCTGACAGAAAACTTGCTTGTCATTAGAAAAAAACTCTATTACTATTAAGAAAAAACTTTTACTTCCTTTGAGAAAATTAGCATAAATAGAAAATTGTTACTTGTAAGAAAAATATTCTTTAACTTTGGACGGAAACCTTCCTGTTCATTAGAAAAAAAGTCCTACTATTATGAAAGAAATGTTACTTCCCAAGAAAACTTGCTATTATTAAGGATAAAGTTCTCACTTCGAAGAGAAAATTTGTTAGTGTTAAGAAAAAAATGTCCTACTTCTATCAGAAACATTGTTAGCATAAACAGAAAATTGTTACTTTTAAGAGAAATGTTCTATCTTTCACGGAAAACTTACTGTTAATAGAAAAATTCTCTTACTATTAAGACAACCTATTGCTTCCAAGCGACATTTGATAGTATATGTAAAAACTTTCGTTATTATAAGAAGAAAATTGTTACTGGAAGAGAAAATTTGCAAGTGTTAAGAAAAAACTTGCTACTTCTAACAGAAAACTTTGTTAGCATAGACAGAAAATTGTTACTTCTAAGAGAAATTTGTTATATTTGACAGAAACCTTGATATGTGTTAGAAAAACCTGCTTACTATTATGAAAAACCTGTAAAACCTTCCCAGAGAAAATTTGATAGTATTAAGTAAAACTTTGTTAGTATTCAAGGAAAAATTTGTTACATTCGAAGAGAAAATTTGTTTTTTGTTAAGAAAAAACTTGCTACTTCAGCTGTAAAATTGTTAGCGTAAGCAGAAAGAAAATTGTTCTTTTAAGAGAAATTTGTTAGGTTTAAGAACAAACTTGCGGGATAGTTCTAATAAAAAACTTGTTAGCGTAAGCAGATAATGTTACTTCTAAGAGAAATATCGTCATCTTTTACAGAAAAAACTTGCTTTTATTAGAAAAAACCTTTTTTTTACTATTAAGAAAAAACCTAGTACTTCCAAGAGACGTTTGATAGTATTAATTAAAACTTTGTTAGTATTAAGAAAAAAAGTTTTTACTTCGAACAGAAAAATTTGTTAGTGTTTAAGACAAACTTGCTACTTCTAACAGAAAACTTGTAATCATAGACAGACAATTGTTACTTCTATAAAAAATTTGTATCTTTGACGGATAACTTAGCTGCTGCTATTAGAAAAAAATTGTTACTATTAAGAAAAAACCTGTTGCCTATAATGAAAATTTGATAATTATTAAGTAAAAGTTCGTTAGCATTAAAATAATTGTTATTCGAAGAGAATATTTGTTAGTTTTAAGAAAAAATTGCTACTTTCTAGCAGAAAACTTGTTAGTATAAACAGGAAATTGTTGCTTCTAAGATAAATATCTTATCCTCTGACAGAAAACTTGCTGTCATTAGAAAAAAAATATTACTATTAAGAAAAATCTTTTACTTCCTTTGAAAAATTAGCATCAAATAGAAAAAATTTTTAGATTACTTGTTAAGAAAAATACTTAACTTTGACGGAAAACCTTCCTGTCATTAGAAAAAAAAGTCTACTTAATATGAAACAACTGTTACTTCCCAGGGAAAAACATTGCTATTATTAAGGATAAAGTTCTCACTTCGAAGAGAAAATTTGTTAGTGTTAAGAAAACAAATGCTACTTCTATCAGTAAAACTTGTTAGCATAAACAGAAAAATTGTTACTTTTAAGAGAAATGTCTTATCTTTCACGGAAAATTACTGTTAATAGAAAAAATTTCTTACTATTAAGACAAACTATTGCTTCCAAGCGACATTTGATATACTTATGTAAAAACTTCGTTATTATTAAGAAGAAAATTGTTACTTGGATAGAGAAAAATTTGCAAGTGTTAAGAAAAAACTGCTACTTCTAAACAGAAAAACTTGTTAGCATAGACAAAGCCAAAATGTTACTTCTAAGAGAAATTTGTTATATTTGACAGAAACCTTGATATTGTTAGAAAAACCTTCTTACTATTATGAAAAAAACTGTAAAACCTTACCAGAGAAAACATTGATAGTATTAAGTAAAATTAGTATTAAGGAAAAAATTTGTTACTTCGAAGAGCAAAATTGTTATGTTTGTAAGAAAAAATTGCTACTGTTAGCTGTATTAAAATTGTTAGCTATTAAGCAGAAATGTTGTCTTTTAAGAGAAAATTTGTTTTCGTTTTACAGAAACAAACTTGTTAGTTCTAATAAAAAACGTGTTGTCGTAAGAAGCAGCTTAATTGTACTTCTAAGAGAAAATATGTATCTTTTACAGAAAAACTTGCTGATTATTAGAAAACCTTTTATTACTATTAAAAAAACCTATTACTTCCTTGAGACGTTTGATAGTATTAATAAAAATTTGTTAGTATTAAGAAAAAAAGTTTTACTTCGAAGAGAAAATTTGTTAGTGTTAAACAAACTTGCTATTGGTATTAACGAAAAAAGAAAATTGTAATCATAGTGACAGAAAATTGTTACTTCTATAAGAAATTGTTTGCAATTATCTTTGACGGGAGAAAACTTGTTGCTATTAGAAAAAAATTGTTACTATTAAGAAAAAACCATTGCTATCTATAAGGAAAATTTGATATATTAAGTAAAAGTTCGTTAGCATTAGTAATAATTGTTACTTTCGAATGAGAATATTTGTTAGTTTTAAGAAAAAATTGCTACTTTATAGATAGAAATTTTTTTACTCATTAACAGAAAATTGTTTTTTTTTTAAGAGAAATTGTTAGGCTTAAGGAAATGCTAGTTGTATAAGGAAAAAACTTGTACTTCGAAGCAGATAATTGTTACTTCTTAAGAAAAATATCTGTATCTTCTGAACAGAAAACATGCCTAGTTATGGAAAAAACCTTTTTACTATTAAGAAACTTTGTTTATCATTGACTCCAAGCGACGTTTGATAGTATTAATAAAAACTTTGTTACTAATTAAGAAAAAAGTTTTTACTTCGAAGAGAAAAATTTTTAGTGTCAAGGACAAACTTGCTTACCTATTCTAACAGAAAACTTGTAATCATACTTTCCTTTAGACAAGTACAATTGTTACTTCTATAAAAAATTTGTTATCTTTGACAGATAACTTGCTGCTATTAGAAAAAAAAATTTGTTACTATAAGAAAAAACCTGTTGCCTATACAAAAGAAAATTGAATATAAGTTAAAAGTTCGTTAGCAGTAAAATTAATTGTTTACTTCGAAAGAGAATATTTGTTAGTGTTAAGAAAAAATTGTACTTTTATAACAGAAAACCTTTTAGATCATTAACATAACATTTACTTACTTCTAGAGAAAATTTTTTACCTGTTTTTATTTTCTTTAGAAACTTTTGTTGCTATTAGAAATATTTTTAATTCTCTATAGAAAAACTTTTTAGTCATTAACGAGAAAAATTGATCGCTATCTAAGTAAATGTTTTTTTAGTAATTTAAGAAAAAGTCTGTCACTTCGAAAAAATCTTTTTAGTGTAAGGACAAGTTTGTTACTTCAAAAAGAAATTAGCATCAAACAGAAAATTGTTACTTCTAAGAGAAATATCTTAACTTCGGACGGAAACTTGCCTGTCACTAGAAAAAAAATGTCTTTACTAGTATGAAACACCTGTTACTTCCAGAGAACTTTGTTAGCCCATTAAGTAAAAACTTTGCTAGTATAAAGAAAAAAGTTGCTGTACTTCGAAGAGAAATTTTTTCGTGTTAAGGAAAAACTTGCTACGTTCTAACAGAAAACCTGTTAGAATAAGCAAAAAAATTTTTTTTGTTACTTTCTAAGAGAAATTTCGTTAGTGTTTAAAAAACTTGCTATGGTTTTAACAGAAACTTCTTAACGGAAGCCAGAAAATGGGTACTAAAGAGAAAGGCTTTGTTACCTTGACGGACAAAACTTGCTTCTATTAGAAAAAATATGTCACTATAAGAGAAAAAATACGTTTTTAGCTACTTCCAAGAGAAATTCCTGGCCCAGTATTGAATAAAATATTGCTATGTATTTGAAGCCAAAAAATGCGTTGTTGCGTTCGTAGAGAGAAATTGTTAGTTTTTAGGAAAAACCATTGGTACTTCTAGCAGAAAACTGTTAGCATCATGAAAACAGAAAATTGTTAATTCAACAAGAAATATCTTATCTTTGATGGTAAACTTAGGGAAGAGTCAAAAGGAACTGGGACAAGATCAAGGTAAAAGCTCAATATCTTATAATTTACCAGTCCAATTTTCTTGTATGAAAAATCATATCTATGGCAAAATCATTTGGAATTTACTTGAATTTTCTCAGATTTGTATTGCTGGCACTAAAATCTAGCAATAGAACTTAAAAATTTGTTCATAAAGTCCTGTTTTGTCGCCAAAAGTACCTCTAGAAACCACTCTAAAGATAGCCTAAGGCCAACGTTTTACTCGGGGCTGAATTTTTCATGTGCTGGATCCTAATTAAATCCTAGCCGTAGTCAAATAGTAAAATGTGGGTGTGTGGGAATATTAAAAATACTATAATATGGAAATAATATCTTAAGATTCTCAAACTTATCCGGGACATAAGGGCCCTAGAAAATATTAAATATGTGAAGCAAGTTAAAATATTGAAGATAACGTGCTGTAAATCCTTAAATGTTGTATATCCATAGTCAAAATTCAGTGCCAAATTGGGATCGCATAAAGTCTTCCTGGTCACGTAAGAGTCATGGTGTTTTGATGTGTTTTGTGAAGGCATCATGAATGGCTGGGCTTGCGAAAAAAGCTAAAGAATTAATGGGTTGAAGCATAAATTTTAACAAGAAAAGGTCTGAAAAATGTTGTAGATAATGATTATTTGTGTCAGAGGGTGCCACAGATTAATAGTAGTGTGGTACGCGTAGCCTGAATGGGATAGGAGTATCATGTTATAGACAAAGCATTTAAGTATCTTCTCAGCTTTTTCAAATGAATTATACTGTTTAATTTGGATTCAGTTAGCTTATTTTCGGAGTTAAACGGTTGAAAAATTTCCTAGGGGGGGGTGCAAATCGGATGATGGGGGATAAATTGCCATGTGAATGGGCGGATGATGGGGAGGTGTATAATACTTTTTACGGTGGTTGTGCATTTACATGCGTGTATCACGTAGGGAGGGGTTTGAAAAACTCAAATCACCGGATTGAGGGCATAATTTTTAGCAATAAAATATCTAAAAACCCCATTCGTTTAGGAATGACTGTTAGGGGGTACGGGGCAGCAGCATCAAATAATGGTACTACGTTTGGAAACTGCTGTTAGAGTAACGTATTCTACCAAATTAAAAGGTAAAGGATGGTGTTTAAAGAAGTATTTTACCATTGAGGGTGGGGGGGGCGAAAAATCTAATTTGCAATCAAATATGGAATTAATGCATTGTATTTAGTAAGCGTTCTCGAAATACCTCGACAATGCTTAAAAAACTTTGCATCTAATATCAATCCTGCCCTATGAAATGATTGCTAGGCAGGCGGGCGGGCATCCGTAAACAACTCCAACTTCAGAGTTCTGTTTTAACGGTTCTTTTGACTTCATTTGTAAAAATTATAACTGATTTGACTTCTTTCTCTAGACATTTTCAATGTACCGACTACAACTCCGGCTCCATTCAGCAAAAAATTACTAAAAGTCCAAACTTCAGGAGCGTCGTTCTAAAAGGTTCCTTTAACTAACATATTGAAAATTTATAAACGATTTCAACTCTAATTCCTGGACGCTTTCAATACACCGACTCCAACTCTGACTCCATTCAGCAAAAAAAATCACTAAAATTCCAACTTCAGAGCTCTGCGTTCTTAAAGGTTTTGTTTAAGTAGATTTTTAAATATATAACCAATTTGTATCATTTTTGAGGTGGATTGCTGAAACATAACATAAATCATTGATTAAAAGCATATGTTTCATAATGAAAATATCTGTAAATGCCCAATGGAATAATGAGATTGCCAGAGGGAGCTGTATGATATCCTTAATTTACCAGAGTGGCATATATTGCCTTGGAGTAAAGTAATATGTTTTTTACACCTTAAAAGTTTAAGTTACCGGAATTTTCGGGAGAGGGGGGGACCTGAAATCTAACATCCCAGTCTAAGAAACGATACATTTTCGTTTAAAAAGCTCTTAATATGGCATAACTTTAACTCAAACTATCAGCGCCTCCCTCCGGAAAGAATTGTTAGGGGATGGTGGGGCGTATTGTCAGGATATTGTGAAATGTTAAATAAGTTTAGGTCAAAGAAAAATTGGGGTATTTTCATTAAAAGTATTAATATGTCTTAAATTGTATTAATATCCAACTTTCCTCCTGTAAAATGGATATCTCGGGGTGAGGGTGGGGCGTATTCACGCTGGTGGTGAATTTATAACAAATCCACTCAAAGAAGCGATGCATTTTTCGTTTTTTAAAAGTTCTCTTAATAGGGCTTACATTTGCATCTAATATCAGCCATACTCCTGGTATTGCATGTTAGGATCGCCGATTTTCTATAGTACATGGTTTCATTTTGCATATACTACGATAAGCCTTTTTTTACGTTTAATTTTTGTTTGTCGTGCTTTTTATCTGTTTATTTCTGTGTTTTTAATATTGTTTGTAAATTTGTTTGAAATAAAATAAACTTTATTTACAAAGTCTGTGTTTTTAAGAGTTTATTGCTTAGCACGATCAGGTGTTTACACAATGTAAACACCGTTAGTCTTTTATCGCTAGAAACAACATCTAGGGCAATTTTGTCTCAAAAATAAATAATTCCTTGGCGTTTTTTGCATCATCGTTTTTACACTTGGCCAGGAGAAAGAAGGACGACATGAGAAAAAACATGCAAATGTTACTATTTTGTTTTTAATTGTTTTAGTTTTAGTTTTTATTACTTATGACAGTTACTGCATTTATGACGAAATATCTGATATTTTTTTGGAAATTTCCTATCACTGTTTGTGAATTACTATCTACTAAACGGCTTTTTTTTTTTATCCTTATTTGAACTTTTCTTTATCATTGATGGAAAAGGGCAGTTTGGTCTCTGAAATTATTGAATATTCATATTTATGGGGATTGATTTGACCAAAAAATGGTAATTAAATACATAAATACTCAGAAAAAAAATAAGCAAGATGTTGCGGTTGTTTTTAATTGTTTAGTTTGAGTTTTACTAACTGATGACGGTCCACTGCATATGTGACCGAAATATCTGGTATTACTTGTTGAATTTCTATCAATGTTTGTGAAACACTGTCTATTAAAAAGTATTTTATTTCCTATTTGAACTTTTATTTAATCGCTTTTCCACTGGAAGAAAAGTGACCTTTCGAGTCCTAGCGAGAGTCAAAAAACTAAAAAAAAAAGAAAAGAAATGCTTTGAACATTTTCGGACGAAAACTAAAAATGCAAAAAAAAAGGTTATTATGCGACCAGTGATGTGCGCGTCATTGACATAAAAGTGTTTGCTGACCTACATAAAGTGTGCTCCGTCATTAAGTAAGTTAAAAAGAACATAATAAGAATGCTTTGAACGTTTCGCGACGAAAATGAAATGCAAAAAAAAAGATATTATACGACAGGGATGCGTGCGGTTCATTAAATAAAAGTGCTATTCTTACCTTACATAAAGTGTGCGCTGTCATTAAGGTAAAAAGAACGAAAAAAATGCTTTTGAACGTTTCATGCAAAAAAAATAAAATGCCAAAAAAGTATTATACGTTACAGTGAGGTTTTTGCGCAATCATTAACGTTGATCACCACGTAAGGTGTGTGCTGTCGTTAAGTTAAAAGCGGGGGATTCTCCACGGGTTCCTGACGCAAGGTTACATACCATTATGGACAAGCATATTACACTGCTGATCGTTTAAGAGTGGGCGGAAAAAGTTAATGTGATGTCATTGGAGTCCAGAGGGGTGTATCGTGGGAAGTCCTGGCCAGCTGTGTTCCTTTTTAATAGGACCGGTGGCACATTGCACAGGTGCGATGGCTTGAGGGGCTGGTAGCTCCACTTATATGACTTACAGAAAATCATTTTTTAATCTGCTGGTGTCGTGATGTCAGAGGGCTCTTAACATAGGAATCTTGTCAGGGATATTGTGATGTCAGAGGGATCCCGTAGGAACCCATGTTATAATTTCCCTAACTGACCATTTAAAATTCCATTTAATTTTTTTATTTGTGTCGTAGAATAGATTGGAGGGTTTGCGTCGTGAACGTCAAATGGCCTCCCGTAGGAATCCCCTGTTAAGTTCCCTATCTGAACATTTAAAAATCTATGTTAATATGATAACCTATTTTAAAGCCCGATAGCTTGCTCCATTTAATAGGATGGGCCTAGTAACACTATTTATTAGTACTGTGGTGTTGATCCCCACCACACGCCGATTAATCATTATAAAAAAAAAAAAATACTGAAACACTTGGAATCCTGGGAAATCTTGCCCAAAACTGAAAAAAAATCTCCGTCCACCTGGTTACAGAAACAGGAATGCTGCCGTTAAACCTTCTTTTTTCCAGCCGTTTAAACCATTGGGAAGGAAAGGCGCCTATAGTACGTGCCTAGGGATGTTTCAGAAAAGGAGTAATAGGATAACACTTTGGATACACTTACACTCTTTTGATTTATTTTTAATGTAAGAGCAGGCAGAAGTAGCAATAGTAGTAGCCCCAAAAGTTTCAAACTTAATACCCCCAGTCGTTCTAGAGTATTGCTGACTTATCTTATTTGTAACCATACACACAGTTCCTTATGATAGTAGTTTTAAAGCAAACTTTAATTTTAAAGCATGGTGGGTCGCTTACATAATTCTGGAGGATTGACATACCCAATATCTCTAGAGGACATAGTTGCCTGAACCGTTCTTCTACTATGCTGAACAAAATGGCTGTTCTCAAAATTTTGGCTGGCATGTGCTTGGAAAGGGAATGGGTTTGGTAGAAGAGGCTGCTTGCACCACCAATCTCTTTTTAATTCTCAAAAGGAGCCACTAACCACTTTTGAAGTTTGAATTAGGATCAGATCTCCGTTAAAAGTTTCAATGACATTTTCTAGCTATTTTATAGAACCGGCGCTGCCTATTATATTTCTGGGTATATGCTCTTTTGAGAACCTGAATGCATATAGGTTTTTACGTTTAAATGAAAATTCCCCGAAAGGTTCCTAAAGAAAAAATTATTGGGCCCACGAATGCTTGGCTTGTTGTGGGCCCTGTACAACACAATAATAAAAGCCACCTAAAAACAACCATAAAATATTACTCTAAATCAAACAATATATATGAAATTAAAGATTAAAAGAGAATAAACAATACCATACAGTAAAAAAAAAAAAAAAAAAAAAAAAAAAAAAAAAAAAAAAAAAAAAAAAAAAAAAAAAAAAAACTATAATAATAACGATATGTAAAGGGAAAAACACAAAAAGGAGAAACACTAGGAAAGAGAGAAAACGGGAAAAATAAACGAAGGAGCGAGAGAAATTACGAAATTGGAAAGACATGGACGAATAACTGCCTTTTGCAGACAAGAAATACACGGAAAATCAGGTGGGATTGGAATTCCATATTTGAATTGATTTATAAACAGGAGACCCTGGGCTGCTGTAGATGAACGTTTAGGGACAAAATAAGTCTACGAGACGAACTACGTAAAAAAGTAGGAGTTAGAGGTACCTACCTGAGCCTGTCTTGAAAAAAATTAGCTGCAGAGGGGCTAGTGGAAAGTGTACCTAGAAAAGCAGAATGGCCGCTAAATAAAAGATTACTTTTACCCACAATACGATCCAGCGGAGCGATTCCAGTATCATTATAAAGATCAGAGGAAGGGTAAAGCGATTCTTGACAAGAAAAAGTAGCTTCACTGCCCTACTTTGGCGCTCTTTGAAGTGAAGCAGAGAAGAGATTTATTAGTTATTACACCCCAGGACAGAGCAGCAATAAGAAAGGTAAGGAAAAATAAAAGGGGAACAAAGAGGGAAAGCATAAACATCTGGGGAAGAAAGAAATGAGTTAAACCGGTGCAACATTGAAGACTGGCGGAAGATGAGGCGAACGGCGTGTGAGTGATATGAGGTTTAAAAGAGAAGAAAAACAGTCAAATACACACCTAGGAAATTACACATAGCAGCGTGCGGTATAACATATCATACCATAAGTCAGGATTATTGGCTCCTTACGTCTCTCTATACGATAAAAGGGTTCTGAAGTGTAAAATGGCACTTTTTTGGCTGTTGCGATTCATACCATTTGACCAGCCCACCAATCTTTTACTTTATCAAGAAGACCTTCGAGCTTAGGGAAGTGGCAGATGGCAAGTCCACTGCAGCAATGAAAAAAGTTGACTGTCATCAGCAAATAGACTAGGATGCAACAAGGGGATGAAGACCATCAACGAGATCCTTAATGTCAAATTAAAAAACAAAAGTGGTTACAAGCACAGAGCCCCTGTGGGCCACCCTTCAATATAGGCAAAGTAGTGGACGAATTTACTATTAAACTGAAACATTACTGAGATTTTCCCGGAAAGATAAGCACTTTACACCATTCTAGTGGGACTCCATTGTACTCCAAAGGAAGATAGTTTAGAAAAAAGACATAGAGTGGTAAACCAATCATAAGGCCTTTGAAAAAAGTCAAGAAATAGACCCAAAACACACAAGCCCTTGGCCAGATTTAAACACTCAAAAAAACTCTGTTGAATCTAAAGAGCTATACGAGGTAGAGAAAGTGGGACGGAAAAACATACTGAGGGTTAGTTATGAGAGAATTTCATGTGCAGTCGGTTTAGTTACTAAAAACAAATTGAAGACGAGTCTACGATCACCATACTCTTTCGGGACACACCTTAGAGATGACAGGAAGAAGAGAAATGGGGTCTATAATTTGAAATTAGAGATGAATCCACAGTCTTTAGGTAAAGGTAAAAAATTAGCAACTTTAAATAAATGAGGAAAACACCAGAAGAAAAGAGAGAGGTTAGTTATGTGTGAGTTGGGGTTAGAAAACAAACCTGACCAATGTTTTTAAAGAACATTATTACTCCATACCAACAACCAATCAAATGAACGGCTACTTGGAAACTGGAAAAATCAATACTATGACTTTCAATATCACTGCATGGGGGAAAGGAAAAAGGACATTTCTCGCTATGGGGAAAAAACTACGTACTCTACTCTTCGGGTTGAATGGGAAACTGAAAGAAGGAGTGGTGAAATACGAATTGAAGGCGTTTGCTGGAAGAATTTTATCCACAATAGATCAATCAGCCTTCCTGTTTTAACCTGTATGTTAATTATACTTCTTGAAATTTTCATCTCAATGTGCTTTTAGCCCTTATAAGTAGCTGCAATAGAAGTAACGGTGGAAGTAGTAGTAGGTAGTAGTAGTAGCAAAATAGTGGGTAATCATAGGATCTTCCCCTTTAAGTCATTCCTTTGAATAAGTTCCAAACTTAATACCCCAAATCGACAATTCTTGAGATAAGCTCTTTTGACCAATGTGTATGCAACATAGTTGTGTTTTGAATTTAGTTCAATTTTTCCCCTCAATACTGTAAAATGGGGCTAGTGTGGTAGTAGTAGTGGTAGCAGTTAGTAGTGGTGGTTTTAGCTGTATTAGCAGTTTAGTATCATGCAAGAGTATTGCCTTTTTGATCATCTTCCTTATCATTTCCTGGAGGGTCCAAATTGATGTAACTCCGTTCAATTTGGGTGAGTTACCACCCTATCAGACAATCTGTTATACACATAAAGTTTTTTTGATTTAGTTCAACACTCTACTCAGCATTCTCTGGAAAGGCTCACCTGATTGCCCTTTGTCCATTTTGTTGAGAAAGTAAAGTTCAAAAATACATAGGCTAGCTTTATCAGTAAAAATATATTATATTGTAAACAATGAACGCATTGCTTTGAGGGACTGTGGAAAGGTTGACATCCCCCAAAAGACATAATTACTGGATCTCTGCACAATGCTGAACGAAATAGATCTCTTAAAAAATTTTGATCGGATGTGTTTTGCGAGAATAATAGGCTTCAGGAGGGGCAATGGTTGCCCTCCATTCACTTTTGGACTCTTAAGAAGCGTACTAAAAACTTCCGACTTCAAATCAAATAAGCCCCATCCGATCGAAGTTTATATGGACCGCCCGGTTCCATAAAAAATCTTAAATGTCACCTGAGGCATAAATTCAACAACCACTTCCCCATAGGCTTCTAGCTGGGTGCACCACCCCCCTCCAAATGCCCAAGGGTCTGTACATCTTTACAATCTTGGACTTTTCACTGTAAAAGTTAACTAGTGTTGTCTTTTTGGACTACATGTGAACAGACAGGGCTATCTCACAATTTTGACCAGATGCTGTTTGGGGAAAAAGGATGTCAGGAGAGAGATAGTTGTAGATGCACCTCCAATCACTTTTTGATCTCTAAAAGGAAAACAAACTTAGAACTATACATTTCCATATCAAGTTTCAGTGTGCCTCTTCTAAAGTTCACCACGACCACATATTTCTCATAAAAAACTTTATACACCCGGGGTCTTTTGCATAAAACTAAACAACCCTCGCCTCCCGACTTGGAGGGTGTTGTCAAGCCCACAAAAACATTGTTTATGCGTTTTTTTAAGCTATTTTTTTTAACAAATGCCTATCTCAGTATTTCTTACCAGATGAATTTCGGCGAAAATCACGACCGTCCCAGGGGGGGGTTGGCTGGCTTCCCTCCCATCATTTTGAATCTTAAAAAGGCCACTAGAAATTAGGATTGCCAATCTAATGAGGGCCAATCGAGGTTTCTTGCGACCGCCCTTTCCTATATAAAACCTTACATACCCCCCGGGTGGGGGGGTGTGGTGTCAATTCCTCGAAGACATAATCTTTCGGACCTTTCGAAAATAAAAGGGCTATCGTCAAAATTTTTATTTTATGTGTTTGGGGAACTGAGGGGGCGTGGGGGGGCTGTGTTACCCTCCAGTCTCTTTTGACTGTTAAAAAGGGTACTAGCCCTTTCAACTTCCAAATCACACTGAGCTCCTTTTGAAGTTTCTACGACAACTCCTTTCGTGTATGAAGTGTCATCGGTCTTAAAAAAAAATAATAATAATAATAATAATAAATAGCACTAATATATTGGTGCCCATTTTTGCGTATGGTACTTAGGGCATGTCACGAGCTATTGTTGACATGCATTAAATGATTAAGTGTATTTTCAGGTGGAAGATTACATTATTAAAACTGTATTTATATACAAGTGTCTTATATTATCATAGAGGGTTTTTAATTACGCTTTGAATCCCCAAAAATCCTATTCCAATAATCTAAATTTTCACACAAACACATAACTAGTCCAAAGAGTTAGTGGTGACGAATATGCGTTAGTAAGGAGCAACATAGGTCCAATGGTAACCGAAACTCTATGGAAAGGAATTGTGTGTGATACACAATTTATCAAAGAAATAGACTTTTATGCTTAGTCTATCATACATAAAAACTTATCAAATTAATGATACCCATACAAAATCCTAACGATGGTGCGAGAAAAATTTGCCTTCATTTTCACAAAAGGAGGAAACACCCCACGGAAAATTCAAAGTGATCGTAATGAAAATCACACCATTAGATTTAGCTTATCGGATGAAAGACCATTCCTGTATTGATTGTTTCAAGCTCCTATCTACAAAAATTGTGGATTTTGAATTTTTTCGCCACAGAAAAACATCAAGGATGCGTGTTTATTGTGTCTTGTTTCTATATATATTTCCCCCCCCCCCCGGGTATAATCGTTTTTCGAACCAAAGGGTCATAGAAGATTAAGGAGAGGGGCTTGGTATAGTGGCCATATGCACCAGTGTATTAGGATGGGCCTTACAAGGAAACCAGGTCACGAAAAACCCCGCTACCGCCGGGTTAATTCAAGAGGACTGCTTATAGGGTTAATGCCCCCAATGGCAAGGCTTGGTTTTCATTGAAATATACGATATGTCGAACAGTTTTTTTTTTGTGGGTTTGGGGGGGGGGGGAAGTACCTAGGTAAGGTTACGTATCTAATATTATTGCTATGCTTTACCCCCCCCCCCACACCCCTAATTTGCAAAATATATAGCCCGAATTTGTTTCTAAATATTTATATTCATCCTATTTTTACATTTATTTCATTAGCATTAACCAAACTTGACTTTTTAGAAAGGCCATATAAAGCACAAATACCGCTGCGTAATATCGTTAAAAATCCTAGAGGGTGGGGGCAAATTTGGTGCCAACCCACACCCCCTTTTCACCCCCCCTAAGATATTCGATCAAAATTTTTGGATAACCAGTTGATTCAGCATAGTTGAAAGGTACAATAACTATGCCTCTGAGAGCTAGGCTGACCCCTGAGCCCCCAGGGAAAAGGGCTGTAAGTTATGCACTCTGTCCATTATTGTACATATAGTTTTTCTATTGAGAAATTTAGAAAAAATTTTTGAGGACAATTTTATGCGGGAAATATACATCACGGTGATGATATTCCCACATTGGGGAAGAAAGTTCGCGGGGGGAATTTCTACGGAGAGGTACGCGGGATTTCCGGCTTGACTTGAAAAACGATCAGAAATTATATAAAAATGAGTTTTCAACTGAAAGTATTTTTTGTAGGAGCAACATTAGCCCTTAAAATGAAACAGAAATATTCTTATTGAGGGCACTGTCTCTCTCCAATCCTCATTCTTTACACAATTTTACTCTTTGGTGTAATTCGTCAAGAACAACTCTTGAGACCCAAAAGCCGTTTTATTTGGAATAAGGAGCTTTCTAAATGACTATAAAACTTTAACATAACTAGTGAGGGATTGAGGAGGGGGTTGCCTCCCTCATACACGGGAATCAATTTTGTTTGTCTTAAGTTTTAATGTTGTTCCTGGCTTTCAGTTGAAAAAAAAAGCTTGGACTTTTTATTTAATACATGTTGGAGAGTCCGCAAATGTAACCCCACATAAAATGTTCTGGGTTGACACAGTACAAAGGATATATTATGCAAAAACTTAAACTGCATCTTAAAGCAACTTTCACTACCCAACGTTATATACTATATATTAATATATAATATATACTATTCTATATAATATAATATATATATATATATATATATATATCTATATATTTTATATATAGTATATTATATTAGATATATATATATATATAAATATATATGTATATATATAAATATATATATATATATATATGATATACTATCTATATATATATAATATATATCTAAAAAATATATAATAATATATATAATATATATATATATATATATTATATATAATAGGGAATACCGATTTTTGCGAGCTTTTTTCTTAGCCCCTAAGCTTAAAAAGTGGAAACGCTGTCAAGAGATGCTTGAGGGAGCGGAGCTCATTTGTAAGCCGCACAAAGCAAACTGATTGGGAACGAGCTTTCCGAGTTTGTGGGTTAGTCTACTTGTTGTGCTCGCTGTGGTAAAAATGCGAATGGAGTGAGTAACGATCTGATGTTAAGCTATTATTAGGTGAATACGGGAAAATATCCATTTACTGTTGGACAATACCCATCCATTTTACAAGTCAGTGCCTAAGAAAAATTGAAGCTTGGGAGGCCATATGTCTGAAGAACTAGGAATTTTGAAGTGCCTGATTTGAAGAGAACAAAATGGACAAGCTTACTGACAACATATAGAAAATTACGACACAAACTGGCGATGACCCCCCCCCCCCCCCCCCCCAACAAAAAGTGGATCAGTGAGCCGATGTTGATAATAGCAACGGTATGGTTCGCATACCAAAGGCGTTTGCATTTTTGCCCCCACAATAAGTACCACCCTAAAACAAAAGTATAATATAGAGGCAAGTAGCGTTTTTTAGATTTCTGACTGTAATTTTATCCGCTTCCCTTCCGACAACTAAGGCAAGTAATAAGTATGAAGTACAGTGCATACTTGCAACAAACTCTAGAGCTGGTTTTCCGATCCGAACTCCCACGCTAAATGGCTTTGAAGGGCTTTAAAACAGACTTTGTTTTAGAGATGTCGTAGCTATAAAGAAAAACGGGAGGGGGAATAGTTTCAGATCAGGCGAACTTTTTTGACGGTTCTGTGAAATTTGGATATAGCAGTTTTTGATGCTTAAAACGGATTAGTTGATTGAGGCGAATGTAATTATAATTGACTGTTTCATTGAGGATCTAATATTAAATAATCTCTCGCATCTTGTAAAACTTTATGTAATTAAGGTAGGTAACTTTTAAGGCTTTGTATTATTTTGTTTTTTAGTAGGATGTGCCCACCATTCGACGAGCGTCTTTTTATGCTCTGTCCACATAATACTACAATTCGCTTCCTTAGCAATTTGATTGTTGAACCTTGGAATGGACACCTTGTTTCTGTATTGCCAATAGAAATCGTACCGTCGGTGCAGCTGCAATGATAAGTGTTGAATTCGGGATGCAAATGGACACTTTTAGTGCCTTTTGGGGACACTTTTTCACTCTGCAGGGACACCGGACACGATGGGTCAAAAAAAGCAGCTGAGAAAAAAGCCACTTTTTGATATTTTTCCAAATCAAAAACTATATGTCTTTATTTTCTTAATTTTTTTAATAAATACGACTGTTTAATTGTACTTCTTTTAGCTTTGTAACGTCTGGGATTTTTCTTAGATGTTTTGGGCCCTGCGCGAACATAGATCACCCGAAGAGGAATAGGACCTAAAATTCTTAACCAATGTGGTATGCTAGACAACTACGAATCCCCTTTTCTCTATCTTACGGTGACGTTTGTCAT
>JAPEVW010000356.1:0-140000 GCA_027921565.1 Artemia sinica
GCTAGTATTGGTTTTGAAAAATTAAGTAGAAGACCTAATTCACTAAGGCTAGGAATAAGTGACGATAAAAGGTGATGTTGGGTAATGAAAAGATGATCAGGTGGGGCAGTTCCACTATCTTGGTAGTATATTATTAAGATGGTGGGAGCAGTGAAAAGATGTTAAAAATAGAATAGCCAAAGCTCAGGGTGTTTGTCACAGTTAAAAAAGTCTGGAAGAATAGAAGATAAGTCTACCAAACCAAGATTAGAATTTAGAAGGTACAGTGATGGAACAGTGGTCAAATATGGCTTCTTGTAGCAGGACGCTCCGAAAAGCGATGAAGATTGCTGATGTTTTCCAGAGAAATTTGATTACTTAAGGGATTGTTCTGGTTACCCGGCTGACTGGGACGTATTTCAAAACAAATATGCTATAGAAATGTTGGTCAATACTGCTTTTAGGTCTATAATGAAGAAAGGTGGAGGTGGTTGGGGCATGTTGGGCAGATGAAGGATGGAACAGATAGCCGAAGATTGTTCTTTTCGGCAACCAATCTAGGGCTAAACGGAAGCAGGTCGTCCCCGTTCTGGGGTGGAGGGACGTCATAAAGAAAAAGATTTAAAGGAAATGGAGAACTTCGGGGCAGGGTGTAAAAAGGGAGGACCCTGAATAGATTGGGGTGGAGGAGGAGCGTGCGTAAGCTGGGTGGCCTCAGGCGGCTTGGTGCTGCGCTGAGTGTTAGTAGTGAGTATGTAGACATTAGAAAAAACGATCAGAAAAAAATTAAAAACAAAGAATGTTTTCAACTGAAGTAAGGATCAAGTTATAAATAAAAGACAGAAATTATTTTCGTCTGAGGAGGTTTCGTCCTCTTGACTACGTGCTCTTTTACTCTAACGTTGACTATTTTAATTGTTGTCCCAAATTTTAACGTGTCTCTGAAACAAAAAGGGGTATTATAATTAGAATGAGAACGCTTTAGTATTAGCAAAAAAAAAAAACCTTTGGTGTGTGTTGACAAGTTATTGTCAAGCAGACCACCGCTATGTTTAGTGCTTCTATGCAACAATTGTTCTTGAAAAAATATTATGTGCATAGTTGGTTAATTTTTATCTTGTCAACAAAAATTATACTAAGAGGAGTTTGGCTACTGCCCCTTTCTCCTTCCCAAAACCTAAAAAGACTTAAGCCAGTTTATGTACTTTACGTTTTATTGAAAACTATATTGTACCTTTGTTTTCAAAACATCGACGACAAAAAAAAAAAATAAAATCATAGGCAGCGCAGAAGCGGTGCCTAAGTAAAAAACGATGTGGCACCAATGTATTTTTTCAGCCAGAGGGATCTAGTAAGATCAGTGATCCCGAGGGCAGCTACCCCTCTCCACCCCTACCCACACGTCTATTGTCCTAAAGTGCGTCTACTAGAAAATTTGAGATACCCTTTATTCAAACTAGTCTCAATATCATATAACAAGGCTTTTAGGGTGAAACAGAACCCCAGAGATTAGGGGCAGGGTCATAGTTTATGACCAGGGGGTATTTAACAGGGGGGGGTTGTTTTTTTTCCTTTAAGGAAAGGGAGGCTGTTTAACTCAGAAGAGGTCAATCTTCTCACTGGAAAAAAACTATGTCAATATAAAACGAAAAAAATCAATGCACAAAAACTTTTTGCACAAAACTCAATTTCCAAAAAAAATAAAAAAAAAGGGGGGGGGGGGGAGCCCATTAAACCAAAAATGAAAAAAGAATAGAATAAAATAATCTACCAAGCATACAACTACCAGATATCAGTATCAATAAATAAATGAAACCCAAAACAACCAAAAATTAAACAAGTCAAACTAATAAACGAGCAGAAATAACCTCAAGTAGGGTGTCTAAAATCTATGCTTTCAAAGTTAGAATGTAATTTGTATTTACTGAAATTTTTTAATGTTTCACTTTATAATTTTAAGAAATAAACAAATAATTAAAATTTTTTAGGAATTATAATCAGCATATGTGTCTGCACACTTCCAAAACAATAAACAAACGGAATTTTATAACTTAAAAACTTACATACAAGGGGCTGTAGGGGGTCATTTATCTCAAAGACCGTTAGTGGGCCTTCAAACTTATTGAGAAAAAAGCTATCTCAAATTTTGGTTGACAGTTTGGCATGAAAATGCATCTCTGGTATGATATCCCTCAAACCAACACGGTAAGGGGTTGCAACCCAAAGGCCCCGTTTTCAGGGGGGGGGGCTCTCAGGGGGAATTGCCCGGGAGGAATTATCGAGGGGGACAAAAATACTGTGGATCCCCCCTAATTATATGGCAAACAAAAATTACTACCAATAGGAGTTTGTATGCCTTCTCTTCCAAACCATAAAAGTTAAGGGATGTTATGTCCTTTCCGTTTATTGACAACTATAGTATCTCGAACAGCGTCTTTTGTTTTTTCAACAACATCAACGACAAAAGTGTAAAATCAATATATAGTAGTTATTAAACTGTAAGGAACTGGTTGAAAAATACAAAAAAGGAACATAATTCCAGGAAGCTCAGCGGTTTAAGTGTATTTCCCTCCCTCCCACTTGTTATTGTTTTAAAATGTTTATACAAAAAAACTGTTATTTACTGTAAATGTAATGTATTATTGAAACTTACCAGCATTTATTAGAAAAACGATCAGAAAACAAATTAAAATAAAAGAATGTTTTCAACTGAAAGTAAGGACAAACGTTATAACATAAAACATAAATAACAATGCACATTTTTTCAGTAAATTCATTTGCATTTTTTTGAGAAAAGTTCAAGCCATTGAAAGAGAAGCGTTAGTTCCCTTTTTAGGGGGATTGACATCCAAACTGGCCTCTCTAGTATATGACTTTACTCATTTAAGTTTGGAATCCCCTTTCACAGACTCGTCGATGTAGTTTTTAAGGACAATGAAATACTTGTCTTTTTAGGTTTCCCTCGTATTTCTATTCGGATGATTGTGGTCAAAAACCAGAAGAAAAGAGGCTATCGTGGCACATCCATCACACAATTACAAAGGAAAAAAAATGAAATTCCTCAGCTTGGAAAGAAGAAAATAAGAGGGTATTTGAAAGGAATGTGAGCTCCAAAATGGTAAGGCCAATGTGCAAATCCACAGATGAAGAGAACAACAGGGAGTAAAATGAATAAGGATGGTTACCAAACACACTTTAAAGCAAAAGGTGTCAGAAAAGATGATACGAAGGGAAAACTTTGAAAAATGATAAGATGGACATGGAGTCAAGATGGCATGGAGGGCATGGACACTAAAGAGTTTGGGGGCAACAAAAACAAGGGGGGGTAAGGAAAAGGTTGACTACCAAGAGAATATTGGGATGTTTCGACGGAAGTAGAAAAAATGAGTTCCAGATTAATGACCGCCATGATGCAAAACAATAAAGAAAACACAGAACAAAAAAGTAACGCTTAACAAAAACGTTATACATAGCAATGATTATGTGAAGAACAAATTACCAGTTGCTCTTACGAAACACAGATTATAGTACACAGCCTGAGAAAAATAAATCGGCTTTTACTAAGACTTCTCTGAATGTTTGTTTTTTGTCCAAAAAGAGTACAAGATTTTCAAAAATGATCGACCAAGTGTAATCAAACAATACATGGGCATCACTCTAATCAGTGATTAGATACGAAGGGACTTGAAACAAAAAACAATGATAAGCTGGTACATGGGAGTTCAAGGGTGCATGGGAAATTAAAACGGTGCATGGACATTAAAGAGGGCCTGGCACTAAAGAGGCGAATGACATGGAAAAGGTTGACTACCAAAAGAATATGGTGGAGTTTTCGCCTGGAAGTAGAAGAGTTCAGATAATGACGCCTATGATGAAACAATAAAAAGAAAAACCAGACAGAACAAAAAAAAGTAACGTCTACAAAACGGTATATACATAGCCAATGAATTATGGAAGAAAATTACAGGGCTCGTACGAACCACAGATTTATAGTACACAGCCTGAGGAAAAATAAATAGGCTTTTAATAAGCCTTCTCTGCATGTCTTGTTTTGTCCAAAAAGTACAAGATTTTCAAAATTGATCGACCAAGTGTAATTCAAAACAATACATGGCGCCTCACCTTCCTAATCCAGTGGACCCACATATTACAAAACCAAGGAAATCGGCACTTATATCTACTGAGGATGCCATAATCTTAAGGACGCTCACGAAAACTGGTAATCAAAGTTAGACCTGCAAGAAACAAAGTTCCAAGACTACCTACTGCACGATAGTAGTTAGTTTAGACTATCAGGATAGTTTGAATACATACAAGGACTACAAGGCCGATGGTTACCGGTATAGTGCAGAAGAGTGGGGGACACTCAGATCTGACCTCTGTTCATCCAAACTCAGAAGAGAGTAACAACGGATGATGAAGGCAGATGGTTGATTTGAAGAGATAATCTTTCGAGATGAGCAATGTGCATCAACGTCCCCTTGAGCACTGCCTATATACGGTTTGATTCATTAGTTGGTACTTGTGACACGAAAATCCAATTGGACCCCCATGGAAACAACCATAAAAAGAAAGAAGAATAAGCTATCCTTTTGTTCCTCTGGAGAATCGTATAAAAGAGCCAAAAATGCTAGCAAAACACACAACAATGACGCCCCAGAACATTTCATAACGAGTTTAGCAAGACAGTGAATGAGCTGCAGGACCAAATTGTTCCACGAAGAGTCAGCGCAGGTAAAGGATGCCTTTCTTTGGCCAGACAAAAAGCAATGTATCCAAAGACACATGTAATATGATTCGATTCTATGGACGGAAACTGAATTTTGTTGTGACAGAAAAATTTTTGGGCAAGGAGAAGCAGCCGTCACAGTATATCAGAATTTGACTCTTAGAGGTTGAACTTTGAAGGAAACGGTTATCCGATGTGTTCTAATTATGATACCAAATATACATTGAAATAAGGTTCAGCTCTGACATTCGACATCTGACTCGACATATTTAGTGGAACAACCCCTTGATTTCAATTGCATTTTACCTCACACAAATAGCTCAGTGATTCGCACGAAGAGCTGTTTATAGTTCAATGAGAAAGCACCAAGCACAATCACCGCAAAATTCTTGTGATTGATAGAGAAAAGGGTATAGAGGTGCGAGGGAAAAAAATATTCCTCATATCAGGGGCTGCTCATTGCTGGCTACACTATCGGATCAATGCAAAAACATGCACTCAGAAAAGGGGGCCTCTAAAAGAAGACATCAAGGTAGTCAATGAAGATATCTTCAGTGCTAAGATCAAAAAAGTGAAGATGAGTATTACCAAATAAGAAAACTACAGGCTTCGTGAAATGGTCCATCCTGCATTTACCTTACTTCGAGATAATCGGAATCTGACATGTTGAAGTATGATTGTGGCCTCACGTTTCCAGATTCCTGATTTAATCCAGTCTCCGGAATAACACAAACAAATACCGCAGAGTCATTCAATGTGTCTGATTGAAAAAGCGTATACAACAAAAGCGAGATATTACAAATGGACAGATGTTATATTGGCTTCTTTTTTGTTTAGACGATGAATATTTATACACACGTGTCCGAGGATATACGGGAATAGGAGATTATAGACTTCTTGAGAAGGCACATCAAGAAAAAACGTAGGTTCATACAAGAAGGAAGAAGATCCACTTGAATCGAGGAATGAAAGTTTCGGCGTTAGGTCCAAGAGTAGAGCATCAGATTCCTTGCGAAATAAATACGGACAAGAGAAGACCGCCAGCATAAGTGGTTTAGTTGACATAGCAGAAAACTTATGGAGGAAAGGTGACATTGTGAACATTTGCACAAAAGCCAAGTGTATCTTGTTTCAAATCGACTAGAAGAAGGTTCATGTGTGACACCACGAAAGAAAACAATCACTGTTAGAGATAATAAAATTTGACAAAGGGTGCTAAGAGGAAAGTTCGGTTGAAGTTATGATTTTTCTTGAATTTTTTGAATATCTGCATGTCCTTGCAAACTAGCATTTTAGATCTCGAGGACATGCATTAGTACAGAAAAATCAAGGTTATACCAGCTGAAAACACTCAGAACGTTGAAGGGGAGATCTAAAAGGCACGTGAGGCCTGGAAATAAAAAGCATAACCATTCAGGACTGTACAATATTAAAACCTGCAGCAGATTCTCTAGCAGCCAAGGACTGTAGTTACTGCGATAGTGATGACAGAATGAGGGGAGTTTTTCACAGTAAATTAAATGAACTTGCGAAGCTGACTTGAAAACAAGCAGGAGCAGAAACATTCGAAACGGTTTCAGAAATGAAAAAAAGACATTAATGAAGTAGTCACTTAAAGAGGTCAACCCCAACGCCCAAGCTCTGAGCGGGAATCAAATCAAAATATGCAAAGCAAGCGGAGATGTACAGTTTATGAAGTCCTGTTCCCCTGAAAAAGGCTGCATAGCCCACTCAACTGGTGAAAAACCCACCAAAAAAGGTAAGGAGACCGAATCTCGTGTTGGAAGCTAACCAAGTCTAAATTCCTACAGCCCTTTGTCATGGTTACGCGTTTAAAGGGCCCATAAGTGATTTGTATGACGAAGCAAAGCAAGTGATCAAGCTTTAAAAAGGCTTTTTTTTTGGAATAGTGGTTCAAATCTTACGATTCTGCTATCGTAGAAAACGCAGAGAAATAGATTGGTGGAGAGCTACTGGTTTACCTTGAGGGACACAGACGTGTTTCAAATTTCTTTCATAGACCTTGAATCACTGCGAAGCCTTATACTGGCTCACAACTGGAATGTCATACCTCGGAATCTGTAACGTCTAGCTGGCGTCAGCAAGAATATATCGATAGCTACTCTACTTTCACTTGACAAAGTTATTGATGCTTTGAATACTTACCCAGATACGATAGAGAGATTTTAGTGATGTTCGAATGATGCAGTGTTTTGTTGTTCCATTGTGTTGTCAATATTGTGATAAACGAATACGAAGCCAAGAATCATTTCATTGTGAATAGGTGATTCCCAAGAAAACTTCTATCTTCTGATAGCCAGAAGCCGTTTAACCACGGTCACGGGAGGCTAGTTCTTTCCAAACCTAAATCGATGAACGGGAGTGGATAAAACGCTACATAGAACTTGAACTTGATCGGCAGAATAGCTCCAAAGGAGATTCTTCAATCTGTGGGCTTCTTGTTAGTCAATAATGCCCAAGACTATACAAGATGAAATAACATATTTGGAGCGCAATGTCAATTGTATCTTCCATCACCTTCTAAAGTAAAAGACGTCAAAAGAAGATCTACGCTATCGAAGAAACTATAGATTTATATAAACGAGGATACTGAAATGTAAATAGAAAAATTGAACTAATGAATAAAAATAGAATCAAATTGCTGTCCAGTACTGCATCTCTTTTAATGCAGGACAGAGCGACCACTTGCTTAAATGTCGAAAACAGACTGCCCAGAACAAACATGCGCTCATATGTAAGAACTGTAAGCAGGTTGCATGTAGTGAATGCCGGGAAGCAAGAGCCGGTAGGTTCTTCTGGTAGGCTCTGCTGGTAAATAGAAAACATACACAAACACGTCAGTCAGACACACCAAACACACAGGAGAGGCAAACACAGTCAGACACACAAACACAAAAATTTGAAATACGCTTGGGATCACAAAAACGCTTAAAAAGACAAGCTAAACCACGAAACCGCAAGACCTAAACATCCTAAATCAATGTTATAAAACGAAAAACCGTCTAAAAACACAATAGAATTAGCAAACACAGCTAACACAGACAAGCTAAAACCGCCAAAAATCAACAATAGATATCCTAACTCATGGTTCAAAAAAAACTTCCAGCAAACGCTGGAACAACCATAAAGCTAATACAGACATGCTAAACCACGAACAGAAGAACTAAAAAATTCTTCCAAAATACTTTGACACAAAGAGGCATAACCACTGACAAGCTAAACCAAGAGAGAGTACAACTAAAAAATCCTAAATTTAACCAGTTTCAAACGAATAAACTTCCAACTACTCATGGAAACACCAGCCAGCGCTAAAACAGACAAGGTAAACCGAAACATGAAACTAAAATCCTAAATCAAACGTTGCAACAAAAAAAACTTAAAAACTTGGAATCACAAACAAAGCTAACACAGACAAGCTAAACACGAAGCAGGAAACTTAAACATCCTAAATCAACGTTTCAAACGCAAAAAACTTCCAAAACACATGGAACCCCAAAAAAGTAACGCGACGAGCCAAACAAAGAAAAACAGCAAAAATAAGCAACTCCTTCCAAAATTCTCTTTGAAACACAACAAAAGGTGATGAGGGCACGCCTATACGCGAAATGGCACAACTACTAAAACATCCTAAACATAATCTTTAAGAAAAAAATTACCAAAAATCACTTGGAAGCATCATTTTACCAAGAAAATGTTGAAGATAACCTTAGGACACTATAGTTGTCCAGAAGGGTAAACTGTGTCCAAGCCATTGAGTGCCATGGTGGAGGAAATGGCTTGGACTATCCGTTCTAGCAATGAATTAGCATGTTCCCCGCGACGCCCCACTGTTCAAATAAAAATATCGTATATACTGTGACGTCATCCCAAACGCCAGAAAACGCTCAATTGATGATGACGGGTACCCAGATGTATGCCACTAGAAAGGTTACATTGTGCCCTGCTCTGGCCGTATTTTGTCCCAAATCATCAGAAGAAACGCTATTTGGGAATTTTCTTTCAGTTGTAATTTAAATTTAAACGATGTAGTGATAATTTCTTTAAGTTTAAAGAAGTCTATATTTTTATAACATTTATGGTTCTTTTTGGTGTGAAAAAAACCAAAAAAAAAGTCTTGCAAAAATGCCTTAGGAATGCGCTAGTTATGACTGCCAGAACGGTGTCGTTTGCGCAACCATTGAGTGACACGGTGTGCGTGATTTGCCCTTGGACTATCCACGATTCCTAACTACCAAGGGAAATGGTATGTTCCCCACTGTTCAACATAATAATACATATTGGTTTCTAGTGGTAAGCCCCCGACTGACCACCTAGCTATTGGCGCAAACAAATGTTGCTGCTACAAAAACAATAATCACTTACTAGAAGAGGGGAAGTCTCTCACCCTCTGGCGACAAATATTGTAATGGAATGCTCGCGCTTTTACCCTACTGTTCCGTAATATTAGATTAGGTTAGTAACCCTTTTTGTTACGGTAGACCATGCTCCAGGGTATGGTAACCTGATTGAATGGTCAAACTGTTAAAACTCATATACCAAGAATGTACCAGAGAATTGCACCCCACTGATTCACCACTAAAATCCTCTCACACTATCTCATCAGAGGGTAAAAACTTGAACTCCCGGTCTATGTAGTAAATGACGGTTATGTCTCGCAACTTCTTTTCCTACTGCAAATAATATATATCCAGCCCTTCTTTAGTATTTAGGCTGCCGGACTCCAACCTAGGCCTAAAAAGGGGTCGTTCCAGATTGATGACTCAAACTTACCTTCCAAATGTATCGAGCCAACTTACTTCGAATTGAAATCTAGGCTTTATGCCCTTTCTTTCACGCCCTCGACAAAATACGGACAAACAAAACACTTCAAACCTTGTTATCTGAAAAGTAACTTTTAGTAGCTATGATGATGGTTCACCACGTAACTGCGCAATTAAAACCTTGTGGTCTTGTAACAAACTAACTAACTACGCAGTTAAAGCAATGAAAAATGGCGGCAGCCACTATTAAGAGATGATTTATCATTCCCACAGATGGAAAGAGATTATTAAAGAAACTCAAAAAAAGACACACAAGGAAGACATATTATTCTGAAGAAAAAAACCCAGGACCAAAAGGTTCCAACATCGAGGTATTGAAGACGCTTCAGAAAAACACTTAAGTCGATAGTGGACACTGACGGGTTTAAAATACAACCCCTTTCTTCTCACATCTAGTAATATTGATTTCCAGATGGCGCCTATTGACTAATGTGTTTTAATATATATGTTGTTTAAAAAACCAATAAATTATTTATTAATAACACTTGAATGTACAATAAAAAGTTTTTGTCTTTTTAGATTCTTGTTCAAGGATGAATTTTTAATATATTTCACTAATGCTATTTAGTACGATACTCCAAGTTCACATCATATCCTTTTTAAGAAGAGCAAGACAGAGCAGCAGGCCGTGACCTTTGCTAACAGACAAACTGGATTCATCTATATTCCCATAGCCCCTATCCTTTCCCCCAACTTGAAGTAATATCAGAAGTGTGTGGCCCCATTTTAGTAGTACTACCTTAGGTCCAAGTTGAACGCAATTAGAAAAATGTTCTAGTTTTAGTTTTTGTGTAGCGAATTGCCCAAGATGGGATTTTTTTGTCTACCCATTCGTGCCTCTGAAGAGAATCGTAAGCCAATGTGTTTTTGCCTCTTGTCAAACCCAAACACGTCACTACTACTCCTCCATCCATTAGTGAACCATTTTGCACTCCTAAGCTAAAACGTGTTTGCATTTTATATTCAGTCATCAAACCCGATTTATGTGTTTTGAAACAACCAGCAACTCCAGACTCAGTCCTTGAACGCCCCGTGTCCTTTTTGAAACTCCTATTGTGTTGTTTGAGTGTCATCAAGGTTTTTTGAGGTGAATGGTTGTATACACGCCATCAAAGATGAATTTTCTTTATGAGTGATGTTAGGATTAAGACCCAAGCCATTTCTCAACACTTCTTGTTTCGCACCTTGGTCTAGTGAGACAGCAGCTTATCGTAAAGGCAATATGGTACTGAGGTAATACCTTCTGGTTAAGGTCTCTGTAGTTTATGTGTATTTCCTCCCTGTTTGCAAAGTTGTATAATGCTAACCTGGTTTGTTTTGTGTGTTGTTGCTTTTCTAAGTGGAGGGGGTGGTGTATGTGTTGGTGGTTGTTTAATTTATGAGGGTTTTTGCTTGTGGTCATAATAAAAGATTGAAATCAACTGCTAAAGCTAACTAAAATTTGTTCTTCATATGTAGTGATGTTCCAACTGTCTGGGTTGTTCTGGTCTTTCTTCGTGTCAACCTTCAGTCTTGTTCAATCTCCACACTTCCAATCAAAATGTCCAACTTCAAATTCCGTTGTAATGTGAGTGTCCAACGTTCGAAAAACCTTCTTGGTTCATTTCCACCCTTTCAAACTTCCGCTCACTCTCACAAGACTGTTACTTGTGGTCTTGTCATGTCATTCACATGTTTGAGCACACGTCCCAATTCTTTGTCCTTCATTGGGGTTCCCATCCAACTTCAGGTCAGCAATTCACATTTTCACGTACCAGGGTATAACTTCATCGGTTTTGGGTTCATCTTCACCACAGCCTTCAATTTGTGGTGTTCAAACTTCTGTCAACTTAACGTTCAAACTGTCCGTATTTGTCCTGGTTCCATTCAGTTTCATTTTGGTTCCTTCAATTGTGGTGAGTTTGTGGTTCCCCATCTTCATTCTCAATTTGGTTGTGTGTACAACAGTTCACCTCCAACTATTACCGGTGTCCTTTTGTCCTATCATCCTGATGGTCAGTTCTTTGGTTGTTTCTGATCATTCTTGGTAGTGTTTTTTCTTTTGAATAATGTTATAAGTCTGTACAGTAAATTGTCAAATAATAGTGATACTCGTTGTAATACAATGTCCACAACACCAGAATGTTGTTTCTGTGTAATTAAACGATAAATTATGTTGTGTCAGATGTGTATCAACAACAACACGGTTGTTGTTTTGTGGTTAAAGGGTATGGCAAAACTGTTTGCATTGTCGTTGTGTGCCCGCTCAAATTTCACCGAAGTTGCAACTCGTTTCAACTGTCCCCAAAACATTAACTGTTAAACCTTCACTTCGCTTCTGTTCGAATTCGTCAACTCTTCGATTAGTAATCCAACTGTCCTATCTCATAGTTTCGTTAAACAAAGTCATTGTGGGGTTGGTGTTTATGTGGACCTAACTGTTGTCAAGGGGTGTCCAATCCCACTCCATTCCCTGAACTTCGTTCTCTTCAATCTTCCCCGAGCAACATTTTGCTTTTAAGTTCAGTTTTCTTCAATGATGTCTCACGTGTGTTCAAAAACTTCATTGCATGTGTCTTGTAGGGTGTTTGTCCGCTTCTGTGTTCCAACAACTTCAGTGCAAGTTTGTCATTGTAATGTGATTCCAACTTGTTGTCATTCAAATGTGTTCGGTGTTAACGTCCCACCATTCAAATTCCCAACTTCCCAGTCACTCTACACCTTTCATGGTGTGATGGTGTCACTCTCTCGTCACATTCCCACTGTTTCATTGCCTTCAAAGTTCAAACCGTTCTGGGTCTTCGTAAAGAGTGTCCTCATTGCTTGTGGTCATGGTCCAACTGTCTTCACTTTTCATCCTAAATGTCCAACTTTGGGGTTTATAGGTTCCGAGGTTCCGCCATTGTGTCCCGTGATTTTGTGTTGGGGTGTGGTCAACTCACACTTCTCTCATCATTGTGTTATTCAATTCCGCCACTTCACGCAACTCTTGTCAGATCTCAGGGTCAATATCCCTCAATTCAATTCCATTTCCAGATTACTTCACACACAATTGTTCAATTCCCTTGTCGGTTGGATTTCTTCAATCACACAATCAGTGGTTCACTCTGTCATTTCACAACGTTTGTGCAGTTGTGTGTTTGTTTTACTGTCACAATCCTAATGTCCAACTTGTGTTCATGTAACCAAAAATTGTGCTTTTTAGACGCTCCACACAGATTCCCCATGGTTCATTCAACCCTTCTTTTTGTGGGTGTCCCCAATCACTGTCACCTTCCAAGATCAACTTCCAAAAGTTCATCATTCCATCAATTCAAAAACAATTCAGTGTTCAATCACATTACAAACTCAATTCACAAATTTTGTTAACAAAAAACTTCAGTTGGTGTCAAACAATTCTTGTTTGTCATATTCCAAAAAATGTCACAACACATGTTGGATCAACTTCAACAAAGTCACCAACTTTGTGTTGCTTGCAACATTCAACATTCAATTGGGTTGTTTGAAAGTTTCTCATCAAATGACGTTCACCAGGTGTCAATCAGAAGAGTCATCACACTGTCATTGTGGGCACAATCCATAGTCAATCAGGCCCAATCACAGCATTAGCATTCATTCGATTTTTCACAAGTGTACAAAATTCCCCAATTCTGGGATTCACCTTCGATTCATCCCACAAATTCATTGCCTCTTGTCCATACAGACTTTCAAACACGTCAAAATCTCATCATTTCAAAAAGACCATGGCAATCCTATGTAACGTGCACCATGTATAATGCAGTCAATAAACACGATTCAAGTTCACAAACAGCACATCATTTCATATCCATGCAACACAACGGTCAAATCAATCATCAAAACGTCATATCATCAGCAATCAAATAAGTTCTAATTCATCCATTCCAACTTCATATCATTCATATCAAAAAGACTTGCATTATCAGTGACTTTCAGACCAATCACATCGATCAATTCACCAAAGATCAAACTTCAATCAACAAGAAGCAAACAGTACTATACCTTCATTCAATCAAACAAAAAAACTTAACTTCATCGATCATCATATGCTAACCATGTGCTTGCATTGCAACATCCGTCAGAAATATATCAGGGCTGGGTCAATCAAAGATTTCAATTCACTCACGACTCAACAGTAACAAATCAATTTCATATTAATTGATCCAACTTCACATGAGTTGAAGTAATTAATCGAGTTTTCTTCGTCCTCCTCTCCCTCACTCTCCTCCCTCTCTTCTCGATTTTCTTTTGCATGTTATAGAGCTTTTTAGTTTGTAGTTTCTAGGTGCTTTCTATCGACAGTGTGTATTATGTGCATTATTTCAGTTTGTCTTAGTAGTTGTAGACTCTGACGTATTATGAAATTATTCGCGTATTATGAAACTATTTAATATCTTTGGAATGTCCCAGTGAGGCACGAGGTGAGATGAATATTGCAAAACATGCAGGGGAACACCAAACTTGGCATTAGAAAAAACTTCAATTTTTACTCTAGAAATATATTTTAATGCCATATTATCGTATTTTTATTCCATGAACAAGATGCTTTAAATTATTATCAGATATTTTTTTCAAACTGAAAGAGAACGAAATAAGAAGTAAAAAACTATGAAAAAAGAATCAAAGAATAGAATTATTTAAAGTTGCAATAATGATTCATTACTAATTCGTATGTACTATCCACGAAATTAGAACATTTGATTGTAGTAGAGTTGAAGTATTAGGCTTTAGAATATTGCATAATTTTGTTATCTTCCACTGTTTTTCAACTGTGGTTCAGCACGGTTTTGATCAATGTTCTCAAGCATTATATTTCAATTTCAATTTGCTCTGTTCTTTTTTATACCCAAAGCTGTCATGAGTGAAAATAACAACAGTAACGCAAAAAAGAAACCGACAAAACAAATTCGTTTTATATCAATTCAAAAGGAATGCCTAAGCTGAATTCCAAAGGGCATTATTTTTCTTTATTGGCACAGTTTGATTCCAGTTTATCGCTACAGCTAATTGGGTAGTGTGGTGTGGGCCTTACCTTGTACTTTGATTTTATATTTAAAATGATAATTATGTAATGCGTTATTCTTTAAATAATACGTATATTACTTACAAAATAAACAAAATCAAAAGTACTATCAGTGTCGCCCAAGTTGGCGGGGAACAGTGACAAAGGGGATGTTAGATAGGAATTTATACCAAGAAAATAATAATCAAAAGTAAGGTAATGTCAAATATTAATCATTCTCGAACAATAACTCTTTTTCTCTACTATGCCAAATGGGTTTCATAGTTAACAACTTGTACTTTTATTCTATTGACACCAACTCTGGCTAAGCACATGAATCTTCTTATTATGAATCGTCTGCCTAGTTGTCCACAGTACTTTAAAGGAATATACAGTAGACAATAAAGTTCTTTACTCCATGAAGATTATTTAGTTTCGGTAAAATGACCTGCTCAATTATTTAGTGTCGGTAAAATTGCCCATTTTTCATCTCAACCAACAAAAACCAGGGAGCATAGTGGGCCAAGGTAAGGGGTCTTTCCTGCTCGAGCAAAAATGTTTGCCGCATCACATACTTTTGTCAAACACAATAATAATACACAAGAAACAGAGCTAAAGATCCCTCTTGGTTCAGGTGCAACGACCCAAGCCGCCATAATATTCTCTAGCGAAGTTCTCACTGGACAGTTTGAAAAAAACCACCAAATGAAATGCTGGATTATGTAGTGTCGGTAAATTTTAGCCCATTTCATATCACCCCAAAAACAAACCCCCCCCCCCAAAAAAAAAAACCAAGGTAGCACTAGTGGGCAAGTAAGGGTCCTTTCTGCTACGTGCAAAAATGTTTGCAGCATCCCATACTTTTTCAAACAAAATAATAATACCAAGAGCAGAGCAATAAGATTACCTTGTCAGGGTGCAACCGACCCAAGCGCCAAAATGTTTTATAGGGACGACAGTGCTCACGACAGTTGCAAAAAAACCACACAATGAAATGATGGATTATAGTTGTCGGAAAATTTGTAGCCCATTCTCATATCACCCCAACAAAAAAGGTAGGACACTAGTGGGCCAAAGAAAGGGTACTTTCCTGCCTTGTGCAAAAAATTGTTTGCACGCATCACATATTTTTCAAAACAAAATAATAATACCCAAGAACAGAGCAATAAGTCACCTCTTGGTAGCGTTTGCAACCGACCCAAGGAGCAATAAATCAGCGCTAGGGGACGCAGGTTTCACTGGACAGCTTTGCAAAAAAACCCAAATGAAAATGCTGGATTATTTAGTTGTCGGTAAATTTAGCCCATTTTTCTGTCAGATCACCCCCAACAAAAAACCCAGCGTAGCCCTAGTGGGCCAGAAGGGTTTATTTCATGCTCTGTGTCAAAAATGTGTGCACGCATCACAACTTTTCCAAACCAAAATAATAATACCCAGAACAGAGCAAAAGATTTACCTCTTGGTCGGTGGCAACCGACCCAAGCGCCATAAATATTTTCTAGGACGAGTCCACTGACAGTTGCAAAAAACACAAATGAAATGCTGGATATTTAGTGCCCTGTAAATTTAGCCACAATTTTCAATAACACACCAACAAAACAGGTATAGCACTTAGTCGGCCAAGGAAGGGGTCTTCCTGCTCTGTGCAAAAAATTGTTTTGCACCGCATAACATACTTTTTCAAAAACAATAATAATACACAAGAAAACAGGCAATAAGATACCTCTTGGTCAGGTGCCAACCGACCCAAGCGGCATAAAATATTCTCTAGGAGCAGTTCTCACTGACAGTTCTTTTTTTTGCAAAAAAACACAAAGAAATGGGATATAGTTGTCGGTAATTTTAGCCCAATCTGTCCATATCCCCCAAACAAAACCCAGGTAAGCCACTAGGGGCCAACGAAGGGTCTTCTGTCTCTGTGCAAAAATTGTTTGCACGCATCACATACTTTTCAAAAAACACAATAATAATACTCAAGAACCGAGCAAATAGAACTCTGTCAGGTGCACGACCCAAAGCGCATAAATATCATAGGACGCAGTTCTCCATGACAGTTGGCAAAAAAACCACAATGAAATGCGGATTATTAGTTGTCGGTAAATTTTAGCCCATTTTCTCTATCACCCCCAAAAAAAACCCAGGTAGCACTAGTGGGCCAGAAAGGTCTTCCTGCTTCTGTGAAGAAATGTTTTCACGAATCACCATACTTTTTCCAAACCAAAATAATATACCAAGAACCGAGCAAAAGATACCTCGTTGGTCAGTTGCAACCGAACCAAGCGCCATAAATATTTCTAGGACGCAGTTCTCACTGACAGTTTGCAAAAAAACACAAATTTGTAAATGCTGGATTATTAGTTGTCGGTAAAATTTTAGCCATTTTCAATCACCCCAACCAAAACCCGGTAGCACTAGTGGTATCCGATATAGGTTTAGCGAGTAATGCCCAATAAGCATATTTGTATCGTATCAAAAAATATAAGGAAACTGACATTATTCATTTCATGAACTTGCTGCTGTTCGAGAAAGGGAAAAAGAGCAACATAGCTGCTTGCATGAAAGATGTCAACTTGAAGCAAAATTCGAAAAAAATTGGGCTTTCTGTCAGGATGTCAAAATTGATGTTTGGCCAAGAAATGGCACTTAAATGAAGTTCAAAAGTATTCTAACTTTTCGAAAGGGCAAGTCCACCTTTTTGATACTTTAAAACAGCTTTGCAGAAGTTGATTAATTGCGACCAATTTTGTTTGATTCGATGGTTATAGAACAGTTTCGAGCTTATAGGATCACTGTTCCATTTGGTCCCCCTTGGGGAGAAATTAAAGAAACCAAAGAACATGCATTCGAGATCTTTCTGTGGTAAAAAGTAAATTCCGTTATTATGGTGTATAGGGACTTGAAACTTATAAAGTAGGGTATCAAAATATGCTGCATATGATGGTAATTTCCTCGTCAAGTTACCTTTGCAGTGAGTCGCTTTGAATAATATTATTTTTTTTTTTTGCTCAGGGAGAAGAGTTTTGTATATAGTTTTTGTAAGTTTTATAATAGGTAGTCAATTAACGCTAAATGGTTGCAAGCTACTTATATAGGTTATTTTACAAATGAGACGATTATCAGGCTATTGGACATAAAGGGGGGTTAATAGGTAGTTTTTCGGGTTTGATTTACAGACCTGAAAGTGAACTGATAAGATCACTCAGTCCCTGCTGTAAAACCATTTTGGCTGAATAAATCCGGACAACCAAAACCTTTGACCAGCAAATTATTCAGACGATCCGTGAAACGGTTCATATCACAATAGTAGAATCACTATTAGACGTAGGGATATTAGTTCTAGGGTGTTTAAATAGTTGGTTGGAAGGGTAGGGAGAGATAGATTAGAAGTGGTCGACAGGTCAGAGAAATTTTTGGAGGACAGGTAGTTTACCAAGAGTGGCTACAAAAATGTTATAATACCTTATGGTCGACCTCAAGCAGCAACTTAGTAGGGAAAAAGGATTGTCGGAAGAAGACCACTGAGGTAAATGTTTCAAAGAAGGTATCACAAATCATTATTACTGCTACCATTAGTAAATACAATGAAGTCCCCAAAAACTATGCCTTTTCTTTGTCGGTAAATAATAAAACTAGAAAAAGTCATCAAAAGATTACAAACGAAAGGTGTCGGAAAATGAGGGGGTTTAAAAACATGAAAAAATAAAAGAATTATCGTCACACTTATTCACAATATTGAATAAATGCATCTATTATTTATAGGTTGCCGAGAATAGGATTTCACAGTGTAATAGACTGGTGAATGTAAAGAGAAATGCCAAAGAGGACTGGTTAATTTTCTTTCACTATGAATAGCTTGAAAGCCAGGAGGGAAAATCCATTAGTATCATCAATTTTATGAAAGCCACGTCCCGTATTTTCCAATTACGTCGGAAAGGCAGTAACGTTAATTAAAATAAATCTTTAAAAATAGTCCAATACTCTTATGCTTTTGTGGTAAAAGCAGATAGATTAAGTTCGGTCTCGTCCATTAGCTTTGGTTTATTACATTTTTTACAAAATCTAGGTCTAGCTATGACAGTTAACGGCTTCTTAAGGGGCCTATCAGGCTAGGAAGGGGTGTGCGCAAATATTTTGGTATTCGATAGTTAAAACAACATTATTGCCACAGTGAAATTTGTGAGAAACGTAAAATCTTGATTGTTATACATTTAAATATCCAGTGTGGTTCGAAGTTTCATCTTTGCTTGATTGAATACGAAATCTGCTTCAGCCGACGGAAATTATTCATTGGTGGGTAATTTTGGACTGGTGATGGAAAGTTGCAGTTTTTTTTATTAGATTTCTGCCTGACTAGGGCAATGGCGTCGATTTGATAGCAGTGAGTCCAAAGCTTAAACTAGCTTGATGTGGAATTATGTCCTTTTGATGGAAGATAGTTGAGTTATAGCGTTGCAAGATGTCTCACTAGGAGTTTGGTGATAGCTTTCTTTATTGAGAATATTTTGTTTCCGGTTCATTACTAACTCAATTAAGTGGGAGACTGTGAGAACGCTTGCAAATCTTTGCCATATTGGCAAAGACCTAGGATTGGCTGGAGAATATTTTTACCACCCCGACCCCATGTCGCAGCACGCGTCTAGCGGAGAGGCGGGGAGAAGAGTCTTTTTTTAAATAGGTTCTATTACGAGTGAAGGAATACAGGAAGACCTTTTTCCCATATACTATGTGGACTCTTTTAACTTTTCAGCCTAGGGAGTCTAAAGAGATAGTTAGGAAAATCTTATCGGTAAACCTTGGCTTTTAAAAGTGCCCTGACCATCCGATCACGCTAGTAGAACGGAACGGTGGATAACACGGAAAATACACATTTGGCCGACGAGGATCTCCACTCCAGTAAGCAAAAAAACCATAAAAAAAAAATGCATAGCAACCCGTTTTGCGCCACTTTCGCTGTAAAAGTGGTGAACCCCTTATTAATCCTCACAATTACCAGGGGGAAACTTTTTCCTAAGTCCTAAAATAGAAAATCCTTCACAGCTCAATGAGTTGATGTCATCTTAAACTGTTACTATCAACTAGGAAAAAACCATGTACTCTTAGTTTTGGTTGTTTTCAGGCTTCTAGTCCTATCCTTTGTTGTTTTACATGTCAGGATTATATTTTAAATAAGTAATAGCTTTAAGAGCTTACTTAAGCCAGTATTTATCCAGCCTTCTCCATAATCTAACGACAGCAAGAAAACAATAGATCCCGCGATGCTTTCAAAAGCGTGTGTCCACTGAATGCACTTTTGGAATACGCAGATTCAATTAATGTTGCCACATTAAGAGTATTATTAACATTTAAAAATGAGTATGTTTATCCTCTATAAAATTGGACTATAATAAATACATATAAACTTATAATATTTGTGTTCTTCGCTCCAAATGTCTACTGTTTTTAAGTCCATGTTTATACTCTTAAGCTCATTTCTTTGTAAATGAATGAATTATAACGTACAAGAGGTAGTTGTTATGCTAGTACCAAAAAAAGTTAGCAAAAAAGCAATATAGTAATGTTTTTTTGTAGTAGGTCAACGTAAGGGGCTTATTGACGTCAAAACAATACAGCTAAATGTATGTAGTATATTAAATTATGGTCACATTTTGCAGAATTATAACTTTGGAAGTCGCACCCGTCCCCCAAAACCAAGTAATTATTAACTGGGACTCTTATAAATACGCGTTTCTTGCCAAATATATCTGATAAGGTCACGAAACTCCTTCAGATCAATTACTAGCTGTAAGGATACTACCTTATCAAGTTAATGCTCTCTAAATTGTCAATATTGCCCTAGTTCTAAAAGTTGGCTGTCAAACAAGTACTAATACAGGCCAATTCAAAGATTCAATTTTAGTTTGTTGCTTATTTTTATTCTATGAACTGTCCATTCCTTTTTAGGTGTAAATTAAATTAAAAAAAGTTTTTCAATTGAAAATTAGGACAGGATTAAAACTAAAATAGAACAGGAATTATTCATGATAAGGGTGGGGAAACTTTGCTACTTTTACCTTCTCCTCGATACCTCCGCTTTATGATAGTGTTTTGGTCCTTTAAAAGAGCTTTTATTCCTAATTACATACGCTTTGGGTTCCTAGCGAGATGATGGTGACGTATATTAGGATCCTGGTCCGAAAGGGTGAGGGTTCGAATCCTAGTCGAAGCAATTATTTGGTTTTGGGGACGGGGTATTTAGTGCTGGCGTGATCAGTAAGCTCATCAGAGTTGACCAGCTTCCAAATGGCGTACTGGAAGAAATCTGGGAGAAGGTAAAACAGGAAAGGTGTGCGGAAAGCCTAGGGGTGCGGTGGCGGTGGCTGGCTTCATCCCCCCTTGCACTTTCTGGCTGAAATGCCTTGCAACGGAGATCAGCACCGCCGGGAGGACCTTAAGGATATCTAGTGCAGCATCTTTATCTTATTTACGTACCCTTTGGGTTTCAGGAGCACCTTAAATTGGACCAAATAGTCAAACTCAACTTCATATGAAAAATTGCCCGTGTTTCAGTTAGTGCTGCTCCTACTTTTTTTATTAAGTTTCTGATCATTTTTAAAATAATGCCGTTAAATCTGGTTGTCTTCTTCATGAAAAATTCCACTCATCACGGGAAACTTCTTGAAAAGTTTGTGTCATGTAACTACCCCCCCACCCCGTTAAAATTCTCTCCAGACAATTATATCCTTTCTGAAAATACCTTAAAGGATTTTGGACGATTCCCCTTGAAAATGGCTAATAATGCTTCATTTGAAAGACATTAATTTACTTAAAAATACTTGCTTGGTGAAGCTTTAAGCAGGGATTCTACACCTTGAGAAGTTGTATAACAACCCAAAAGCGGACCGTTAGAAAACAATTATAATAAATCCAAGAAAGCTGCCTAAGGCCCAAGGAGCCGCCCAAGGAAAACACTGATTAGACCTAGATGGAACCGGGGAGGAAAAAAGCTTAGTTTGAGTCCTTCGTAATTTAAGATTAGATTCAGATATAGCCCTTTCGGTTCAGACATAGTATCCACACTTTTATAATGTTAACATTAAAGAATACATGTTTTTTGGCATGAAACGTGAAACAGAGGCAATGAGATTAACACACAATTTTACAACAGAGAGAAGCGGCTACAAAACGGTATGAGTAACTCTAACTATTTCACTGTCAAGGCACAAGACCCTCAGTGTACTTTTGCGTTAATCCCCCTCAATGAAATCCGATAATATTATGGAACATATTGACGCAGATTAAAACATTTTTTGATTTAGGAACTTCGATAGAAAGGATGGAATAAATAGCGATAGAAAAAAAATGTTATTTGCTCATTAGTAGCGGTATAATTTTGTTATGACATTTATTACCATCTCAGGAATCGAAAAAGTTCTTGCGCTTCTCTAGATTTACTTCTTAAATTTCAAATAGTTGTATTTTACGTTAAAAAAGAAAATTAAAATAGATAATTGGATTATGAGAATTCTGTCTATCGCCTTATGCCAAAAACATCTTAGTAGAAAACAAAAACAATAAACAGAAACCTAGATCGCCACTTTACATTTAGTCTGTGTCTATGGTTACTTCAGAAAACTTCTGCAAAAATAAAAAGTATCATTTGGGGGAAGGAGAGAGGGGTTTTGTTTCATTCAATGCTCCCGTCTTTGCTTAAGTAAAAGTATATGAAAAAATCAGTAGTTATTAATTATATTAAATTTTTTTTGAATGTTATAGATTCGTTGCTGGGCTAAAGAGCAATAGAAAATTTGAGATAATTATGATTACAAATGTTTTGTAATTGATTATCTTCAAAAACGCACCACAAATTTATGTTAAAACATACGAATAACAAAAAGCTATTGGAAAAAAACAAACTACATTAATGTAGGTTAGAGGTTTGAACATGACCCTTTCATTTAAAGGCACAATCCCTGTTCATTTATGTTGAGACCGATCGTTATTTCATTCAAAAACCACTCCGTTATATGCATCAGACTTTACCTTATGCTATATTTAGGTTTCTTATCTATGAAGCGATTGATTAATTAATAACAATATTTTCAGGGACATAGTTGATTCAGAAAGATCCATGAAGATTAGCTGGAAGGAGAATGAATGAAGAACGAAACTTAATGCATAATAATGGCCTGAAGTTTTTTGAAGGATTGATAGTGAATATTTATAATTTGCACATTTTTTTTAATAATGTCCTTTGCAGTAGTCAAAGGACTTTAAAATGAAGCTTGTGGCGTTTTTTTGGCCTTTTTATTATGTGTAAATCTCTATTTTAGTTTTGACTTATTAGTTTAAAGATGAACTTTCAAAAACGCGACAATCAAAGTAGGTAATTATAGGTTCAATAATAAATATATGGGTTTCATCTTAATAAAAGTAAATTCGTTCAATGGAATAGTACGTTTCATGCTTTGTAAAGATGATCCATTCTATAAGGGTTATTTTTCAATATATAATACTTTTTTTGGAACACATTCAGATTAGGAATCATAGGTTGAAACACAAGCAATTTAGTTCCTATTTTGCGTTTAATTCTTGTCACATTGTGGGAATTAAAAAGAAAATATATTTGTGTGTATATCCCCAGTTATTTAATAAAATTACATCTGACAAAAAAATGTGTTGCATTCACAAGAAATAGCCTTTTTATAAGGTAATGACGTTGGATGCCAAATTAAATGTTTCGAAAATAGGGTTCCCAAAAACAAACAGAATGATTTTTTTTTTTTTGTCACGTACTTAATTTCTCTTAATATTATTCCTTTAAATTTAAAAATAACAGAGTTGTGACTTATTTAGCAAATCAGACACAACATTGTATCGTATATTACTACTCCAATCGATATTTTCCGACTTACAAATATTCTCCGCACAATTTTTCACTATATTTTTTTTGTATTAAATGAATAAAATTATTTATGAAAGAAATGAACAAGCAAGGACATGCTCTTTTGGACTGAAATTAAACTTTTAGAAACTGGTTGATAAACAGCAACACTTAAGCTATAATCAGCTAAACACAGTATAATGGATTTTAACCCTACTGTTTTTATGTTATAAACTACCCAAATTGCTAAAGATAGCTTTAAAACAGCTGTGTGCAAAGGATAAGCGTACGGTTTTAGCTTCACCATTTTAAAATTTATAATGACTTCGTTTTTTATTTTTATAAATGATTTTTTCCATTTTTTATTAACTCTCGAATAACCGAGCAAAACTTCTTAAACTAAGGCTAGTCCACAGAACTTCAAAACAACTGAAACCATCATAATCATATTAATGCCTAAAAAATGTGTTGATAAGATTTATAGTTTGTAACGTTGAGCCAATTTGAGAATAATTACGATTACAAATGTTCTGAATAATTGATTTCTCCTCCAAACACAACCCCGAATTTTATTGTTTAAAAAACGATACGAATAACAAAAGTCTTAATGGAAAAACAAACTGTCGTCGCTTCATCAAAAACTTCGAGGTTTGTAAACTATGACCCTTTTCATTTGCAGGACAATTCCGTGTTCATTTATGTTTGATAAACCGTGTTTATTTCATTCAAAAATCCCACTTTCCCGTTTATATTCTATTCAGACTTTTACCTTATATATATTTAGGTTTTTTTTACTTTATTCAAACTTATGATGAAAAATATTTTGTTTTAAAGAAGCTTATTACTTCCACTTAAAAACTCAGTTTTCCCCCCTTTATATAATTTAATTATTTGAAAAAAAACTACGTTTTGTCTAAAGAGTTAAAGAGGCTGCAAAGTTACAAGGTTGAACCTTAAAAACGTACAGGGATTAGGAGGCACAGTTGGGGGCTGCCGCCCCCCAAACCCTCCGCTTTCGCAGCCTTTAAATAAAAAAAAAGTTTTTTAAAAACTGAAAATAAGGGGGAGCGACATTAATTTTAAAACGAACAGAAATTATTCCGTATATGAAGGGGCTGTGCCCTCCTCACGCCTCGCTCTTTACGCTAAAGGTTTGACGTTCTCACAACTTTTTTTTAACAATAAAAAACTTAGCGTAAAGAGCGAGGCGTTGAGGAGGGCCCAAGCCCCTTCATATACAGAATAATTCTGTTCGTCAACAATGAACAAATGTCTTTTCATCAAATGAAAAAGACAACTTTTTTTCACTGAAAGTAAAGAGCAAGGTTTAAAACTTAAAATGATCAGAAGTTTTCCATTACAGTCGCATTCCTCAATCCTCGCTCTTAACTCTAATTAAATAAAAAAAAACAAGTTTTTTAAAACTGAAAGTAAGGAGCGACATTTAAAACTTAAAAACGAACAGAAATTATTCCGTATATGAAAAGGGGCTGTGCCCCCTCAACGCCTCGCTCTTCACAGCTAAAGTTTGACTTCTCACACTCTTTTTTTTTTAAACAATAAAAACTTTAGCTGGGGGTAAAGAGCGAGGCGTTGAGGAGGGGCACAGCCCCTATCATATACGGATATTTTCTGGTCGTTTTAGTTTAAGGTCGCTCCTTACTTTTCATTTAAAAAAGTTGTTTTTTTCATTTGATTTCGATCGTTTTTTTCGTTAATGCAGCTTTGTACTTTTTTGCATCGCCGGCATTGTAATAATGTAGGCAAAATTTGCATAAAAACTTTACTTTTCTTTTCTAAAAATGGCTCTCTAAATGGGTTCTGAAGTATTTAAAACATTAACTTACGTAACGAACTTCTATATGGTCGTATATCTTTTCTTCTGCAAAAATAACACGTTTGCAGATGGGGGTTGCCAGATATGAGCTTGAAATACCTATGTTATAGGGTTTTCTGATACGCCTGAATCTGACGGTGTGATTTTCTGAAATTTTTTTCACTTTTAGGGGAGTTTTCCCCCTCTTTAAAAAAATTAGGTAAATTTCTCAGGCTCGTAGCCTTTGATGAGTAAATACTAAACTTAATAAAATTCATATATTTGAATCAACATTATAAGCCCATTCTTTTGATACAGGTATTGACATCAAAGTTCCGCCGTTTTTAAAAGTTTTCGATTACGATTGAGCCCGTATCGCTTTTTTTTTTATGTTTTTTTTGGGGATGGAGGGCGTAATGTTATTACGTAATGATGGGGTTCTCCCCTTAGTCAATACCAAGGCTCTTTACGTTTAAAAGTTAAAAAATTTTTAATTCACAATCCCCTGAATCACAAAAAAGGCCGTTTAAGTAGAATAGATATCGCCCCCGGACTCCACCCCCCCCCCCCAGAAAAAAATTCTCTGAAAATGTACGGTATACTTTCCCAATAAACCAACACTATGTACAGCAATGGGCAAAGTTCATAACTTGCAGACCGTCCCCTGGGAACTGTGGGGGCATTAAGTCATCGGAAAAAGACATATTTATTAGATTTTCGACTATGCTGGACAAAATGGCTATCTCAAAAATTTTAATCTATGGGTGACTTTGGAGAAAAAATATGAGCGTGGGAGGGGGCCTAGCTGCCCTCCCATTTCTTTGGTCCACTTAAAAAGGGCACTAGAAACTTTTAATTTCCATTCCAAGCCCTTTACGATATTCAGACCACTGGGTCAATACGATTACCCCTGGGAAAAAAAAATAAACACGCACCCTGATCTTTCTTGGCAAAAAATGCAAAATTCCACATTTTTGTAGATAGGAGCTTGAAACCTCTACAGTAGGGTTTTCTGATACGCTAAATATGATGGTGGAATTTCATTAAGGTTCAAACAACTTTTAGGGGGTCTTTCCCCCTTTTTTTCGAAAATCAGCCAAATTTTCTCAGGCGCGTAACTTTTGATGGGTAAAAATTAAACTTGATGAAACTTATATATTTGAAATCAGAATTAAAATCTGATTCTTTTGATGTATCTATTGGTACCAAATTCCGTTTTTTAGAGTTTTTTCGGTTACCATTGAGCCGGTCGCTCCTTACTTACAGTTCGTTACCACGAACTGTTTGAAAAGCAAGTTTTTTGAAAAATACTTCAAATTTAACAGCCCTTGTGTTCTATGACTCATTCCTAAAGGAACGAGTCATAGAACGATAACGAAAACTGACTAGCTTAAACGATAAATAAAAGTTCAAATAGGGATAAAATCCTTTTAATAGCCAGTGATTGATAGAAATTCACAAAAATACTAGATATTTCGGCACATATACAGTGACCGTCATCAGTAGTAAAACTAAAATAAAACAAAAGTTTGATACTAAATCAAATAACACTACATATTGATTGAATCTCTAATCCTTTTCAAAGCAAAGGCGGAAGCTATTCTCTTTGACCTTCTTGGGATCGGTTCATTAGCGTTCAATGATATAAAACATTTGAGACAAAGGTCAACTACATTGGGTGAATTGAACTTTACTCTGTCAGATTTTAATAAATTATCCATAGATAGAGTCCAGCCCATATTCACCTGTATCCCGATTCAAAGCAATATTCTTGAATAAGATTTTCTTTATTTCAAGAATTTCACGAAAAAATTTTGCTTTAAACCCCCGATCCCTAGAAATCAAAGAGACATTCTCGAACAAAATAAAATGGTCTGGAAAATTAAAAATATGTTCAGAAAGGGCTGAAGTGAAATCTTCAGACTTAGAAACTTGCTTTAAGCCGAAGAAATAGAATCTTTGTGTTGTAATAATCTCATTTCCAAACTCTGGTTAGTACGTCCCACATATGAAGCTTCCACAAGTTACATGGTATCTTGATAAACCCCACTTTGTTGCCCCAATAAAATTATATCCTTCCCAGAATTTAGAAAACTACCCAAAGTATTATTACTCTTTAAAGCTACCCTTAAACCATTGCTTTGTAAAATTCTTTTAAGTTTTTCACTTAGCCCGGGTACAACATATGGTAAGGAACAAAACACATCCTTTTCCCGAGTTGTCTCCAAGATTCCTTAGAAATCTCTAGAAACCTTTTTCTTCTTTTCGAAAAAATCTGGTTAATAACCATTCTGATACATGTTACTTATTAGTATTTTTCCTTAGAAAAGACAACTCCTCCTCAACAAATTTGGAGAGCAAATACTAAAGATCGATCAGTTAAAGAAATGATCAAGCCAATTTTTACTTGGCGAGCGTGACCGGAACTATAAGACAAAAAATCTATTGTTATTTGTAGGTTTTCTGTAAATTTTAAAATCCAGACTATTTTGATTTTTCAAATGAAGAACATCTAGGAAAGGAAGTTTCCCATTCTCTTCCAATTCAACCGGTAAACTTTAAATCCCTCCCAAACAATAAGATGTTCCAAAAATCCTTTTAATTCTCCTCCCCCGATAATTCCATACTGAAATAATGTCATCCATATACCGGCCCCAGAAAATATGTTTTAAAAAATATGAATCTAACGCAATTGTGTTCAATATTCTCCACAAAAAATATTAGCTAATAAAAGGGGATAAAGGGGCCCCCATAGGTAAACCATTTATTTGTTTCGAAATACTCCCCTCTAAATTGAAAAAAATAAGAGAACTTATTGCACAACCTTACTAAATTCATAATTACAGAAACTTCCAAATCTGTTTTGCCACTAATCAAATCCAAATTTCTTAAGAGCTTTCCTTCTGTAGAGAGTTTCGGCTACTTTTACATCAATATTTGTGTATATTGATACAATGTCGAAGCTTGAAAGCAAAGAATTCGAAGAAATTTCTACTTTTTTCAGTTTTCAACCAAATTCGAAGAATTCTTAATATACGAAATTGTGTGTAGACATAAGTGGTTTACAGATTGACACTAACCATTTGCTCAAAACACTTGTAGGTGACCTTGTACTTGACACAATTGGTCGTAATGGTAGGTTAGGCTTATGAATTTTGGGAAGTCCATATAATTTAGGGCACAAGGAACTGCGTGGCAGGCATTTGTAATAGAGTTGAGGTGTAATTTTTCCTTCATCCTTTAAGCACTTCAATTCTTTCTTAAACTTATTTGTAAAAGAGTCTGTTGGATTATACTATAGCTTCTTGTATGTTTTTTCATCCTCTAGTAAACTTCTTAATTTTGAATCGTAGTCCTCAGTATTCATCACAACTAAAAAGTGTTACTCATATCTGCTTTTGTAATGATAATTGAACTATCCTTTTCAAGTTTTTAAGAATTCTTATTATTTGATTTAGTATAAAAACTTTTGTTTATTTGTTTTATTTTTAGTTTTACTACTGATGAAGGGTCACTGTATTTGTGACCGAATATCTAGTATTTTGTGAATTTCTATCAGTCACTGTCTATTAAAAGGATTTTATCCCTATTTGAACTTTGTGTTATCGTCATGGAAAGGCAGTGTGGTCTCCGAAATTATCTATGACTAGCTTAAAGAGCAAGGGTTTGAGAAAGGAGCCGCTCCACTCATATTTAAAATGGCTCTTGTTTCTCTTAAGCTTAAAACTTGGTTTTATAAATGGAATTTCTGATTGTTTTTTCAAATTTTGACAAGAAATCCTTTTCCTGCTTTCTGTGTAAATTTGGGTCTCAGAAATTTCCCTGAATTTTACCATGAAAAATTATTCCCCGGAAGGGCTTTATACCACTCAAGGACCCCCTTCCCACCAAAAAATACCACTTCCATTATAATTTTTTTCCTATTCTGCAATGAGAAATACTATATTGTGAACGTGGGCAAACTGCGTAACTTGTAGTTCCTTCTTCTTGGACTATAAGGGAATCATTCCTCCCCAAAGATAAATTATTGGACCTTTCTACTGTTTAAATCAAATTAATAATGCCAAATTTTGATATGTCATTATATGGGTAAAAAGGGGCGTGGAACAATTGCTAGCTACCCTCCAATCTTTGGTTATTCTCAAAGGTCAGTAATATTTTGTGATTCACGATCAAAAAAGCCCTCTTCTAATCTTCTAGGTTTGGTTTGTTACAATTGGGCATGGGGAACGAAACATATAACCCCGTATCTCTTCTAGTAAAAAGTACAAAATTCAAGATTTTAGATAGAAAATAGGAGTTAAAAACTTCTACACTTAGGCTCTCTAATCAGAAAATAATAAAATGAAAATATAAAATCAAAACAGGTGAGAAAACAAGGATTTTGTCAGCCAGTGGCAAAACCATGATGACGAAGAAACAAGCAAATATTTCTACAAGGACCTCCCTCAAGCTGTCCTCAGTGCTAAACTTGATATGAAACCAGTGATAAACAAAAATTTCTTATTTGACAACGAAAACCATCAAAAATTTTTAACTAAATGTTTTATACAATCTCCTTCAAAAAATATAATTTATACATAAAGGAAACAAATATATTTGCAAATAAAATGTCTACTAGAAGTTTATAAAACTTCTACACTTAGGCTCTCTAATATGCTGAATATTAACGTGCTTTACATTTCGATGCTGTTTCCTCCTTTGTCAAAAATCAGGTGAATTTCATCAGGCCGTAGAGTTTGAGGAAATAAATTTTATTTTTTATTTTGATTGTTGTTGGACCGAGTCGCTCTTTTTCCTTACAGATCACTAACACGAAATACTTGATATTTAAATACGTTCTAAGACCACACTGCTAAACTGACATATGAAACTCAGAGAGGAAAGAAAATAATAAAATGAAAAATAAAATCAAAACAGGTGAGAAAAACAAGGATTTTGTCAGCCAGTGGCAAACCATGATGGACGAAGAAACAAAGCAAATATTTCTACAAGGACCTCCCTCAAGCTGTCCTCAGTGCTAAACAAAAAGAAAGAAGAAAAAAAACAACGAAAATTTAACCTTTCGAAGTTTACCCGACAACGACAAAACAGACACTCAAAGTGTCTATGGATTTGACAGTGGAAGAAGACACAACCATGTATTTTTATAAAATAATCTCTTATTTAAAATAAAGTATTTATCGATTCAACGTTTCATGTAATTTTTTTTCAATATGAATGAATACTAGATAGGAATGACACAAAAGGCTAAGTAGAAACAGAGTTGAAGGTATAGAGTGAAAGGATATAGGGTAAAACAATAGCTCCAGAGGGAGCTATTTAGAGGGTTAGAATCACCCCTTTCCAGTGAACATGGCCATTTAAATCCGTTTTAACAAGAGTCCCACTTGATATGAAACCAGTGATAAACAAAATTTCTTATTTGAACGAAAACCATCAAAAATTTTTAACTAAATGTTTTATACAATCTCCTTCCAAAAAATATAATTTATACATAAAGGAAACAAAATATTTTGCAAATAAAATGTTCTACTTTTATTTTGTACATTCTACACCTTAGAAGTAGGTATTTATAAATCCTAAGTTGAAAAGACATCCATTTTTTAAAAAGGGGTTTATCTCTCACTGCCATCTTTATTTCAAAGTACTTACTCTACCACTGAATTCCAGCAAACCCTTAATTATTCAATGCAAATGAAACTTTTGCCATTGGTTTCATATTAGCTTACAGAACAAAAAAACCAGTTTTTTGACATGATGCCTATACGTGCCACATTTCGATAGAGTCGTTTTTGGTTTAGAATTGGCATGTCATCACCTTCGTATTAGCTTAAGAAACAAAACAAGTCTTGTGACGTCAGCTCTTAAACATGCCCCTTTTCGACAAGAATTCATTTTTGTTTCTATGCGGCATGGCCGCATAAACCCTGTTTCAAACATGCACACAAGCGGCTGATCTGATCTGTTTTCGACCGACCGATTATGAGCAAGCGTTCGATTCTGTTGATAGAAGAGCTTTGGTAAAGGTTTTTATCCATGTATGGTATACCAGACAAATACATTAAAGTGATTAGGCTATGTACGAGAATAACACCGCTGCGGTTAAGGTAGGAAATGAGGTTAGCAGCTGGTTTTGTATTAAATCAGGAGTTAAGCAAGGTTGTGTTCTATCCCCCTTTACATGGATTATTCTGATGGACTTTTTTTTTAAGGAGCACATGAAAGGCAATGGGAGACCACGATATCAAATGGGGAGGAAAAAAAAGTCTCCTGGACTTGGATTATGCTGATGATTTAAGCATCCTAGATGAAAGTGTGAGCAAAATGAATGAAATTTTAGAGGTTTTACGAGTTCAGGGTCCTAGAATTGGTTGAAAATTAATGTTAGGAAGACTAAGTCACTAAGGCTAGGAATAAGTGAAGATGAAAAGGTGACGTTGGGTAATGAAAAGATTGATCACGTGGGCAGCTTCACTTACCTTGGTAGTATTATTAGTAAATATGGTGGGAGCAGTGAAGATTTTAAAAGTAGAATAGCCAAGGCCCAGGGTGTTTTTTCACAGTTTAAAAAAAGTTTGGAAAAACAGGAAGATAAGTCTGCAAACCAAGATTAGAATATTAGAAGCTACAGTGATGACAGTGATCAAATATGGCTCTGAAGTATGGACGCTCCGAAAAGCGGATGAAGATTTGCTAGATGTTTTCCGGAAAAATTGCTTAAGGATTGTTCTGGGTACCCAGCTGACTGACCGTATTTCAAACAATAGGCTATACGAAAAATGTGGTTCAATACCGCTCTCTAGGGCTATAATGAAAGAAAGGTTGAGGTGGCTAGGGCACGTTGTGCGGATGAAGGATGATAGATTGCCGAAGATTGTTTTTTTCAGCCAACCGTCTAGGGCTAAACGGAAAGCAGGTTGTCCCCGTCTGGGCGGGGGGACGTCATAAAGAAAGATTTAAATGAAATTGGAAGTTCGTGGGCGGGTGTAAAAAAGAAGGCTTTGAATAGATTGGGGTGGAGGAGGAGCGTGCGTAACTGTGTTGGCCTCAGGCGGCTTGGTGCTGCGGTGAGTTGTTGTTAGTAGTAGTAGTATATATAAGATTAATCTTGATCGACAATTCAATTAAGGAGAAGCATTTTCCTAGAAGTAAAGAGCGAAGTTAAAACTTGAAACAGACAAAAAATTACTGCTTCGAATATTACGCAAGATATATCTACAAAAACTAGCTCAAATACACTGACAAGTGATATTCTCCAATATTTTTAGAATAAAACTAGCGCGTTACTGAAAAAACAAAATTGACCCAAAAGAACCCCAGCTCAAAAGCTTCCGTTTACGGATTTAGATACTGAAAGATTTATTCACTATCTTACATTGCTAATAACCTGACAGTTTTGTATTTCTTAACACAAGTGGAATGAAAATGCCACTTTACTGTGACACGATCTTTTTCGATACTTAAAAAGAGCATTAAATATTTAATTTTTCCGTTCAAACGACTAGATGGCTAGAACAAGTTCTGCGGATTAGGGATTGTCCTTTTCGGCCAACCGTCTAGGGCTAAACGAAAAAAGGATTGTCCTCGATTGGTGTAGGAGGAGGATTTCGTAAGGAAAGATTTAAGAGAAATGGGAACTTCCTGAGAGGGTATAAAGAGGGAGGCGTTAAATAGATTGTGATGAAGGAGGAGCATGCGTAGCTGTTTTAGCTCCAGGTGGCCTGGTAAATACGGTGAGTTGTTAGTAGTAGTAGTAATGGTTCAATGTTCAATAAAACCCTCCCAGGGGAAAAATAAGACACATTAGTCATACCCATCAAATAAAGCTCCTAGGTCTTTTGATAACCCTAAGTTTGCTTGGGTTTGTTCAAAAATTTTGTTTTTGCAATGTACTATTACCATACTATTAAATTTAAACTATATAACAGCTATCATTTTGAATCACCTTGAAACGAGAAATTCCGTTCGCAAGGCGGTTTTTTTCAAACATGCTTTTTAGTTTTTGGTTACTATGGGTTGTGATTCGCTCTTCCTAATTTTCAGCTGTTAGCTGTTAACTAGGTTGCAACCATATTTTCAATGACTGTATGAAGGAGAACGTTAAGTCTATACTTAATTTGATTATAGAAGAAAAATGGTTTTATTAATTAGGAGTCAGAATTTCCACATCAGAAGTTAAATTCCTTGTTATATAGTAATGAAATTTTTACATAATGGAACAGTAATTATTACGACAACAGGTTTGTAACAGCCTTGTCCTCAAGAGAGACATGTACTGCAATCAGAAGATAATCAGGATTCGAACCCTATGTTCTATTATCTCCCCCTTAAACGTGTTATGTAGAAGATATTGTAAGAAAGGAACAATTCTATTACCAAAAGGATTTAATAAGCATTCATTAACAATTGAAACTAGACTTACGGACTCGCAACTCGCTTTGTAAATAGGTTCACACAGAAAAGCGGTTCCTGCGATATGCAATAGTTTTGAATCACATATTTCCCGGTTAATGTAATTTGAACATTTTTAAACTTAACAAATCACTTGACGAAGGAACTAAAGTTGTTTGAGGCAAATATTGCTCACAGATGAGCATCATTCAGGACTAGGATTTAATTCTGCTAATTACTAAGTTACTTAAACTTTACTTTAAAAAACTTAAAACAAAACTATTCTACTAGCTTAAAATTACTAAATGGTAACTAAATTACTAAATGGTGGTCGTAAAATCCTTCCTTGAATTAAATTTTGCCACCGAACCAGAGCAGCATTTACAAGCACGTGTCAAGAATAAAGGTTAGTATATAATATAACAAAATAGAGCAAATTGTTAAAAGAGCAGTGAAGTTTTTTTTCTCATACGGACATACTAAACGCGAAAGAAAAGTTGATCTCTATCAGGAACGAACTGGGATATGATTATGTATTCTGGAAAAACTGCCAACGACAATGATAATATTGTTGAAATGGCGAAGATATTGTCCAAATGTGCCAAAGATAAGAATCATTACCACAATTTGTCATTGTGGATCCCCAGGTAGTTCCCACATGTCCAGACGAAATCAGTGCTTGCATTCGGGTCAAAGTTAATGAAATGTGTCGCCGCGTAGATGTTGTATTAGACTCGATAGCTGGAAAAATCAAGCTAGCTACGGATAAGTTCTCTGATCAATTAAGTAAAGTGTCTGAATAGTGTGTTGCTATTTCCAACACTATGTCCCGAGCCCCTCCCTCTCTTGGACCACAAGTGACACAAGAGAAGCCTCTGTACTCAGTGGTGGTTAAAAATGCCATCTGATCTCAACTCGCCGCACGCTAGGCAAGAGTTCATAAGCAAGCTGTGCCCAAGTGGGGTTGATTCGGACTCTCTTACTCTAAAGCGTAGCAGCAATGACTGGAAAATCCTTGTCAAGTCACGCGATTCAGCAGCACAACTAGCCCAGGCCATGAGTAGTAAGCAAATTGACATCCAAGTTAAAGTGCCTCAATTTGTAGGCATTGTAAAGCGGATTCCTAGTTCTCTAGATGAAAAACGAGCTAAGCCGAATAGCTGAGTGTGAAAAAGCTGTTCAGTTCGGTGAAACTAGAGCCTTCAAATTATACTACCCTAGTCGTGCTGATCTGGACAATGCTATTGCCAATCCGCTAAGGTCTACCTTGAGCTATTCAGGGTTGAGGAGTTCCGTTTCCTGCCCCGGCGCTGCTTTAAATGTCACAGTATTGGTCATATTGCTGCCAACTGCAATCAACAAGAAAAGTGCTCACATTGTGGTGGCACTGATCATATGTCTTCAAGAGTTAGCCCGTGTAAAAAACCTCCGAATGTGTTTAAATTGTAGCTAAAAAAAAGCACAATTGCTACCACGCCTCATGCCCATTTAATCAAGCACAGCCGTCTATGCCTCCTGTATCATGATAGGTTACAAGGTGTGCTGTTGGAATATGAATGGATAAGTACTCGACAAATTGCCGTTCTGAGTGATCTATCCACAAAATACGACCTTATTTGCCTCCAAGAACATTTTCTCACGGAGGCCAGTGCCAACTTGCTAAAATTTTCTCCAGATCATCATTATATTATACAGCCAGCACGCAAATCCGGCAACCACGGACGTCCTTTAGGGAGGGCTTGCTATAATCTCCAATTCTGGTCCCCTCCCCCCTGCCTGTCTCCAGCAAAGTGAACACTTCCAGCTTATTAAGCGTGGTGATTTTATAGTATCCAATGTTTACTTGCCTACTAATTACAATAATATTGTTTCGAAGCAAAAGTTTGCTATCGCTTGCAAGAGACTCTGAAACTCAATAAAGAAAGTACGAAGTGACGGTTTACCATTAGTGATTTTGGGGGAATTTAACTGTAACATTGAAGACAGAAGCAATTCTCGTGCCCAAGTGCTTCTAAGTTTACTTCCTAATAGATTCAAGCTAGCCACGAAAAAACAAGCAATATTTTTTTATAAGTGTCTCTCAGTCTGTGTCTAACATCGATCACGCTATTAGTTTTAATGTTGAGCTACCTACCGTACAGGTAGGACTTGACGGAATGTACTCAGATCATCTGCCCCTGTCTGTCACTATCCCATGTACTGTGAATGCTTACCCGCTGAAACCTAAACCGAAGCTCGTAAGTGACTGGAAAAAGGTCTCCCGCCCTTTATTTCAACGAAAGTGTGACGACGTCCTCGGAAAAATTAAGGTTCCATTTCATCTGCTCCAGTGGAATGCTGACTTACCTGACAGTGAAATAAGACTGCAATTGAACCTGCACTTTACTGAAATATGCCACGCTTTTAAAAATATCTGAAAGCGGTGCAGTCAATCAAATTCGTATTTTTACTAGGCGGAAATTTGCAAAAGAACTGCGTAGACATCGTAGTGCTTTAAAACATGAAACTGTGTCGAAAATCATGGATAATCCTAATCTGATTTGGAATCTGCGTGCAAAGCCTGCTGAGTACAATAATCCGATTTCCAGTATGATTGGTGAGAAAGAATGGGTTGATTATTTTAGTGCGGAATTTGCAGCCCCAGATGAGTAAAAAAACCAGATGTTTTATGAGTAACTAAGTCCCCTCCTTACTAAAGAGTTAAATCATTTTGTTGTCAACAGTAGTCAAATCCGGGAAGTGTGCAAAAGATTAAAGAAAAAATCGTCAAGTGGTGCTGATAAAATATGTGCAGATCATCTATTGAATGGTAGTCCCCTTTTATATGAACATCTTGCAATTGCTTACCAGATTATTATGAAGCATGGTGTTGTACCATATTTATTTTGCTTAGGATCCATAACACCTATACTGAAAAAAGGAAAAGCCGCAACAGAACCTTCTTCTTATAGACTGATAACTATTTCCTCTGTTTTTTGCAAGCTTTTTGAATTGTTAATAATAGGTGGCATTAGGAAGTGTTGCAAGGCCCCTCCCCACCAGTTTGGTTTTCCAGTCAGGAATGGGATGCGCTCACGCATTACATGTTGTAGCAAATGTTCCGTTAGATGCGCACATTTCTAATGAATCGCTGGTTATTGGTGAATATGACGTACGCCGCGCATATGACTCGGGCATACATGCGCAGATAATGCTAGAATTACGGAAAAATGGTGTCGACCCAGCTATTGTTCGACCTCTTTATGATCTGTATCACCAACTAAATGTGTGTTTACGCATTCCTAATGCAGAACCCACTAGGAAAATCCCCGTAAAAAAAAGGTATTAAACAGGGTGCGATTCTTCGCCAGAGTTGTTTATGAATAGTATTTCCGAGGCGCAGTCCAAAGTCACTACAAGCTGTATTCTAAGAGGAATAGATGTGACCATAGTTGGTTTTGTGGATGACATCTTGAATTTTTCTCGGCAAATAGCATCCCTAGAAAGTAATTTTAATATCCTGTCATCTCAGTATGGTGATATTGGCCTTAGTTTTAATGTGTCAAAATCGAAAGTAATGTTGTTTAACTGGAATAAGTCTGCTCTACCTCAAATTCAACTAGGATCCCAGTCTGTCAAGCCTGTGGAGTCACTAGTATACTTGGGACTGCCCATCGTGACGCACTAATCTACCCGTTTGCTAATCATCACACACATAGAGCGTAAAATTAGAACTGCGTATGGGACTACAATTTCTTCGAAGAGAAATCTTAATAGGTTTCATTGGCTAGAATTTATAATGCTGTCGCGCTGCCACATATATTATTTATAACACCATTTTGGAAACTTCTGCCTAAAGAAGATAAATTTAAAATCCGTAGAATTTTCTGCAGATATTTGAAGTTTCTGCTGCAAGTTCCACTGAGAACGAATAATTCGTACCTGATCCGGCGATACGCAGTAACCGATCCATTTTCTGCAGTTAATCGGTTGCTTGACAAGCATTGTGCTAAGTTGGAGGGTAGCAGCCATCTTTGGCTACCTCTACTCTCATCACTTTGATTGATGTGTATGTGTGTATTCTTGTCTGTACCATTAAGTGTATGTTTTTTTTTTCTTTCTTTTTGTTTTTTCCATCAATTTCTGTGTTTATGATGGGTGTACAAATAAATTAAAATTAAATTAATTAAAATTATATGCTGTATACTATATTAGTATATAGTATACAGCACATAGTAAAGACATTCAAGAATGGCAGTAAAGCAGCTGAAGATAGTCTACTGTCTAACGCAGTAGTTCTTCACCTGTGATACACATACCCCTGCGTGTACGTGGAAGCCTGCGAGGGGGTACGCGAAAAAAAAAATATATCAGTAATGGCAAAATCATTACACTATCGTTAAAACAATATACTTTTTCTTAGAAACACTGTTTAAAAAAAGGGTTTTAGAAAGGATTTAGCCTTGTTTTATACCATTTTTGGTATACTCAGTTTCATATAAACTGGATATTTAACTTCAGCCTTTAAAGCTTAGTCTTTATCAAAGAGACGATGAAGTCTGTATCAAGATGAAGGGAGTACTCCATGACGAAAATCTTTACTAAGGGGTGTGGGATTTGAAGGAGGTTGGGAACCCTAGTCTAACGTGTTCAAAAAGCTTACTTCTTCTCTCACCGTGCCATTATCATATTTTATGTTTTAGAAAGAAATTGTTGGGAAATATTCAAAGGAAGTGGGAACTTCGTGAGAAAACAAAAATGAAGCTCCGAGTAGAGTAGGAAGACAGAGGAGCTGACCTCATATAGCTTGATGCTGCGATAGGTCACAGGCAATAGGATCCCATTTTCTAAGCTCATAAGAAACTAAAAAAAAAACAAACAGTTGTACTCTCAGAAGTTTAGCCTTTAGATCACTCGTCAATTAGTTTCAGGAGGGAGTTGGTATAAATGATGCCTTGTATAAAAACTTATTTACAATGACCACGTTTTTTGACATTAAAAATACTATTGTGCAATAGTTTGTATTATTTTTTTTTCATAAATCAAGTAATGCGGGCAGACAAGTAAAATATTAAATATTGAATAAAAGAAACAAAAAATTCGAAAAAAGTGTGATTTGGGGAGAAGACACAATTCTAGACTTTTTCTTTGTGATCAAGAACATTAATTACCACAAGGAGTTTTGTAATTATTAGTAGGGTGTAAGGATAGCAGAATGAATTAACTAGAACTCAGTTGTTTATATGCATGCATCCACTGCAATAACACAAATACAAAAAACGAAAAAACAAAATAAAGACACGGACAAATGGATAATCTGGGCAATAAATTGATAATATGGGTATATACTAAAATAATGGGGGATAAAAAAAAGAAGCGAAATAGGGTATGTAATAATGTGCCTCAAATTTCACTATCACTTTGCCTGTTTTCATACATAGGACCTAGATTTTAGCGTCACCACATGTCTAATATGAAAACATTGACTCTTTACAATGTAGGTCTTCTGATTATTAGATTTTAAAAATAATTTATGTTTAAGCCTAAACATCAGTGAATTAAGGAAGGAAGACATTAACATCAGACATTTAACAAAACTCGCCATAAAAAGAAATTACATACAAATTTAGAATATGAGTAGTAATTTAAAATTAAATTAGCCTTCCTAGCCGAGTGGTTAGCGCACTAGACTTCAAATCCTTTGTCCATAAGGACAGGGGTTTGAGCACTGGTTATTCGGTTTGGAATGGAGTCAGCGGTGTGACTTTGTAAGCTCGGCACAGTCAACTGAGCTCTAAATGGTTACCTGGAGGAATCTGGCGTGTTCTATGATTTGCCCCCAACCGCGCGCGCATTGCACTTCCGGCCGAAGGCTGAAAACTAGCAGATTAGTACCTGCGCTACGCAGACCATTGGTCAGCTAGCGAAAAGTTTTATTTTTAAGTTTAAACTTAAGCTGACCTCCTAGGTCAACTTAATCTAGGTCATCCATTACCTAATGGTAATGGATGTTGTTCTTTAAGAAGAAAAATATTCTTGATTTAATTTAAAGAGTTTGTGGTTAAATGTGAACTACTTGGCTATTCATGTTTCCAAGTCTAAGTTTTGAGTTTTTTCTAGAGTTTCTACATCTTTTCCAGGTTTCCGTGTGACACGTACATTTTACTGCATATTTTTTACATACTGTACATTTTACTTTTATAATTAGGATGACTCCGTAGCACCAAGTCGATCAAGCCAAAATTTCTCCAGCTTACCTTTACAGAAGGAGATTAGCCAATCTCCGGTCACTACAGATTATAGCAGAAAAAAAAAACTTACTGGGGTAATAGTAAAACTTCATCGTCAAGTACTCCTTCTTCCCACTAAATGAGGTGTTGGAACAGAACGAATGAAGAACGTCTAGCAGGTCCCTTGAGATATGGTTAACGTCTTTTCGATTTCTTCTTTTTTTGAGGACCTTTAAGCAAAATATAAGCTAAAAACTGACAAAAAATGAGCAAAAAAAAGCTGAAATATGAAATTTTCGAAGGCTAAAAGAGAAGCTTAGAAGAGAAGCCTGCAAGCTTAAAAGAGAAGCTTAGATGTGTCCATAGTATATAGAAATACAGTACACTAGCACGAGTAGTTAGCTCACAGAGGGGACCATAACAGTGACCTAGTATTTTAGGGATTTGTTAGGTAGCCGAATCAAAGGTCTTAAAGAAGAGGGGTTAGATTCGTCAGAACTACGACCTCTCCTGGCTTTATGCGGCAGCAATTTTGGAGAAGTAGCAAGAACCACATGGATTATAAACAGCTTCATTTCAATCAGCTTACTTACACTAAAAAACTCAAAGCCAATGTTGACAAGATCAGGAACTGCCTATAAATATGCAGCTAATAAGAGGCTGTGTAAAAGGACAAAAAAGAAAAAAACAAGCTGTAAAGCACCACAGTGAGAGTGGCAAAATATTAAAATTAGGCAAATAATTTATTATTTAAAAAGAAAATAATAATATTATATAATAAATAAAAATATTATATAATATTATTACAGCATAATTATATTTTATATTTATTATATAATTTATATTTATATTTATTATACAATATAAAAAATATTGTATAATAAATAAAAATATTATTATATTAAATTAGGCAAATAATTTAGATGCACATTCATAAAATAACCACATAGCATTTTGTTTTAGCGTTCTTGAAAAAGCGGTTAAAAGATGGTTTATAAACAAGCCATATTGTCTAACTTAGAATCTAGCTTTGTTGAAGTGACATAATCATGAAGTTGAGAGATCATGAGACCCCCCCCCCAAAAAAAAAAAAAAATTACTCTAATTTTTAACATTGATTGGCGTTTTCAAAAATGACCTTGAACTAGTTGTTTTAATTCTGCATCAAAAACGGAAGTGTTAAAGCGTGTTAGTAAATTTTTGAATTTACATGTTGTTTTTTTTACATTATAAATTGTCGGTGCACAAAATATAAGATAAGTTTTGCTCAATTCGGCATTTTCAAAATGGAAGTAGAAATAATCTCCCACCATCGCGCAAAAATTCGTTCTAGACAGCAATAGTTTAAAGTATTTTAAGTGTAGGACAAGGAAAATTTAATTGAGCAAGACATTGAATTCGAATAGTTTATTTAGTGTACGCGACAGATAAATATCAAACAGTTCGTGGTAACGAACTGTAAGTAAGGAGCGACCCTGCTCAATAGCAACAGAAACTCGTAATTTTGATACCAATAGATACATCAATAGAATCGAATTTTTATTCTGGTTTCAAATATATAAGTTTCTTTAAGTTTTGTCTTAAAAGTTACGGGCCTGAGAAAATTTGCATTATTTTCGGAAAAAGGGAGAAACAGCCCCTAAAAGTCATAGAACCTTAATGAAAATCACACCATCAGATTCAGCGTAATAGAGAACACTACTATAGAAGTTTCAAGCTCCTATCTGCAAAAATGTGGAATTTTGTACTTTTTTGCCAGAAGAAAGATCACGGATGCGTGTCTATTTTATTATTTTTCCCCCCAGGGGTGATCGTATCGATCCAGTAAGTCCTAGAATATCGTGCGAGGGCTTATCTGAACGGAAAATAAAGTTCTACTGCTCTTTTTAAGTGACCGAAAAAATTGGAGGGCAACTTGGCCCCCTCCCACAATCATTTTTTTCCCGAAGTCACCCAATCAAAATTTTAAGATAACAATTTTGTTCAGCATTGTCGAAAATCTAATAAATATGTATTTAAGGATGACTTAATCCCCCACAGTTCTCGCGGGAAGGGCTGCAAGTTATGAACTTTGACCATTGTTTACATATAGTATTGGTTAAAAGGAAGTATACAGACGTTTTAGGAGGGATTTTTTTCTGGTGGGGGGGGGGACAGTGGAGGATCTTTCCATGGAGGATGTTTCCGTGGGGGAAGGGACATTTTTATGAAGTGGGCGCCGGATTTCTCAGCAGCATTATTTAAAAAACGATCAGAAATAAAAAAAAAAAAAACGAGTTTTTTCAACTGAAAGTAAGGAGCAACATTAAAACTTACAACAAACAGAAATTATTACGTATATGAAGGGGTTTGCCGCCTGGTCAATACCTCGCGCTTTGCGCTAAAGTTTTTTTAGTACTTACAAAAGAGCTATCTATTCTAATTAACCGACCTTTGTGATTCATTCAGAGGTTGTGATTCGAACAAAATTCGAACTTTAGCGTCAAGAGCAAGGTATTGACTAGGGGTAAACTCCCTAATATACGTAATAAAAAACATACAAATATAGAAGTTCGTTACGTAAGTTAATTCATAAGTTACGTCATAACAAAAATTTTTTAAAGCCATTTAGCCAAAACAATAAAATTAATATGCAAATTTCATTATAATTATTCATGTACGGTGATCCAAAATCAAAGCTGCATTAATTCAAAAAACGTTCAGAAATTAAATAAAAAAAACAAGTTTTTTTAACTGAAAGTAAGGAGCGACATTAAAACTTAAAACGAACAGAAATTATTCCGTATATGAAAGGGGCTGTCCCCTCCTCAACGCCTCGCTCTTTACGCTAAAGTTTGACTCTGTTACACAACTTTATTTTTTAAAACAATAAAAAAGTTTAGCGTAAAGAGCGAGACGTTGAGGGGAGAGCCCCTTTCATATACGGAATAATTTCTGTTCGTTTTAAGCTTTAATGTCGCTCGTTACTTTCAGTTAAAAAACCTTTTTTTAATTTAATTTAATTATTATTAAAGCATCAAGGACATCAAATGAAAACACTTTTTGCCACCTGTCACCATCTTAGGTCTGTATATACCTGAAAACTAGGATTTTCTATTATTTTTCTTTTGCTTGTTATATAATATTAAAGGTCAGTTTTCGAGCGCAAAAACTTTCACCAGTGCTTCCAAACCGAACCGTGAAAAACAATATGCGGAAACTAATTCGGTATATTTGATAATGTGTACGCATCATGAAAAGTCAAAGGTGTTGCAGAAAACTAGCCAAAAATTATTTAAAGACATGTGTTGAGTTTTCTATTATGCAATATTTCATACTTATCCTCAATGGGGTAGTCTAGTTGTTTATGTCGTATCTACCAAACAAGACTACCCAAATAAGCTAAGGCTGAAGCAAGCTGATTTAAATCTGTCTTGTTACATTTGAATGTGTCATGTCTTCATTTATTTCAATGGCACCTGAAGTGAAACGATATATTTAATATTTGTACTTTATGTGATACAAGTTAAGCAATAAAAATGATACTTTTAGAATTAATATTTGAAAGGGATAAATATGACAGAATAGGATAATTGGCCTTTCAAAAAGGACGCTCTCATAGGCAAGTCAAAAACTAATGATTTGAAGCGTTGAATAATTTTACTGATAAAGAAATTAATGCCTAGCTTATGGTTTTAGCTATACCCGTGAAACATACACTTCTTTCCAATTCCTATTGGCGAACAAGATGTTATGGTTAGCCTATATTTTATTATCCAATCACTAGATTTTTACTAAGTTTACTGCCAATTAACAGCTGTGTTTCCCTTCTGCTACAGCAATTGGGAAAGTCACAATTACTACAGCTCCAAGACGATATTTTTTCGCTCATTTTCAGCTGATATTTAAAACACGTTCTTTATTTTAAAATTGGCAGGCGCTTGTGAAGAAAAATAAAACAAATTAAAAATCTTCTTCATGAAAAATTGAATTCCCCAGTTTTACCTAATCTTTTTAAGACGTATACGGTTGTATAAGACATTTGATGAAGTTTTCACTTAACCAACTTAAAGAATTCATTTTAAGTTTAGGTGTCCTTGGTATTTTATTTATATTTGAAAATTTAAACATAATTTTGATATAACTGTTGTTAAACGTGTCAGCTTCACTCTTAAAAAATCGAGTTTGGATCCCAATAAAAAAACTACTACTACTAAACAACTCATCGCAGCACCAAGCCGCCTGAGGCCAACACAGCTACGCACGCTCCTCCTCCACCCCAATCTATTCAAAGCCTCCCTTTTTACACCCGCCCACGAAGTTCCCATTTCCTTTAAATCTTTCTTTATGACGTCCTCTCACCCCAGACGGGGACGACCTGCTTTCCGTTTAGCCCTAGATGGTTGGCCGAAAAGAACATTCTTCGGCAATCTGTCATCCTTCATCCGCACAACATGCCCTAACCACCTCAACCTTTCTTTCATTATAGACCTAGAAAGCGGTATTGAACCACATTTTTCGTATAGCCTATTGTTTAAAAAATAAAAAGCGTAAATAATTTATAGGATTTAAATTTGGATTTTTTTCATTTAAGAAAATTTGCTTTTTCCTCAAAAATTACACCATAGAAAATAACAAGGTTTGTCTTTTGTTTAAAGAAAAAGTCAATTTAGCTAGTGATTAGATTCCTATCAGCTTATTTAGTGTACCCGACAGATAAATAATATTCTTAATCTTCTATTATAACAGAAACATATATTTGAATTAACTGTTCAAATTGTGTATTCTTCAAGCCTAAAAAATCAAGATTAGACACCCACAAAAGCACAAATAATTTCAGAAATATAAATCTGGCTTTCAGGCTCTATATTTACTTAAAAAAAAAACTTATTCTATTTATCTTGAAACTTGACGTTCATGTAATTTCTACAAAAAAGTAACTTTAGTCAGCAAAACGTACAGCATGACCATATAGTTTTTTAAAACCATCAAAAGATCGTTAGAGGGCTTCTTACTTTTTTAGCATCGTTACAGCGGCACTTACACAACTTATTGCCATCCAAAATAGGAGATTAGGTAGGAAATGAGGTTGGCAGCTGGTTTTTGCATTAAATCAGGAGTTAAGCAGGGTTGTGTTCTATCCCCCTTTGTAATGGATTATTTTGATGGACTTTGTCTTAAGGAGCACAGGAAAGGCAATGAGAGACCACGGAATCAAATGAGGAGGAAAAAGTCTCCTGGACTTAGATTATGCTGACGATTTAAGCATCCTAGATGAAAGTGTGAGCAAAATGGATGAACTTTTTGAGGTTTTGCGAGTTCAGAAAGCTCTAGAATAGGTTTGAAAATTCCTGTTAAGAAGGCTAAGTCACTAAGGCTAGGAATAAGTGAAGATGAAAAAGTGACGTTGGGTAATGAAAATGTTGATCAGGTGGGCAGCTTCACTTGCCTTGGTAATATAATTAGTAAAGATGGTGGAAGCAGTGAAGATTTTAAAAGTAGAATAGTCAAGGCTCAGGGTGTTCTTTCACAGTTAAAAAGAAGTTTGGAAGAATAGGAAGATAAGTCTGTAAACCAAGATTAGAATATTAGAAGCTAAAGTGACGACAGTGGTCAAATATGGCTCTGAAGCATGGGCGCTCCGAAAAGTGGAAGAAGATTTGCTAGATGTTTTCCAGAGAAATGGCTAAAGGATTGTTCTATGTACCCAGCTGACTGACCGTATTTCAAACAATAGTCTGTACGAAATGTGGTTCAATTCCGCTCTCTAGGGCTGTAATGAAAGAAAGGTTGAGGTGGCTAGGGCACGTTGTGCGGATGAAGGATGACAGATTACCAAAGATTGTTCTCGTCGGCCAACCGTCTAGGGCTAAACAGAAAGCAGGTCGTCCTCGTCTGGCGTGGGAGGACGTCATAAAGAAATATTTAAAGGAAATGGGAACTTCGTGGGATGTTGTAAAAAGGGAGGCTTTGAATAGATTGGGATGGAGGAGGAGCGTGCGTGGCTGTGTTGGCCTCAGGCGGCTTAGTGCTGCGGGGAGTTGTTAGTAGTAGTAGTAGTAGTAAAATAGGAGATTGAAAGATGTAACATATCAACATGTTATAAAAAAACTGAATATTTAACCATATAGTCATGTCAGCTATGATATTAATCATATTCCCAGTTATAGGCAAAAAATTTGAATATTTAACCGTATAGTCATGTCAGCTATGGCACCTTATTTCATAACATCGATGAGATCCGCTTGATTCAAAAGCCTCATGTATCCAAAAATTGGAAAGATAAGGAGTCTGGACTCGATCCCCATCACCGCAAGGATGTTTGGAGTAAAGAAACGTCATTAATCTACTGACTAGACAAGATGTCTGATATAATTTAACCGATGTGTGGAACACTTTTATATAGAACTACCGTTTTCCTAATCCAAAAGCCTAACCTATTCTATATTGCTCAGATATGGGGCTGGGGTTCGTTCCCAGCCACCACAAGGACGTTTGTAGTTAAGAAACGTCATTAATCTACTGACTAGACTAGTTTTCTGATATAATTTCAACGACCTCCAAGACCTAAACTCATTTGCCATCAGTGCCCATGATAGTATTACCCAAACGACTACTTCTACTTATCTTTTTATTACCTGAATTGGTGTTTTTATTAATAAAAATATACAAGATCCCACAAAATCCAATGCAGTTGATACATTCTTCCAATCAGTTTCGGTTCAATCTTAACAAAAACAGGTCGTAGATGCTTCATTTACAGATGCGACCCAGAAGTTTCTCGCAGATTTGAACTTTTTCTTATCGAAAGATTTTTTTAGACCTCCCTCATAACTTCCTCCAAATGTCAACGTAACTCCCCTCGTAAATCACCTAGTAAATATCATCATGCGTAATTGGTCATGTACTAACTCCGTGCACTAGCGATCATGTAGGCCTACTAACAAATCTACGACACGCGTGATAAAGCTATGAGACGAGCTTCCTTGGTATGAAAGGTGCTAACAGAGACAAAAATATATTTACACAAATCTGTCGATCAAAATAAGATGTGTCTGTGAAAATATAAAACTATAAAGTATAATATATATAAAATATAAATATAACAAACATGACGCTCAATCCTAATGAAACATACCAAAGTAATATAAAAATATAATACTTGGAAACAAATTTGGGCATTACATTTGTACATTAGGAAGGAGGGGTGAAATATAGCGGGTCTGCATGCCTAATGTGTTAGGTACAATTATTCTGCATATTATATAGTAAGAATTCTTTTCTAACTTCACACTGTCCAAATACTTTACCTCAACAATAAATATAATTAAATTGAACAAGTGAATTTTGCTTAATTTTGAAGTATAACGAGTAAGATAAATCGGAACAGATTCATCACACAAACCTCCATCAGATTTATCAGATAAGCACACAAACTTTAGGAACAACAACATCATGGGCTTCTAGGCTTCATACAATATTAAAACCTCACCCCCCCCAAAAAAAAATTTTTTTGTCAAGCTCGTGAAAACGTAACAACAATGAATATAAACACATTTTGATGGGTTCTTGAAAGTTTTTTTGCAACCACCACCCCCCCTGGCCCCCGAAAAAAAAAAACGTTCTGTAAAACCACCCACGAACAACATTCAGAATACAGTCCTGAACTGCATGTGTTATAGCATGAAAGATAACATGGGTTTTAGTTTTGTTTGACAAATGGCAACAGTGCTTATTTTTTAATTGATCTATAATAAATAAATTAAAAAATAATGCAGTATCATTGATTGATTTTTTTTTTATCTTATTAGATTAATTTGTTGTAAGGTTTACTTAAATCGTTGTTTGGGAGTTACCTTCCATTAAAGACAGGGCAAGTAGTTCGTTGCCTCTATACTGGACATTTTTTATTAGTATTATTACTATTTGTTATCATTAATTATGCATTCTCACTCTATTTAGTAGATTTAAAGATGATCTGTAGAAATCACTTTTATTTATTCATCCTATGTTCAGCTGTTTAATTTAGGATGAGCCTAAAATACTCGATTTACTTATATGTAGATGTTTATTGCTTTGATTATTATTATATATTTTGACTTTCCCAGAATTAGTAGGCCGTTTATTCATATAGGCTAACAGTCTAAAAACGTGAAATGGTTGATCGGAATGGCTATGTATGAAACATTGGTGTAATTTTCTCAAATCGTGGGGGAGGGGGGGGGGGGAGAAAGGGGCAAAGTTGGAGACAATTTTCCCAAAATCAAGCTAAAATGACAATAAAAACTGAAAAATGAGCCATGTGGTGCCATGTAAGTACTATAAAGATACTTTATAGTACTAAAGAGGTAAGTATATACTAAAGATTTATGAATTATATTACTGAAGAATTATGCACGCTTGTCTTAGTTTTGACAAGATTTTTGAAGAAACTAAATTTCAGCGGGGGGGGGGGGGCAAACTTAGGTCTGAAAAGTTAAGCCGAGATCTCGGGGAAAAATTGCCCCCCTCCTGTCCCATAGCATATTACGCCTCTGGTATGAAATATATAGCTATATGTTTGTTTCAACTAGAATAAAATTTAAGAAATTTCTTTCACAGCATAATTGCCGAATTTGAATTTCACATCACAAATAGGCCTAGTACTAGTCGAAATATATCTTATCGAAAAGATTTGTCATCGCTGATGTTTTCGTCAGTACAAAGTACATACATAAAGTAAGTCAAAAAAACTTAGTTCAAAAAAAAAAAAAAAGAATTAATGACTAGTTTTCCTGGCCATTATACAATTCAACGGAACTCAGAACAAAACTTTGGCGATATCTTTCATGTTTATCAGATACGGGAGCCAACTTGGGAACTTTATACGGGACGGTCTTATGTTACCGGGAATATAAAATTCAAGGATGATGGAACGTAATCGGGGAATTGCTAAAACGTAATTGTGCCCTATATTTTGGAATTTCACTTTTCCCCCACACTTCCTCTTATTTTTTTCACAACGTGAACATTTTAACAACTGATGTAGTGACAATTTACAAAAAAAAAATCTGCAAATTTTTCCTTTGATTTGATATACCCGGTGCTATTAGTAGGCAACTTGCCTCACATAGACAAATCTCAATTTGTAATTTAATATTTGACAAATTTCTCCAGTTGTTAAGTAATTTATAATCAAATATTTCAAAATATGTTACACGTTGTAATAAAAATTTTGTAAGTAAACAAATTTAAAATAAAGCAGAGTTAGAATAAACCAGATTGTCCCAAAAAACTTGGATCTGAATTTTTCTGTGGGGCCTGGCTCGCCATATTGAGCTTAACACTCTTTCAATATATTCAAAGTAAATATTTAGTTAGTCCTTCTAAGTTTCTGTAGGGTCAGAGGTGGCTCTGGCCCCTAAGTCCTAATGAAACATACCAAAGTAATATAAAAATATAATACTTGGAAACAAATTTGGGCATTACATTTGTACATTAGGAAGGAGGGGGGAAATATAGCGGGTCTGCATGCCTAATGTGTTAGGTACAATTATTCTGCATATTATATAGTAAGAATTCTTTTCTAACTTCACACTGTCCAAATACTTATTAGATCTATGACGTGAATAGAAAAAACACGAAATTATGTTGTGGTTTCTGAAGACTTCATGAAATAACATCATTGCGCCATGACGTCATCATGAAATAAAATCATTACGCCGTGACGTCATAATTACTACTTAAGAACTACAAAGATGAAAATGGTCTCATTTAAAGATATAAGATGAGTCGATTTTTTGCAGTAAGCTCAGAATCTGAGTCTGATACTGGAGTCAGTGAAGATGAGATCCCATTGAAAGCCCAACCTGTACCAACATATGTTGTCAGTGATGAAGAAGAAGATGAGAAAACGTGTTGTCAAAAGTGCAAAAGAAAAGCGCTATGAAGAAATGCAAGAGACAATACGTCAAATGAGAAATCACAAAAAAATCAAGGATGTTACAAACGTGCTTAAAAGTTTTGAGGAATTAATGCCTGCTTACAATAAAGCATTGCCAGTTATTCAGAAAGAGGACCATGGCGTCACTCCTAGATTTTTCCTTCGGGCGCTAGCTGAACTAAAAGATTTTGTGAACGATCTCTGGGATCTGGGAAATGAATACAGGAAGAATAGCATGTCCAAAAATAATGCCAAGAGTTTGGCTACGTTAAGGCAAAAACTGAAGAAGGCACTGAAAGAATTCGAGGGTGATCTACAAAAATTCAGGGAAGCGGTAGATCTTGAAGACGAAGAGCCAGAACAGGCTAAAGCTGAAACTGAGTCTGAATCCGAAGATGAAGAAATAGAAGTAGCTGCAGTAAAGGAGCCCAAAGCCAAAGTCAAACCTGCTAAATTGGAAGATGAAGATTCTGAAAGTGATTATTGGCCCTCAACGTCAGACTCGAAAGATGCTGTGAGCAGTAAGGAAGACGAAACTAAATATATAAATAAAAGTGAGACATTTTTAAAGAAAACTACGCAAGAGGAAGAAGAAAGAAAAAAGCGTGAGAAAAAGGAAAAGAAAGACAAAGAAAAGGAGAAAAAGAAACTGAAGCAACAAGAGGAAGCACATGAAGAGCTTGAAGGGCAAGGTGACTAGGAAGTTGTGCGAGGTGGTGTCCCGATGCCGACTAAGCCAAAAATGTTCGATAAAAACGCAGAGATTACAGTTGAAAGTGTCTTGAAGAAGCTGAATGAAATCGTTTCTGCAAGAGGCAAAAAGGGAACCAACAAAGCGGAAATGGTAGACATGCTTCAAGAGCTATTGGAAATCACTGAAGCTAATAATCTGGGTCCAGGTGTTTCAGTGAAAGTTCGTCTTTCTTTAGTTGCTGCTATTTTTGACTATAGTACCAAAGTATCGGATGCAATGAAGGTTGAACATTGGGACAAGCTACTAATCACAGTAGATCAACTGATCAAAATGCTGGATAAGCATGACGACATTACTTTGACTGAGCAAATCACAGAAGAGAATGAACAATTTGGTAGTTCACCCTACAGAATTAGGGGCTGTATTCTAACTGTTGTTGAACGACTAGATGCTGAATTCATTAAGATATTGAAGGACCTTGATTGTCACAGTAACGAGTATGTGATACGCCTTAGTGACGAAAATCGCGTTATCAAACTGATAGATGACGTCACGTCTTATGTTGAAAAGCAACATGAAAAATCAGCCGATATTTGTCGGGCTTATATACTCAAAATGGATCATATCTACTATAAAATCGATATGAAGGCTCTTGATGAAACTACGAAGGAGCCGACGAGTTTAAATACAATGGACCGACTTTGCAAGTTTATTTGTGGAAAAGATAATACAGACCGCTTGCGTCAGCGAGCAGTTCTTTATCAAATTTATCATTTAAGCCTTCATAATCGGTGGTTTGCCGCTAGGAATTTAATGCTGATGTCCCATCTTCAGGAAACTATTCAGCATTCAGATCCACCCACTCAGATCTTGTACAATCGCACAATGGTACAGTTAGGTATGTGTGCTTTCCGCTATGGAAGCATTAAAGATGCTCACAATGCTTTACTGGATATTCAGTCTGGCGGGCGTGCTAAAGAATTGCTTGCTCAAGGTCTGTTGATGACAAGACAGATGGATAGGACTCAGGAACAGGAGAAGCTTGAAAAACAAAGACAAGTGCCCTTCCACATGCAAATCAACTTGGAGCTGCTGGAATGTGTTTACCTAGTTTCAGCTATGCTGATTGAAATCCCGTATATGGCCGCGCATGAAAGTGATGCTAGAAGGCGTATGATTTCGAAAAGTTTCCATCATCAACTTAAAATGTCAGAACGTCAAGCTGTAATTGGTCCGCCCGAATCAATGAGAGAACACGTTGTAGCTGCCGCCAAGGCCATGCGCAATGGCAAATGGGAAGCATGTAAAAATTATCTAATCAATGATAAGATGAATACCAAGGTGTGGTCTTTATTCAAGCAAGGAGATGTTCGTCCAACATTGATTCGCAAAATCCAAGAAGAAACAATGCGAACCTACTTGTTTACATTTTCCAAAGTATATGATTCCTTTTCTGTTCGAAGACTTTCTCAGATGTTCCAACTTGAGCTTAGGGATGTTCATTCTATTGTTTCTAAGATGATTATCCGTGAAGAATTGATGGCATCTTTAGATGAGCCAACTCAAAGTGTAGTTATGCATCGAACTGAGCCCAGTCGTCTACAATCGTATTCACTTCAGTTAGCTGATCGACTTCTGTCATTGGTTGAAAACAACGAAAGAATACCTGAAATAAAGCAGGTTGGTCGAGTGCCAATGCAACAGGGATATAGGGATAGGCCATATCAAAGGCGAGAAGATGGCAAAGGTGGAGCTTGGCCTGGAAGAGGTGATCGGGAAAGAACTAGAAGGGGTGTCTATGCAGAATGAAAAAAGAAAACAGCTGATTCTGTCTGATTTCCCAATTTTGGTAGTTGCTATTAAAATCCACTGTCGCTTGTCTTTAAAAAAAAAAAAAAAAAAAAAAAAAAAAAAATGTGCACCAGCAGTAGAATACCATATATTTAAAATATAAGATTCTTTCCTTCTAAAGATGATTCGGGCAGAAATTAAACGTTCCCTAATTGAGTTCAAATACCGCTTCCAAGAGTCTAAATTCATAATCAGCAAAAGAGAAATTGCATTTCTAGCTTCAGTCAGACAACGGCGCTAGTCGTTCGAATTTCGCTAAGATAATTGTAGCAAAAAAATGCAATGCACAACATTTCTAAGGAAGTTTAAAAGGCAAAAAAACTGTGTGAACTCCTGAATCATCTGAAAAATCTTAAAGAGATTATTGGACGAAGATTTGCGTCCTTGGGTCACGTGGTTTACTACTTAAGAACGACAAAGATGTAAATGGTCTCATTCGTTAATTACATAATGGTTAGATCAAAGCAAGCTGCACGCAAGTTAAAAAAACAGTACTACACAGACAACAGAGATAGTATCTTGAAAAGAGAAAAGCAAAGGTATTCAAACGACCAGGCGTATCGAGAAGTAAAAATTGAGAGAGCAAAACAAAACAGCAAGATGTGTTATCACAATGATGAAGATTATAGCCATGCAAAAATTGAGACAGCCAAACAAAAGATCAAGGAATGGTATAATGATGATGAATATTACAGAGAAGCAAGAATTGAGCAGGCTAGACAAAAGATCAAGGAACGGTATGATAATGATAAAGATTACAGAGAAGCAAGAATTGAGCAGGCTAGACAAAAGATCAAGGAGCGTTATCACAATGAGGAAGATTACCGAAAAATATATAAGAAAAAAGTTGCTACCAGAATAATGGGTAGATACTGGGGTGACAAAATCTATAATGAAAAACTTAAATTCTCTGCGAGGTTGTACCGAAGAACGCATAAGGACAAAGGGAAAAATTACATTCAGAAACACAAGAAGATGGCAAAAATGCAGGCTGATCTTCGTAAATTGAGAAACATTTTACGCATGTTTTACCAGGATCATACAGTAAAGAACGACATAAGAGACGATCACGTCCAATGTTAAGAAATATATAAAAACCCATAGTTCCTAACAAGGAGTCAGATCAAAACAAAAAGTACACCATTAGAACCGCCTTGTCCGAAACCCCTGTATAAAAAAATTTCTGTCATTTGGCATAAACAACAAGGGAAATATATTGGCTTGAAAATCAAGAAAATTGACTTTAACCACGTTATTCTCCACAAACGGCATATTTTTTTTTTTCTTTTTTCTTCTTTTCCACAGATAGCTTGGCACTAGAACTTCGTAGAGAATTGTTCAATAGCTCATTTTCAAGGAAATTAATTGGATTAAAAATCCTTAGTAACTAAAATAAATTATTTCTAAAATAGAATAAATTTTTCCACCAAAAACTGCATTTTTGATATCTTTTCATGCTGCAGTCTTTTCAAAGATATTACAGTAAAGAACGATCTCTCTCTCATACTAACTGATACATGGTGGTTCCAGGTGCAGTTACATAAAGGACGAATATAGCTCATCATAAATGGTGTTTGTCAATTATCCGGGTTGCAGCGGTAGCTAGCAACCTAGTCTGGGTTGCAGCGGTAGCTAGCAACCTAGTAAGAGACGATCAAGTCCAATGTTACAAAATATAAAAACTCATAGTTCCTAAAATCCGGGTTGCAGCGGTAGCTAGCAACCTGCTTTGCTTGCGTATGTAGGAATTCCCATGTTATTTGGTTGCAGCTATAAGAACATGTTATTTGCTTGCGTGTATAGGAAATCCCATGTTATTTGCTTGCCTTAAAAACGAAATTTTTGTGTTAAATAAGTAGTTCTTGTATCTTTTAAAAGAGCTTTACGGGGTTTGAGAGACTCGGTTGCCTGATTCCGTGTGGTTTTCTTTACTTGTTGTGCCCATTAAAAACGAAATATTTGTGTTAAATAAGTAGTTTTTGTTTCTTTTAAAACAGCTTTAAGGGTTTGAGAGACTCAGTTGCCTGATTCCGTGTGGTTTTTCTTCACTTGGTGCCCATTAAAAACGAAATTTTTGTGTTAAATAAGTAGTTTTTGTATCTTTTAAAAGAGCTTTAAGGGGTTTGAGACTCACTTGCCTGATTCCGTGTGGTTTTTCTTTACTTAGTGCCCATTAAAAACAAAATTTTTGTGTTAAATAAGTAGTTTTTGTATCTTTTAAAAGAGCTTTGCGGGGTTTGAGAGACACGGCTGCCTGATTCCTTGTGGTTTTTCTTTACTTGGTGCCCATTAAAAACAAAATTTTTGTGTTAAATAAGTAGTTTTTGTATCTTTTAAAAGAGCTTTAAGGGGTTTGAGAGACTCAGTTGCCTGATTCCGTATGGTTTTTTCTTTACTTGGTGCCCATTAAAAACGAAATTTTTGTGTTAAATAAGTAGTTTTTGTATCTGTTAAAAGAGCTTTAAGGGTTTGAGAGAATCTGTTGCCTGATTCCGTGTGGTTTTTCTTTACTTGGTGCCCATTAAAAACGAAATTTTTGTGTTAAATAAGTAGTTCTTGTATCTTTTAAAAGAGCTTTACGGGGTTTGAGAGACTCTGTTGCCTGATTCCGTGTGGTTTTTCTTTACTTAGAGCTCATTAAAACGAAATTTTTGCTGTAAATAAGTAGTTCTTGTATCTTTTAAAAGAGCTGTATGGGGTTTGAGAAACTCGGTTGCCTGATTCCGTGTGTTTTTTCTTTACTTGGTACCCATTAAAAACAAAATTTTTGTGTTAAATAAGTAGTTCTTGTATCTTTTAAAAGAGCTTTACGGGGTTTGAGAGACTTGGTTGCCTGATTCCGTGTGGTTTTTCTTTACTTGGTGCCCATTAAAAACGAAATTTTGCGTTAAATAAGTAGTTCTTATATCGTTTAAAAGAGCTTTACGGGGTTTGAGAGACTCTGTTGCCTTATTCCGTGTTGTTTTTCTTTACTTGGTGCCCATTAAAAACGAAATTTTGTGTTAAATAAGTATTTCTTGTATCTTTTAAAAGAGCTTTACGGGGTTTGAGAGACTCGGTTGCATTGTGTTTTCCATAATATTCTTACAAGAAACGAGCTTTATGGGGTTTGAGAGACTCGGTTGCCTGATTCAGTGTGGTTTTTCTTTACTTGGTGCCCATTAAAAACAAAATTTTTGTGTTAAATAAGTAGTTCTTGTATCTTTTAAAAGAGCTTTACGGGTTTTGAGAGACTCTGTTGCCTGATTCCGTGTGGTTTTTCTCTACTTAGTGCCCATTAAAAACGAAATTTTTGTGTTAAATAAGTAGTTCTTGTATCTTTTAAAAGAGCTTTACGGGGTTTGAAAGACTCTGTTGCCTGATTCCGTGTGGTTTTTTCTTTACTTGGTGCTCATTAAAAACGAAATTTTTTGTGTTAAATAAGTAGTTCTTGTATCTTTTAAAAGAGCTTTACGGGGTTTAAGAGACTCGGTTGCATTATATTTTCCATAATTTTCTTACAAGAAACTAGATTTTACGGCCAAAAACCCTTATTAGCTCAGATTTTATAGAAATGGTTTTATTTTTCGATCTGAAAATAGACTAAAGTTTCAGATTTGAACCAGAGAATTGTATTTTCCATAATTTTCTTACATCTTTGGAAATCATTAACGATAACAAACATGTTTTCGACCAGATGGGTTTTGAAAGCACATTCAGCATGGCGTGCGCTTTTTTTTTATCATGAACCCTTTAGAGACCAATTTCATCAACTTGGAGAAAGCTAAAATAGAATCGTTACTGATATTGATATTAGTGCGTAAACTACAAACTGACAAAAATATCCAGAACTTTTTTTCTTATAGCCTTGACTTTGAAGACATTTCTTCACCTTAATTGGCTTTAGAAATATCATGCAAAATAAAACTAACCAAACAGTCGTTGCTTTGTCGAATTTTGAGCAAAAAAAAAGGATTGTAACACCTGATTGGCTCGTTTGTATGCAATTTCAAGCCAGAGAAAAGAACGAAACGTCTTTGAGTCACATTTTTTTTAAGGTAAATTCGATGTTTCTCTATGATTCAATCCCAACGTCACCCTGCTCTGAGTGTTGAAAATGATTTCACGACATTATTTTAGTTTTTTTTTTCTTGCCCCAAACTATTTTTTTTTATCATGAACCCTTTAGAGATCAATTTGATCAACTTGGCGAAAATTCAAATAGAATCGTTACTGATATTGATATTAGTGCGTAAACTACAAACTGACAAAAATATCCAGAACTTTTTTTCTTATAGCCTTGACTTTGAAGACATTTCTTCTTTTGTAGGTGTGTCTTGTCTAAAACCTATAGTTTGGGATGGTATTTGGGCTTTTCAGAGCTAGGTTTCTTAGTTTCTCATAGGTGTGTGTTGTCTGAAACCTACAATTTGGAGTGGGTAGTTTGCTATTTCTGGCTTTTCAGAGCTAGGTTTCTCAGTCTCTCATAGGTGTGTGTTGTCTAAAACCTACAATTTGGGATGGGTAGTTTACTATTTCTGGGCTTTTATGCGCTAGGTTTCATGCTATTTGGGCTTTTCAGAGCTAGGTTTCTTAGTCTCTCATAGGTGTGTTTTATCTGAAACCTACATTTTGGGGTGTGTAGTTTGCTATTTTTGACTTTTCTGAACTAGGTTTCAAAGCCTTTTGTAGGTTTGTATTGTCTGAAACCTATAGTTTGGGATGCTATTTGGGCTTTTCAGAGCTAGGTTCTTAGTCTCTCATAGGTGTGTGTTGTCTGAAACCTACAATTTGAGGTGGGTAGTTTGCCATTTCTGGCTTTTCATAGCTAGGTTTCTTAGTGTCTCATAGATGTGTGTGTTATCTGAAACCTACAATTTGAGGTGGGTAGTTTGCTATTTCTGGCTTTTTATGAGCTAGGTAATAAACTATTTCTGTAAAATCTGAGCTAATAAGGGTTTTTTGGCCGTAAAATCTAGTTTTTTGTAAGAAAATTATGGAAAATACAATTCTCTGGTTCAAATCTGAAACCTTAGTCTATTTTTGGATCGAAAAATAAAACTTTTTCTATAAAATCTGAGCTAAGAAAGGATTTTTGACCGTAAACTCTAGTTTTTTTTGTAAGAAAATTATGGAAAATACAATTCGTTGGCTCATAGGTGAAAACTAAGTCCAATTATGGATTGAAAAATAAACTATTTCTATAAAATCTGAGCTAATAAGGGTTTTTTGCAGTAAACTCTAGTTTTTTGTAAGAAAATTATGGATAATACAATTCTCTGGTGGAAATCTGAAACTTTAGTCTATTTTTGGATCTAAAAATAAACTATTTCTGGAAAATCAGAGCTAATAAGGGCTTTTGACCGTAAACTCTATTTTTTGTAAGAAAATTATGGAAAATACAATTCGTTGGCTCATAGGTGAAAATTAAGTCCAGTTATGGATCGAAAAATAAACTATTTCTGTAAAGTCTGAGCTAATAAGGTTTTTTGCCCGTAAACTCTAGTTTTTTGTGAGAAAATTATGGAAAATACAATTCTCTGGTTCAAATCTGAAACTCTAGTCTATTTTTGGATCGAAAAATAAACTATTTCTGTAAAATCTGAGCTAATAAGGGTCTTTGACCGTAAACTCTAGTTTTTTGTAAGAAAATTATGGAAAATACAATTGTTTGGTTCAAATCTGAAACTCTAGTCTATTTTTGGATCGAAAAATAAAACTATTTCTATAAAATCTGAGCTAAAAAGGGTTTTTTGACCGTAAACTCTAGTTTTTTGTAAGAAAATTATGAAAAATACAAATCTCTGGTTCAAATCTGAAACTTAAGTCTATTTTTGGATCGAAAAATAAAACTATTTCCGTAAAATCTGAGCTAAAAAGGGTTTTTGACCGTAAACTCAGTTTTTGTAAGAAAATTATGGAAAATACAATTCTCTGGTTCAAATCTGAAACTTAAGTCTATTTTTGGATCGAAAAATAAAACTATTTCTATAAAATCTGAGTTAAAAGGGTTTTCGGCCGTAAACTCTAATTTTTTGTAAGAAAATTATGGAAAATACAATTCATTGGCTCATAGGTGAAAATTAAGCCCATTTATGGATCGAAAAATAAAGTATTTCTGTAAAATCTGAACTAACAAGGGTTTTTGGCCGTAAACTCTAGTTTATTTTATAGGAAAATTATGCAAAATATAATTCCCTGGTTCAAATGTGAAACTTAAGTCTATTTTTGGATCGAAAATAAAACTAATTCCGTAAAATCTGAGCTCATAAGGGTTTTTTGACCGTAAACTCTAGTTTCTTTAAAGAAAATCATGGAAAATACCAATTCTCTAGTTCAAATGTGAAACTTAAGTCCAGTTTTGGATGCTCATAATGATGAGGACTGATGATTCTAATTCAATATTTTTTCCATAAAAACAGACTATTTTTTTTTTAAACTTCGAAATTATTCAACTTTCTTTATTTTTTGTTTTTTTGTACGTATCTTAAAATGACAAAATATGCCTACGGCTCTACCAATTCTACTCTATGATTGGTCAGAGATATGATGTGGCTTTCCCATTGGTATTCTATGTCTGGTTATTGACACTACTTAGTCTATTGCATGTATTAAATCAGTATTTTTTACGCAGTGGAACGATAAACACATAAGTCATATCTTTAAAAAAAGTGAAGATGGAGCATTTTAATAAAGTATGTTCAAATAACAAGGTTATTGTAGCATTGAATGCCGACAAGGAGAAGTATTTAAACTATGAAACAAGTACAAGTGGTAGCACTATTGGAAATGTATGCATGCATTGTCATGACAGTAAGGAATTCAATTTCTTTGGAATAGCGAAAAAATTCAACTCTTATGTTGGTGGTTATCCGAGATTGAGATCTCCAGAGATGATTGCACTCAAAGAGAATGCCAACATAAAAATAATCGTTGATGATAGAGGACAACTTGCTACTGTTAAAGGTAACACATTACCTACTGATACATCCAATCGTCAGCTTTCGGGTATTAACATTCAACGGAAGGTCAATAAAAGAAAGGCCTACTCTTCTACTAATATCGTAAACCATATCTTGTCTACGTGCCGAAACTGTTACCTGTGTAAAAATAATGTAATAATAGACAGTGAAATTGCCAGGAAAATAAAAAGGGCATTGTCAGAAAATATTACTATGGAATATAAAGATGAATCGATGAAAAACAAAGCACCAGCAAACGTTACTGCCATTGATCAAACAGTCAATGAACCAAATAATACCAAAGACGAAAAGCATATTGAGCCTGTTGATGAGACACCAGTAAAAATTGTGTATGACCCTAAATGGAGTAGTGATTATTCTACTGATTACGAACTAAGAGAAGACAATAGCTACAATATCAAGAGAGAACATGGTGAACTATTTTATGGAACAAATTCGAAAATTCCAAAGTTAATCATTGATATTAATAATGTATCATAATATATTTTGTATTAATATTCTACATAGCATTATCTCATTAAAAATAGTTTATGCATTACCTTGTTATGTGTTCATTATTTTTAGAGTAAGCTAGCATATCAAACGTGTAGAATGTCTATTAAAACATCGGAGAAGTAAGAAAAGGAATTTGCATACATCTATTGTCAGACACATGGGATAACATTGACAAAATCTAGCTATCAGAATGCATAAACTCTTTATCAACATCCGTTGTTGGATATGTTATTATGTCATTATGAAAAAATTGTAAGTAAGTAGGTAAGTAAGTAATTAAGTAGGTAAGTAAGTAACAAACTCTTTCTTGAATTCACCTCTTGGATACACAATACAGAAATTTAATTCAGGAAATTATGAAAAAAAAATTGAACAAATTCCTTATTAACATTCTTTATCGATTGAAGTCGCTTCCTAGACAGTCAATGCAGCAATTTCACAAAATCTAAGTATCAAATTGATTAAATTATATATCAACATCCATTTCTCGGATACATGCGGAAGAAATTGACAAAATCTAAGTGTTAGTGAATAAATTTTATTTATCAACATCTTTTGTCAGATACATCGAATAAAATTGACAGAATCTAAGTGTCAGAGTGAATAATTTATTTTTTATCAACATCTTTTATCAGTTACAACAATTATAAATAACAAATCTAAATATCAGAGTGAATAAATGCTTTTCAGCATCCTTTGTCGGATATGTTGAATAAAATATGCAAAGTCGACATAGTTTTATTTCATTTTTTAAGGTTAATTTAGACGAGGTTACGTGCGCGCACGTAACCGTCTAAATTAACCTAAAAAAATGAAATAAAGCTGTCGACTTTTCATATTTTATTCAAAATATCCGACAAAGGATGCTGAAAAACCATTTATTCACTCTGATATTTAGATTTTGCTATTTATAATTGTTGTAACTGATAAAAGATGTTGATAAAAAATAAATTATTCACTCTGACACTTAGATTCTGTCAATTTTATTCGATGTATCTTACAAAAGATGTTGATAAATAAAATTATTCACTCTAACACTTAGATTTTGTCTATTTCATCCGCATGTATCCGAGAAATGGATGTTGATATAGAATTTAATCAATTTGATACTTAGATTTTGTGAAATTGCTGTATTGACTGTCTAGGAAGCGACTTCAATCGATAAAGAATGTTAATAAAGAATTTGTTCAATTTTTTTTTCATAATTTCCTGAATTAAATTTCTGTATTGTGTATCCAAGAGGTGAAATCAATAAAGAGTTTGTTACTTACTTACCTACTTAATTACTTACTTACCTACTTACTTACAATTTTTTCATAATGACATAATAACAAATCCAACAACGGATGTTGATAAAGAATTTATTCATTCTGATAGCTAGATTTTGTCAATGTTATCCCATGTGTCTGACAATAGATGCATGCAAATTCCTTTTCTTACATCTACGATGTTTTAATAGACATTCTACACGTTTGATATGCTAGCTTACTCTAAAAATAATGAACACATAACAAGGTAATGCATAAAATATTTTTAATGAGATAATGCTATGTAGAATATTAATACAAAAATATATTATGATACATTAGTAGTATCAATGATTAACTTTGGGATTTTTGAATTTGTTCCATAAAATAGTTCACCAGGTTCTCCCTTGATATTGTAGCTATTGTCTTCTCTTAGTTCGTAATCAGTAGAATAATCACTATTCCATTTAGAGTCATACAAAATTTTTACTGGTGTCTCATCAACAGGCTCAATATGCTTTTCGTTTTTGGTATTATTGAGTTCATTGACTGTTTGATCAATGGCAGTAACGTTTGCTGGTGCTTTGTTTTTCATCGATTCATCTTTATATTCTATAGTGATATTTTCTGACAATGCCCTTTTTATTTTTCTGGCAATTTCACTGTCTATTATTACATTATTTTTACACAGGTAACAGTTTCGGCACGTAGACAAGATATGGTTTACGATATTAGTAGAAGAGTAGGCCTTTCTTTTATTGACCTTCCGTTGAATGCTAATACCCGAAAGCTGACGATTGGATGTATGAGTAGGTAATGTGTTACCTGCAACAGTAGCAAGGAGTTGTCCTCTATCATCAACGATTATTTTTATGTTGGTATTCTCTTTGAGTGCAATCATCTCTGGAGATCTCAATCTCGCATAACCACCAACATAAGAGTTGAATTTTTTCGCTATTCCAAAGAAATTGAATTCCTTACTGTCATGACAATGCATGCATACATTTCCAATAGTGCTACCACTTGTACTTGTTTCATAGTTTAAAATACTTCTCCTTGTCGGCATTCAATGCTACAATAACCTTGTTATGTTAACACACTTTATAAAAATGCTCCATCTTCACTTTTTTTAAGATATGACATGTGTTTATAGTTCCACTGCGTAAAAAATACTGATTTAATACATGCAATAGACTAAGTAGTGTCAACAACCGGACATAGAATACCAATGGGAAAGCCACATCATATCTCTGACCAATCATAGAGTAGAATTGTTAGAGCCGTAGGCATATTTTGTCATTTTAAGATACGTACAAAAAAAAAAATAAATAAAGTTGAATAATTTCTAAGTTTAAAAAAAATAGTCTGTTTTTATGGAAAAAATAATGAATTAGAATCATCAGTCCTCATCATTATGAGTATCCAAAACTGGACTTAAGTTTCACATTTGAACTAGAGAATTGTATTTTCCATAATTTTCTTACAAGAAACTAGAGTTTACGGTCAAAAACCCTTGTTAGCTCAGATTTTTAGGAAATAGTTTTATTTTTCGATCCAAAAATAGACTTAAGTTTCACATTTGAACCAGAGAATTATATTTTCCATAATTTTCTTATAAAAAAAACTAGAGTTTACGGCCAAAAACCCTTGTTAGCTCAGATTTTACAGAAATACTTTATTTTTCGATCCATAACTGGACTTAATTTTCACCTATGAGCCAATGAATTGTATTTTCCATAATTTTCTTACAAAAAACTAGAGTTTACGGTCGAAAACCCTTTAAACTCAGATTTTATAGAAATAGTTTTATTTTTCGATCAAAAACAGACTTAAGTTTCAGATTTGAACCAGAGAATTGTATTTTCCATAATTTTCTTACAAAAACTAGAGTTTACGGTCAAAAACCCTTTTAGCTCAGATTTTATAGAAAGTTTTATTTTTCAATCCAAAAATAGACTAGAGTTTCAGATTTAAACCAGACAATTGTATTTTCCATAATTTTCTTACAAAAAACTAGAGTTTACGGTCAAAAACCCTTATTACCTCAGATTTTACAGAAATAGTTTGTTTTTCAATCCAAAAATAGACTAGAGTTTCAGATTTGAACCAGAGAATTGTATTTTCCATAATTTTTCTCACAAAAAACTAGAGTTTACGGGCAAAAACCCTTATTAGCTCAGATTTTACAGAAATAGTTTATTTTTCGATCCATAACTGGACTTAATTTTCACCTATGAGCCAACGAATTGTATTTTCCATAATTTTCTTACAAAAAAAAACTAGAGTTTACGGTCAAAAAAACCCTTATTAGCTCAGATTTTACAGAAATAGTTTGTTTGTCGATCCAAAAATAGACTAAAGTTTCAGATTTCCACCAGAGAATTGTATTATCCATAATTTTCTTACAGAAAACTAGAGTTTACTGCAAAAAACCCTTATTAGCTCAGATTTTATAGAAATAGTTTATTTTTCGATCCATAACTGGACTTAATTTTCACCTATGAGCCAACGAATTGTATTTTCCATAATTTTTTTACAAAAAAAAAAAAACTAGAATTTACGGTCAAAAAATCCTTTTTTAGCTCAGATTTTATAGAAATAGTTTTATTTTTCGATCCAAAAATAGACTAAGGTTTCAGATTCGAACCAGAGAACCTTATTTTCCATAATTTTCTTACAAAAAACTAGAGTTTACGGCCAAAAAACCCTTATTAGCTCAGATTTTACAGAAATAGTTTATTACCTAGCTCATAAAAGCCAGAAATAGCAAACTACCCACCTCAAATTGTAGGTTTCAGACAACACACACCTATCAGACACTAAGAAACCTAGCTCTGAAAAGCCAAAAATAGCAAACTACCCACCTTAAATTGTAGGTTTCAGACAACACACACCTATGAGAGACTAAGAAACCTAGCTCTGAAAAGCCCAAATAGCATCCCAAACTATAGGTTTCAGACAATACAAACCTACAAAAGGCTTTGAAACCTAGTTCAGAAAAGTCAAAAATAGCAAACTACACACCCCAAATTGTAGGTTTCAGATAAAACACACCTATGAGAGACTAAGAAACCTAGCTCTGAAAAGCCCAAATAGCATCCCAAACTATAGGTTTCATACAACACACACATACAAAGGGCTATGAAACCTAGCGCATAAAAGCCAGAAATAGCAAACTACCCATCCCAATTGTGGGTTTTAGACAACACACACCTATGAGAAACTAAGAAACCTAGCTCTGAAAAGCCAGAAATAGCAAACTACCCACCCCAAATTGTAGGTTTCAGACAACACACACCTATGAGAAACTAAGAAACCTAGCTCTGAAAAGCCCAAATAGCATCCCAAACTATAGGTTTTAGACAACACACAACTCAGATCATCTGCCCCTGTCTGTCACTATCCCATGTACTGTGAATGCTTACCCGCCGAAACCTAAACCGAAGCTCGTAAGTGACTGGAAAAAGGTCTCCCGCCCTTTATTTCAACGAAAGTGTGACGACGTCCTCGGAAAAATTAAGGTTCCATTTCATCTGCTCCAGTGGAATGCTGACTTACCTGACAGTGAAATAAGACTGCAATTGAACCTACACTTTACTGAAATATGCCACGCTTTAAAAATATCTGAAAGCGGTGCAGTCAATCAAATTCGTATTTTTACTAGGCGGAAATTTGCAAAAGAACTGCGTAGACATCGTAGTGCTTTAAAACATGAAACTGTGTCGAAAATCATGGATAATCCTAATCTGATTTGGAATCTGCGTGCAAAGCCTCCTGAGCACAATAATCCGATTTCCAGTATGATTGGTGAGAAAGAATGGGTTGATTTTAGTGCGGAATTTGCAGCCCCAGATGAGTAAAAAAACCAGATGTTTTATGAGTAACTAAGTCCCCTCCTTACTAAAGAGTTAAATCATTTTGTTGTCAACAGTAGTCAAATCCGGGAAGTGTGCAAAAGATTAAAGAAAAAATTGTCAAGTGGTGCTGATAAAATATGTGTAGATCATCTATTGAATGGTAGTCCCCTTTTATATGAACATCTTGCAATTGCTTACCAGATTATTATGAAGCATGGTGTTGTACCATATTTATTTTGCTTAGGATCCATAACACCTATACTGAAAAAAGGAAAAGCCGCAACAGAACCTTCTTCTTATAGACTGATAACTATTTCCTCTGTTTTTTGCAAGCTTTTTGAATTGTTAATAATAGGTGGCATTAGGAAGTGTTGCAAGGCCCCTCCCCACCAGTTTGGTTTCCAGTCAGGAATGGGATGCGCTCACGCATTACATGTTGTAGCAAATGTTCCGTTAGATGCGCACATTTCTAATGAATCGCTGGTTATTGGTGAATATGACGTACGCCGCGCATATGACTCGGGCATACATGCGCAGATAATGCTAGAATTACGGAAAAAAATGGTGTCGACCCAGCTATTGTTCGACCTCTTTATGATCTGTATCACCAACTAAATGTGTGTTTACGCATTCCTAATGCAGAACCCACTAGGAAAATCCCCGTAAAAAAAAGGTATTAAACAGGGTGCGATTTCTTCGCCAGAGTTGTTTATGAATAGTATTTCCGAGGCGCAGTCCAAAGTCACTACAAGCTGTATTCTAAGAGGAATAGATGTGACCATAGTTGGTTTTGTGGATGACATCTTGAATTTTTCTCGGCAAATAGCATCCCTAGAAAGTAATTTTAATATCCTGTCATCTCAGTATGGTGATATTGGCCTTAGTTTTAATGTGTCAAAATCGAAAGTAATGTTGTTTAACTGGAATAAGTCTGCTCTACCTCAAATTCAACTAGGATCCCAGTCTGTCAAGCCTGTGGAGTCACTAGTATACTTGGGACTGCCCATCGGTGACGCACTAATCTACCCGTTTGCTAATCATCACACACATAGAGCGTAAAATTAGAACTGCGTATGGGACTACAATTTCTTCGAAGAGAAATCTTAATAGGTTTTCATTGGCTAGAATTTATAATGCTGTCGTGCTGCCACATATATTATTTATAACACCATTTTTGGAAACTTCTGCCTAAAGAAGATAAATTTAAAATCCGTAGAATTTTCTGCAGATATTTGAAGTTTCTGCTGCAAGTTCCACTGAGAACGAATAATTCGTACCTGATCCGGCGATACGCAGTAACCGATCCATTTTCTGCAGTTAATCGGTTGCTTGACAAGCATTGTGCTAAGTTGGGGGTAGCAGCCATCTTTGGCTACCTCTACTCTCATCACTTTGATTGATGTGTATGTGTGTATTCTTTGTCTGTACCATTAAGTGTATGTTTTTTTTTCTTTTCTTTTGTTTTTTCCATCAATTTCTGTGTTTATGATGGGTGTACAAATAAATTAAAATTAAATTAATTAAAATTATATGCTGTATACTATATTAGTATATAGTATACAGCACATAGTGAAGACATTCAAGAATGGCAGTAAAGCAGCTGAAGATAGTCTACTGTCTAACGCAGTAGTTCTCCACCTGTGATACACATACCCCTGCGTGTACGTGGAAGCCTGCGAGGGGGTACGCGAAAAAAAAATATATCAGTAATGGCAAAATCATTACACTATCGTTAAACAATATACTTTTTCTTAGAAACACTGTTTAAAAAAAGGGTTTTAGAAAGGATTTAGCCTTGTTTTATACCATTTTTGGTATACTCAGTTTTCATATAAACTGGATATTTAACTTCAGCCTTTAAAGCTTAGTCTTATCAAAGAGACGATGAAGTCTGTATCAAGATGAAGGGAGTACTCCATGACGAAAATCTTTACCAAGGGGTGTGGGATTTGAAGGAGGTTGGGAACCCCTAGTCTAACGTGTTCAAAAAGCTTACTTCTTCTCTCTCACCGTGCCATTATCATATTTTATATTTTAGAAAGAAATTGTTGGGAAATATTCAAAGGAAGTGGGAACTTCGTGAGAAGAAAACAAAAATGAAGCTCCGAGTAGAGTAGGAAGACAGAGGAGCTGACCTCATATAGCTTGATGCTGCGATAGGTCACAGGCAATAGGATCCCATTTTCTAAGCTCATAAGAAACTAAAAAAAAAAAACAGTTGTACTCTCAGAAGTTTAGCCTTTAGATCACTCGTCAATTAGTTTCAGGAGGGAGTTGGTATAAATGATGCCTTGTATAAAAAAAAACAAAACTTATTTACAATGACCACGTTTTTTTGACATTAAAAATACTATTGTGCAATAGTTTGTATTATTCTTTTTCATAAATCAAGTAATGCGGGCAGACAAGTAAAATATTAAATATTGAATAAAAGAAACAAAAAATTCGAAAAAAGTGTGATTTGGGGAGAAGACACAATTCTAGACTTTTTCTTTGTGATCAAGAACATTAATTACCACAAGGAGTTTTGTAATTATTAGTAGGGTGTAAGGATAGCAGAATGAATTAACTAGAACTCAGTTGTTTATATGCATGCATCCACTGCAATAACACAAATACAAAAACGAAAAAACAAAATAAAGACACGGACAAATGGATAATCTAGGCAATAAATTGATAATATGGGTATATACTAAAATAATGGGGGATAAAAAAAAGAAGCGAAATAGGGTATGTAATAATGTGCCTCAAATTTCACTATCACTTTGCCTGTTATTTCATACATAGGACCTAGATTTTAGCGTCACCACAAGTCTAATATGAAAACATTGACTCTTTACAATGTAGGTCTTCTGATTATTAGATTTTAAAAATAATTTATGTTTAAGCCTAAACATCAGTGAATTAAGGAAGGAAGACATTAACATCAGACATTTAACAAAACTCGCCATAAAAAGAAATTACATACAAATTTAGAATATGAGTAGTAATTTAAAATTAAATTAGCCTTCCTAGCCGAGTGGTTAGCGCACTAGACTTCAAATCCTTTGTCCATAAGGACAGGGGTTTGAGCACTGGTTATTCGGTTTGGAATGGAGTCAGCGGTGTGACTTTGTAAGCTCGGCCACAGTCAACTGAGCTCTAAATGGTTACCTGGAGGAATCTGGCGTGTTCTATGATTTGCCCCCAACCGCGCGCGCATTGCACTTCCGGCCGAAGGCTGAAAACTAGCAGATTAGTACCTGCGCTACGCAGACCATTGGGTCAGCTAGCGAAAAAGTTTTATTTTTAAGTTTAAACTTAAGCTGACCTCCTAGGTCAACTTAATCTAGGTCATCCATTACCTAATGGTAATGGATGTTGTTCTTTAAGAAGAAAAATATTCTTGATTTAATTTAAAGAGTTTGTGGTTAAATGTGAACTACTTGGCTATTCATGTTTCCAAGTCTAAGTTTTGAGTTTTTTTCTAGAGTTTCTACATCTTTTCCAGGTTTCCGTGTGACACGTACATTTTACTGCATATTTTTTACATACTGTACATTTTACTTTTATAATTAGGATGACTCCGTAGCACCAAGTCGATCAAGCCAAAATTTCTCCAGCTTACCTTTACAGAAGGAGATTAGCCAATCTCCGTCACTACAGATTATAGCAGAAAAAAAAAAACTTACTGGGGTAATAGTAAAACTTCATCGTCAAGTACTCCTTCTTCACACTAAATGAGGTGTTGGAACAGAACGAATGAAGAACGTCTAGCAGGTCCCTTGAGATATGGTTTACGTCTTTTCGATTTATCTTCTTTTTTGAGGACCTTTAAGCAAAATATAAGCTAAAAACTGACAAAAAATGAGCAAAAAAAAAGCTGAAATATGAAATTTTCGAAGGCTAAAAGAGAAGCTTAGAAGAGAAGCCTGCAAGCTTAAAAGAGAAGCTTAGATGTGTCCATAGTATATAGAAATACAGTACACTAGCACGAGTAGTTAGCTCACAGAGGGGACCATAACAGTGACCTAGTATTTTAGGGATTTGTTAGGTAGCCGAATCAAAGGTCTTAAAGAAGAGGGGGTTAGATTCGTCAGAACTACGACCTCTCCTGGCTTTATGCGGCAGCAATTTTGGAGAAGTAGCAAGAACCACATGGATTATAAACAGCTTCATTTCAATCAGCTTACTTACACTAAAAACTCAAAGCCAATGTTGACAAGATCAGGAACTGCCTTATAAATATGCAGCTAATAAGAGGCTGTGTAAAAGGACAAAAAGAAAAAAAACAAGCTGTAAAGCACCACAGTGAGAGTGGCAAAATATTAAAATTAGGCAAATAATTTATTATTTAATAAAGAAAATAATAATATTATATAATAAATAAAAATATTATATAATATTATTACAGCATAATTATATTTTATATTTATTATATAATTTATAATTTATATTTATTATACAATATAAAAATATTGTATAATAAATAAAAATATTATTATATTAAATTAGGCAAATAATTTAGATGCACATTCATAAAATAACCACATAGCATTTTGTTTTAGCGTTCTTGAAAAAGCGGTAAAAGATGGTTTATAACAAGCCATATTGTCTAACTTAGAATCTAGCTTTGTTGAAGTGACATAATCATGAAGTTGAGAGATCATGAGACCCCCCCCCAAAAAAAAAAAATTACTCTAATTTTTAACATTGATTGGCGTTTTCAAAAATGACCTTGAACTAGTTGTTTGAATTCTGCATCAAAAACGGAAGTGTTAAAGCGTGTTAGTAAAATTTTTGAATTTACATGTTGTTTTTTTTTTACATTATAAATTGTCGGTGCACAAAATATAAGATAAGTTTTGCTCAATTCGGCATTTTCAAAATGGAAGTAGAAATAATCTCCCACCATCGCGCAAAAATTCGTTCTAGACAGCAATAGTTTAAAGTATTTAAGTGTAGGACAAGGAAAATTTAATTGAGCAAGACATTGAATTCGAATAGTTTATTTAGTGTACGCGACAGATAAATATCAAACAGTTCGTGGTAACGAACTGTAAGTAAGGAGCGACCCTGCTCAATAGCAACAAAAACTCGTAATTTTGATACCAATAGATACATCAATAGAATCGAATTTTTATTCTGGTTTCAAATATATAAGTTTCATTAAGTTTTGTCTTAAAAGTTACGGGCCTGAGAAAATTTGCATTATTTTCGGAAAAAGGGAGAAACAGCCCCTAAAAGTCATAGAACCTTAATGAAAATCACACCATCAGATTCAGCGTAATAGAGAACACTACTATAGAAGTTTCAAGCTCCTATCTGCAAAAATGTGGAATTTTGTACTTTTTTGCCAGAAGAAAGATCACGGATGCGTGTCTATTTTATTATTTTTCCCCCCAGGGGTGATCGTATCGATCCAGTAAGTCCTAGAATATCGTGCGAGGGCTTATCTGAACGGAAAATAAAAGTTCTACTGCTCTTTTTAAGTGACCGAAAAATTGGAGGGCAACTTGGCCCCCTCCCACAATCATTTTTTTTCCCGAAGTCACCCAATCAAAATTTTAAGATAACAATTTTGTTCAGCATTGTCGAAAATCTAATAAATATGTATTTAAGGATGACTTAATCCCCCACAGTTCTCGCGGGAAGGGCTGCAAGTTATGAACTTTGACCATTGTTTACATATAGTATTGGTTAAAAGGAAGTATACAGACGTTTTAGGAGGGATTTTTTTCTGGTGGGGGGGGGGGGACGGTGGAGGATCTTTCCATGGAGGATGTTTCCGTGGGGGAAGGGACATTTTTATGAAGTGGGCGCCGGATTTCTCAGCATTATTTAAAAAACGATCAGAAATAAAAAAAAAAAAAAAAAACGAGTTTTTTTCAACTGAAAGTAAGGAGCAACATTAAAACTTACAACAAACAGAAATTATTACGTATATGAAGGGGTTTGCCGCCTGGTCAATACCTCGCGCTTTGCGCTAAAGTTTTTTAGTACTTACAAAAGAGCTATCTATTCTAATTAACCGACCTTTGTGATTCAGAGGTTGTGATTCGAACAAAACTCGAACTTTAGCGTAAAGAGCAAGGTATTGACTAGGGGTAAACTCCCTAATATACGTAATAAAAACATACAAATATAGAAGTTCGTTACGTAAGTTAATTCATAAGTTACGTCATAACAAAAATTTTTTAAAGCCATTTAGCCAAAACAATAAAATTAATATGCAAATTTCATTATAATTATTCATGTACGGTGATCCAAAATCAAAGCTGCATTAATTCAAAAACGTTCAGAAATTAAATAAAAAAAAACAAGTTTTTTTAACTGAAAGTAAGGAGCGACATTAAAACTTAAAACGAACAGAAATTATTCCGTATATGAAAGGGGCTGTCCCCTCCTCAACGCCTCGCTCTTTACGCTAAAGTTTGACTCTGTTACACAACTTTATTTTTTAAAACAAAAAAAGTTTAGCGTAAAGAGCGAGACGTTGAGGGGAGAGCCCCTTTCATATACGGAATAATTTCTGTTCGTTTTAAGCTTTAATGTCGCTCGTTAGTTTCAGTTAAAAAACCTTTTTTTAATTTAATTTAATTATTATTAAAGCATCAAGGACATCAAATGAAAACACTTTTTGCCACTGTCACCATCTTAGGTCTGTATATACCTGAAAACTAGGATTTTCTATTATTTTTCTTTTGCTTGTTATATAATATTAAAGGTCAGTTTTCGAGCGCAAAAACTTTCACCAGTGCTTCCAAACCGAACCGTGAAAAACAATATGCGGAAACTAATTCGGTATATTTGATAATGTGTACGCATCATGAAAAGTCAAAGGTGTTGCAGAAACTAGCCAAAAATTATTTAAAGACATGTGTTGAGTTTTCTATTATGCAATATTTCATACTTATCCTCAATGGGGTAGTCTAGTTGTTTATGTCGTATCTACCAAACAAGACTACCCAAATAAGCTAAGGCTGAAGCAAGCTGATTTAAATCTGTCTTGTTACATTTGAATGTGTCATGTCTTCATTTATTTCAATGGCACCTGAAGTGAAACGATAGATTTAATATTTGTACTTTATGTGATACAAGTTAAGCAATAAAAATGATACTTTTAGAATTAATATTTGAAAGGGATAAATATGACAGAATAGGATAATTGGCCTTTCAAAAAGGACGCTCTCATAGGCAAGTCAAAAACTAATGATTTGAAGCGTTGAATAATTTTACTGATAAAGAAATTAATGCCTAGCTTATGGTTTTAGCTATACCCGTGAAACATACACTTCTTTCCAATTCCTATTGGCGAACAAGATGTTATGGTTAGCCTATATTTTATTCATCCAATCACTAGATTTTTACTAAGTTTACTGCCAATTAACAGCTGTGTTTCCCTTCTGCTACAGCAATTGGGAAAGTCACAATTACTACAGCTCCAAGACGATATTTTTTCGCTCATTTTCAGCTGATATTTAAAACACGTTCTTTATTTTAAAATTGGCAGGCGCTTGTGAAGAAAAATAAAACAAATTAAAAATCTTCTTCATGAAAAATTGAATTCCCAGTTTTACCTAATCTTTTTAAGACGTATACGGTTGTATAAGACATTTGAAGTTTTCACTTAACCAACTTAAAGAATTCATTTTAAGTTTAGGTGTCCTTGGTATTTTATTTATATTTGAAAATTTAAACATAATTTTGATATAACTGTTGTTAAACGTGTCAGCTTCACTCTTAAAAAATCGAGTTTGGATCCCAATAAAAACTACTACTACTACTAACAACTCATCGCAGCACCAAGCCGCCTGAGGCCAACACAGCTACGCACGCTCCTCCTCCACCCCAATCTATTCAAAGCCTCCCTTTTTACACCCGCCCACGAAGTTCCCATTTCCTTTAAATCTTTCTTTATGACGTCCTCTCACCCCAGACGGGGACGACCTGCTTTCCGTTTAGCCCTAGATGGTTGGCCGAAAAGAACAATCTTCGGCAATCTGTCATCCTTCATCCGCACAACATGCCCTAACCACCTCAACCTTTCTTCATTATAGACCTAGAAAGTGGTATTGAACCACATTTTTCGTATAGCCTATTGTTTTAAAAAATAAAAAGCGTAAATAATTTATAGGATTTAAATTTGGATTTTTTTCATTTAAGAAAATTTGCTTTTTCCTCAAAAATTACACCATAGAAAATAAACAAGGTTTGTCTTTTGTTTAAAGAAAAAGTCAATTTAGCTAGTGATTAGATTCCTATCAGCTTATTTAGTGTACCCGACAGATAAATAATATTCTTAATCTTCTATTATAACAGAAACATATATTTGAATTAACTGTTCAAATTGTGTATTCTTCAAGCCTAAAAAATCAAGATTAGACACCCACAAAAGCACAAATAATTTCAGAAATATAAATCTGGCTTTCAGGCTCTATATTTACTTAAAAAAAAACTTATTCTATTTATCTTGAAACTTGACGTTCATGTAATTTCTACAAAAAAGTAACTTTAGTCAGCAAAACGTACAGCATGACCATATAGTTTTAAAACCATCAAAAGATCGTTAGAGGGCTTCTTACTTTTTTAGCATCGTTACAGCGGCACTTACACAACTTATTGCCATCCAAAATAGGAGATTAAGGTAGGAAATGAGGTTGGCAGCTGGTTTTGCATTAAATCAGGAGTTAAGCAGGGTTGTGTTCTATCCCCCTTTGTAATGGATTATTTTGATGGACTTTGTCTTAAGGAGCACAGGAAAGGCAATGAGAGACCACGGAATCAAATGAGGAGGAAAAAGTCTCCTGGACTTAGATTATGCTGACGATTTAAGCATCCTAGATGAAAGTGTGAGCAAAATGGATGAACTTTTTGAGGTTTTGCGAGTTCAGAAAGCTAGAATAGGTTTGAAAATTCCTGTTAAGAAGGCTAAGTCACTAAGGCTAGGAATAAGTGAAGATGAAAAAGTGACGTTGGGTAATGAAAATGTTGATCAGGTGGGCAGCTTCACTTGCCTTGGTAATATAATTAGTAAAGATGGTGGAAGCAGTGAAGATTTTAAAAGTAGAATAGTCAAGGCTCAGGGTGTTCTTTCACAGTTAAAAAGAAGTTTGGAAGAATAGGAAGATAAGTCTGTAAACCAAGATTAGAATATTAGAGCTAAAGTGACGACAGTGGTCAAATATGGCTCTGAAGCATGGGCGCTCCGAAAAGTGGAAGAAGATTTGCTAGATGTTTTCCAGAGAAATGGCTAAAGGATTGTTCTATGTACCCAGCTGACTGACCGTATTTCAAACAATAGTCTGTACGAAATGTGGTTCAATTCCGCTCTCTAGGGCTGTAATGAAAGAAAGGTTGAGGTGGCTAGGGCACGTTGTGCGGATGAAGGATGACAGATTACCAAAGATTGTTCTCGTCGGCCAACCGTCTAGGGCTAAACAGAAAGCAGGTCGTCCTCGTCTGGCGTGGGAGGACGTCATAAAGAAATATTTAAAGGAAATGGGAACTTCGTGGGATGGTGTAAAAAGGGAGGCTTTGAATAGATTGGGATGGAGGAGGAGCGTGCGTGGCTGTGTTGGCCTCAGGCGGCTTAGTGCTGCGGGGAGTTGTTAGTAGTAGTAGTAGTAGTAAAATAGGAGATTGAAAGATGTAACATATCAACATGTTATAAAAAAACTGAATATTTAACCATATAGTTATGTCAGCTATGATATTAATCATATTCCCAGTTATAGGCAAAAAAATTTGAATATTTAACCGTATAGTTCATGTCAGCTATGGCACCTTATTTCATAACATCGATGAGATCCGCTTGATTCAAAAGCCTCATGTATCCAAAAATTGGAAAGATAAGGAGTCTGGGACTCGATCCCCATCACCGCAAGGATGTTTGGAGTAAAGAAACGTCATTAATCTACTGACTAGACAAGATGTCTGATATAAATTTAACCGATGTGTGGAACACTTTTATATAGAACTACCGGTTTTCCTAATCCAAAAGCCTAACCTATTCTATATTGCTCAGATATGGGGCTGGGGTTCGATCCCAGCCACCACAAGGACGTTTGTAGTTAAGAAACGAATTAATCTACTGACTAGACTAGTTTTCTGATATAATTTCAACGACCTCCAAGACCTAAACTCATTTGCCATCAGTGCCCATGATAGTATTACCCAAACGACTACTTCTACTTATCTTTTTATTACCTGAATTGGTGTTTTTATTAATAAAAATATACAAGATCCCACAAAATCCAATGCAGTTGATACATTCTTCCAATCAGTTTCGGTTCAATCTTAACAAAAACAGGTCGTAGATGCTTCATTTACAGATGCGACCCAGAAGTTTCTCGCAGATTTGAACGTTTTCTTATCGAAAGATTTTTTTAGACCTCCCTCATAACTTCCTCCAAATGTCAACGTAACTCCCCTCGTAAATCACCCTAGTAAATATCATCATGCGTAATTTGGTCATGTACTAACTCCGTGCACTAGCGATCATGTAGGCCTACTAACAAATCTACGACACGCGTGATAAAGCTATGAGACGAGCTTCCTTGGTATGAAAGGTGCTAACAGAGACAAAAATATATTTACACAAATCTGTCGATCAAAATAAGATGTGTCTGTGAAAATATAAAACTATAAAGTATAATATATATAAAATATAAATATAACAAAACATGACGCTCAATCCTAATGAAACATACCAAAGTAATATAAAAATATAATACTTGGAAACAAATTTGGGCATTACATTTGTACATTAGGAAGGAGGGGTGAAATATAGCGGGTCTGCATGCCTAATGTGTTAGGTACAATTATTCTGCATATTATATAGTAAGAATTCTTTTCTAACTTCACACTGTCCAAATACTTTACCTCAACAATAAATATAATTAAATTGAACAAGTGAATTTTGCTTAATTTTGAAGTATAACGAGTAAGATAAATCGGAACAGATTCATCACACAAACCTCCATCAGATTTATCAGATAAGCACACAAACTTTAGGAACAACAACATCATGGGCTTCTAGGCTTCATACAATATTAAAACCTCACCCCCCCAAAAAAAAAAAATTTTGTCAAGCTCGTGAAAACGTAACAACAATGAATATAAACACATTTTGATGGGTTCTTGAAAGTTTTTTTGCAACCACCACCCCCCTGGCCCCCGAAAAAAAAACGTTCTGTAAAACCACCCACGAACAACATTCAGAATACAGTCCTGAACTGCATGTGTTATAGCATGAAAGATAACATGGGTTTTAGTTGTTTGACAAATGGCAACAGTGCTTATTTTTTAATTGATCTATAATAAATAAATTAAAAAATAATGCAGTATCATTGATTGATTTTTTTTTATCTTATTAGATTAATTTGTTGTAAGGTTTACTTAAATCGTTGTTTGGGAGTTACCTTCCATTAAAGACAGGGCAAGTAGTTCGTTGCCTCTATACTGGACATTTTTTATTAGTATTATTACTATTTGTTATCATTAATTATGCATCTCACTCTATTTAGTAGATTTAAAGATGATCTGTAGAAATCACTTTTATTTATTCATCCTATGTTCAGCTGTTTAATTTAGGATGAGCCTAAAATACTCGATTTACTTATATGTAGATGTTTATTGCTTTGATTATTATTATATATTTTGACTTTCCCAGAATTAGTAGGCCGTTTATTCATATAGGCTAACAGTCTAAAAACGTGAAATGGTTGATCGGAATGGCTATGTATGAAACATTGGTGTAATTTTCTCAAATCGTGGGGGGGGGGGGGGGGGGGGGGGGGGGGGAGAAGGGGCAAAGTTGGAGACAATTTTCCCAAAATCAAGCTAAAATGACAATAAAAAACTGAAAAATGAGCCATGTGGTGCCATGTAAGTACTATAAAGATACTTTATAGTACTAAAGAGGTAAGTATATACTAAAGATTTATGAATTATATTACTGAAGAATTATGCACGCTTGTCTTAGTTTTGACAAGATTTTTGAAGAAACTAAATTTCAGCGGGGGGGGGGGCAAACTTAGGTCTGAAAAGTTAAGCCGAGATCTCGGGGAAAAATTGCCCCCCTCCTGTCCCATAGCATATTACGCCTCTGGTATGAAATATATAGCTATATGTTTGTTTCAACTAGAATAAAATTTAAGAAATTTCTTTCACAGCATAATTGCCGAATTTGAATTTCACATCACAAATAGGCCTAGTACTAGTCGAAATATATCTTATCGAAAAGATTTGTCATCGCTGATGTTTTCGTCAGTACAAAGTACATACATAAAGTAAGTCAAAACTTAGTTCAAAAAAAAAAAAAAAGAATTAATGACTAGTTTTCCTGGCCATTATACAATTCAACGGAACTCAGAACAAAACTTTGGCGATATCTTTCATGTTTATCAGATACGGGAGCCAACTTGGGAACTTTATACGGGACGGTCTTATGTTACGGGAATATAAAAATTCAAGGATGATGGAACGTAATCGGGGAATTGCTAAAACGTAATTGTGCCCTATATTTTGGAATTTCACTTTTCCCCCACACTTCCTCTTATTTTTTTCACAACGTGAACATTTTAACAACTGATGCAGTGACAATTTACAAAAAAATCTGCAAATTTTTCCTTTGATTTGATATACCCGGTGCTATTAGTAGGCAACTTGCCTCACATAGACAAATCTCAATTTGTAATTTAATATTTGACAAATTTCTCCAGTTGTTAAGTAATTTATAATCAAATATTTCAAAATATGTTACACGTTGTAATAAAAATTTTGTAAGTAAACAAATTTAAAATAAAGCAGAGTTAGAATAAACCAGATTGTCCCAAAAAAACTTGGATCTGAATTTTTCTGTGGGGCCTGGCTCGCCATATTGAGCTTAACACTCTTTCAATATATTCAAAGTAAATATTTAGTTAGTCCCTCTAAGTTTCTGTAGGGTCAGAGGTGGCTCTGGCCCCTAAGTCCTAATGAAACATACCAAAGTAATATAAAAATATAATACTTGGAAACAAATTTTGGGCATTACATTTGTACATTAGGAAGGAGGGGGGAAATATAGCGGGTCTGCATGCCTAATGTGTTAGGTACAATTATTCTGCATATTATATAGTAAGAATTCTTTTCTAACTTCACACTGTCCAAATACTTATTAGATCTATGACGTGAATAGAAAAAACACGAAATTATGTTGTGGTTTCTGAAGACTTCATGAAATAACATCATTGCGCCATGACGTCATCATGAAATAAAATCATTACGCCGTGACGTCATAATTACTACTTAAGAACTACAAAGATGAAAATGGTCTCATTTAAAGATATAAGATGAGTCGATTTTTTGCAGTAAGCTCAGAATCTGAGTCTGATACTGGAGTCAGTGAAGATGAGATCCCATTGAAAGCCCAACCTGTACCAACATATGTTGTCAGTGATGAAGAAAAAGATGAGAAACGTGTTGTCAAAAGTGCAAAAAAAGTGGAAGAAAAGATTTGCTAGATGATTTGCTAGATGTTTTCCAGAGAAATGGCTAAAGGATTGTTCTATGTACCCAGCTGACTGACCGTATTTCAAACAATAGTCTGTACGAAATGTGGTTCAATTCCGCTCTCTAGGGCTGTAATGAAAGAAAGGTTGAGGTGGCTAGGGCACGTTGTGCGGATGAAGGATGACAGATTACCAAAGATTGTTCTCGTCGGCCAACCGTCTAGGGCTAAACAGAAAGCAGGTCGTCCTCGTCTGGCGTGGGAGGACGTCATAAAGAAATATTTAAAGGAAATGGGAACTTCGTGGGATGGTGGAAAAATATAACTGGGGGAAATATATGTAGATGTTTATTGCTTTGATTATTATTATATATTTTGACTTTCCCAGAATTAGTAGGCCGTTTATTCATATAGGCAACAGTCTAAAAACGTGAAATGGTTGATCGGAATGGCTATGTATGAAACATTGGTGTAATTTTCTCAAATCGTGGGGGGGGGGGGGGGGGGGAGAAGGGGCAAAGTTGGAGACAATTTTCCCAAAATCAAGCTAAAATGACAATAAAAACTGAAAAAATGAGCCATGTGGTGCCATGTAAGTACTATAAAGATACTTTATAGTACTAAAGAGGTAAGTATATACTAAAGATTTATGAATTATATTACTGAAGAATTATGCACGCTTGTCTTAGTTTTGACAAGATTTTTGAAGAAACTAAATTTCAGCGGGGGGGGGGGGGCAAACTTAGGTCTGAAAAGTTAAGCCGAGATCTCGGGGAAAAATTGCCCCCCTCCTGTCCCATAGCATATTACGCCTCTGGTATGAAATATATAGCTATATGTTTGTTTCAACTAGAATAAAATTTAAGAAATTTCTTTCACAGCATAATTGCCGAATTTGAATTTCACATCACAAATAGGCCTAGTACTAGTCGAAATATATCTTATCGAAAAGATTTGTCATCGCTGATGTTTTCGTCAGTACAAAGTACATACATAAAGTAAGTCAAAACTTAGTTCAAAAAAAAAAAAAAAAAAGAATTAATGACTAGTTTTCCTGGCCATTATACAATTCAACGGAACTCAGAACAAAACTTTGGCGATATCTTTCATGTTTATCAGATACGGGAGCCAAATTGGGAACTTTATACGGGACGGTCTTATGTTACCGGGAATATAAAATTCAAGGATGATGGAACGTAATCGGGGAATTGCTAAAACGTAATTGTGCCCTATATTTTGGAATTTCACTTTTCCCCCACACTTCCTCTTATTTTTTTCACAACGTGAACATTTTAACAACTGATGTAGTGACAATTTACAAAAAAATCTGCAAATTTTTCCTTTGATTTGATATACCCGGTGCTATTAGTAGGCAACTTGCCTCACATAGACAAATCTCAAGTTGTAATTTAATATTTGACAAATTTCTCCAGTTGTTAAGTAATTTATAATCAAATATTTCAAAATATGTTACACGTTGTAATAAAAATTTTGTAAGTAAACAAATTTAAAATAAAGCAGAGTTAGAATAAACCAGATTGTCCCAAAAAACTTGGATCTGAATTTTTCTGTGGGGCCTGGCTCGCCATATTGAGCTTAACACTCTTTCAATATATTCAAAGTAAATATTTAGTTAGTCCTTCTAAGTTTCTGTAGGGTCAGAGGTGGCTCTGGCCCCTAAGTCCTAATGAAACATACCAAAGTAATATAAAAATATAATACTTGGAAACAAATTTGGGCATTACATTTGTACATTAGGAAGGAGGGGGGAAATATAGCGGGTCTGCATGCCTAATGTGTTAGGTACACATTATTCTGCATATTATTTAGTAAGAATTCTTTTCTAACTTCACACTGTCCAAATACTTATTAGATCTATGACGTGAATAGAAAAAACACGAAATTATGTTGTGGTTTCTGAAGACTTCATGAAATAACATCATTGCGCCATGACGTCATCATGAAATAAAATCATTACGCCGTGACGTCATAATTACTACTTAAGAACTACAAAGATGAAAATGGTCTCATTTAAAGATATAAGATGAGTCGATTTTTTGCAGTAAGCTCAGAATCTGAGTCTGATACTGGAGTCAGTGAAGATGAGATCCCATTGAAAGCCCAACCTGTACCAACATATGTTGTCAGTGATGAAGAAGAAGATGAGAAACGTGTTGTCAAAAGTGCAAAAGAAAAGCGCTATGAAGAAATGCAAGAGACAATACGTCAAATGAGAAATCACAAAAAAATCAAGGATGTTACAAACGTGCTTAAAAGTTTTGAGGAATTAATGCCTGCTTACAATAAAGCATTGCCAGTTATTCAGAAAGAGGACCATGGCGTCACTCCTAGATTTTTCCTTCGGGCGCTAGCTGAACTAAAAGATTTTGTGAACGATCTCTGGGATCTGGGAAATGAATACAGGAAGAATAGCATGTCCAAAAATAATGCCAAGAGTTTGGCTACGTTAAGGCAAAAACTGAAGAAGGCACTGAAAGAATTCGAGGGTGATCTACAAAAATTCAGGAAAGCGGTAGATCTTGAAGACGAAGAGCCAGAACAGGCTAAAGCTGAAACTGAGTCTGAATCCGAAGATGAAGAAATAGAAGTAGCTGCAGTAAAGGAGCCCAAAGCCAAAGTCAAACCTGCTAAATTGGAAGATGAAGATTCTGAAAAGTGATTATTGGCCCTCAACGTCAGACTCGAAAGATGCTGTGAGCAGTAAGGAAGACGAAACTAAATATATAAATAAAAGTGAGACATTTTTAAAGAAAACTACGCAAGAGGAAGAAGAAAGAAAAAAGCGTGAGAAAAAGGAAAAGAAAGACAAAGAAAAGGAGAAAAAGAAACTGAAGCAACAAGAGGAAGCACATGAAGAGCTTGAAGGGCAAGGTGACTGGGAAGTTGTGCGAGGTGGTGTCCCGATGCCGACTAAGCCAAAAATGTTCGATAAAAAAAAACGCAGAGATTACAGTTGAAAGTGTCTTGAAGAAGCTGAATGAAATCGTTTCTGCAAGAGGCAAAAAGGGAACCAACAAAGCGGAAATGGTAGACATGCTTCAAGAGCTATTGGAAATCACTGAAGCTAATAATCTGGGTCCAGGTGTTTCAGTGAAAGTTCGTCTTTCTTTAGTTGCTGCTATTTTTGACTATAGTACCAAAGTATCGGATGCAATGAAGGTTGAACATTGGGACAAGCTACTTATCACAGTAGATCAACTGATCAAAATGCTGGATAAGCATGACGACATTACTTTGACTGAGCAAATCACAGAAGAGAATGAACAATTTGGTAGTTCACCCTACAGAATTAGGGGCTGTATTCTAACTGTTGTTGAACGACTAGATGCTGAATTCATTAAGATATTGAAGGACCTTGATTGTCACAGTAACGAGTATGTGATACGCCTTAGTGACGAAAATCGCGTTATCAAACTGATAGATGACGTCACGTCTTATGTTGAAAAGCAACATGAAAAATCAGCCGATATTTGTCGGGCTTATATACTCAAAATGGATCATATCTACTATAAAATCGATATGAAGGCTCTTGATGAAACTACGAAGGAGCCGACGAGTTTAAATACAATGGACCGACTTTGCAAGTTTATTTGTGGAAAAGATAATACAGACCGCTTGCGTCAGCGAGCAGTTCTTTATCAAATTTATCATTTAAGCCTTCATAATCGGTGGTTTGCCGCTAGGAATTTAATGCTGATGTCCCATCTTCAGGAAACTATTCAGCATTCAGATCCACCCACTCAGATCTTGTACAATCGCACAATGGTACAGTTAGGTATGTGTGCTTTCCGCTATGGAAGCATTAAAGATGCTCACAATGCTTTACTGGATATTCAGTCTGGCGGGCGTGCTAAAGAATTGCTTGCTCAAGGTCTGTTGATGACAAGACAGATGGATAGGACTCAGGAACAGGAGAAGCTTGAAAAACAAAGACAAGTGCCCTTCCACATGCAAATCAACTTGGAGCTGCTGGAATGTGTTTACCTAGTTTCAGCTATGCTGATTGAAATCCCGTATATGGCCGCGCATGAAAGTGATGCTAGAAGGCGTATGATTTCGAAAAGTTTCCATCATCAACTTAAAATGTCAGAACGTCAAGCTGTAATTGGTCCGCCCGAATCAATGAGAGAACACGTTGTAGCTGCCGCCAAGGCCATGCGCAATGGCAAATGGGAAGCATGTAAAAATTATCTAATCAATGATAAGATGAATACCAAGGTGTGGTCTTTATTCAAGCAAGGAGATGTTCGTCCAACATTGATTCGCAAAATCCAAGAAGAAACAATGCGAACCTACTTGTTTACATTTTCCAAAGTATATGATTCCTTTTCTGTTCGAAGACTTTCTCAGATGTTCCAACTTGAGCTTAGGGATGTTCATTCTATTGTTTCTAAGATGATTATCCGTGAAGAATTGATGGCATCTTTAGATGAGCCAACTCAAAGTGTAGTTATGCATCGAACTGAGCCCAGTCGTCTACAATCGTATTCACTTCAGTTAGCTGATCGACTTCTGTCATTGGTTGAAAACAACGAAAGAATACCTGAAATAAAGCAGGTTGGTCGAGTGCCAATGCAACAGGGATATAGGGATAGGCCATATCAAAGGCAAGAAGATGGCAAAGGTGGAGCTTGGCCTGGAAGAGGTGATCGGGAAAGAACTAGAAGGGGTGTCTATGCAGAATGAAAAAAGAAAACAGCTGATTCTGTCTGATTTCCCAATTTTGGTAGTTGCTATTAAAATCCACTGTCGCTTGTCTTTAAAAAAAAAAAAAAAAAAAAAAATGTGCACCAGCAGTAGAATACCATATATATAAAATATAAGATTCTTTCCTTCTAAAGATGATTCGGGCAGAAATTAAACGTTCCCTAATTGAGTTCAAATACCGCTTCCAAGAGTCTAAATTCATAATCAGCAAAAAGAGAAATTGCATTTCTAGCTTCAGTCAGACAACGGCGCTAGTCGTTCGAATTTCGCTAAGATAATTGTAGCAAAAAAATGCAATGCACAACATTTCTAAGGAAGTTTAAAAGGCAAAAAAACTGTGTGAACTCCTGAATCATCTGAAAAATCTTAAAGAGATTATTGGACGAAGATTTGCGTCCTTGGGTCACGTGGTTTACTACTTAAGAACGACAAAGATGTAAATGGTCTCATTCGTTAATTACATAATGGTTAGATCAAAGCAAGCTGCACGCAAGTTAAAAAAAACAGTACTACACAGACAACAGAGATAGTATCTTGAAAAGAGAAAAGCAAAGGTATTCAACCGACCAGGCGTATCGAGAAGTAAAAATTGAGAGAGCAAAACAAAACAGCAAGATGTGTTATCACAATGATGAAGATTATAGCCATGCAAAAATTGAGACAGCCAAACAAAAGATCAAGGAATGGTATAATGATGATGAATATTACAGAGAAGCAAGAATTGAGCAGGCTAGACAAAAGATCAAGGAACGGTATGATAATGATAAAGATTACAGAGAAGCAAGAATTGAGCAGGCTAGACAAAAGATCAAGGAGCGTTATCACAATGAGGAAGATTACCGAAAAATATATAAGAAAAAAGTTGCTACCAGAATAATGGGTAGATACTGGGGTGACAAAATCTATAATGAAAAACTTAAATTCTCTGCGAGGTTGTACCGAAGAACGCATAAGGACAAAGGGAAAAATTACATTCAGAAACACAAGAAGATGGCAAAAATGCAGGCTGATCTTCGTAAATTGAGAAACATTTTACGCATGTTTTACCAGGATCATACAGTAAAGAACGACATAAGAGACGATCACGTCCAATGTTAAGAAATATAAAAACCCATAGTTCCTAACAAGGAGTCAGATCAAAACAAAAAGTACACCATTAGAACCGCCTTGTCCGAAACCCCTGTATAAAAAAATTTCTGTCATTTGGCATAAACAACAAGGGAAATATATTGGCTTGAAAATCAAGAAAATTGACTTTAACCACGTTATTCTCCACAAACGGCATATTTTTTTTTTCTTTTTTCTTCTTTTCCACAGATAGCTTGGCACTAGAACATCGTAGAGAATTGTTCAATAGCTCATTTTCAAGGAAATTAATTGGATTAAAAATCCTTAGTAACTAAAATAAATTATTTCTAAAATAGAATAAATTTTTCCACCAAAAACTGCATTTTTGATATCTTTTCATGCTGCAGTCTTTTCAAAGATATTACAGTAAAGAACGATCTCTCTCTCATACTAACTGATACATGGTGGTTCCAGGTGCAGTTACATAAAGGACGAATATAGCTCATCATAAATGGTGTTTGTCAATTATCCGGGTTGCAGCGGTAGCTAGCAACCTAGTCTGGGTTGCAGCGGTAGCTAGCAACCTAGTAAGAGACGATCAAGTCCAATGTTACAAAATATAAAAACTCATAGTTCCTAAAATCCGGGTTGCAGCGGTAGCTAGCAACCTGCTTTGCTTGCGTATGTAGGAATTCCCATGTTATTTGGTTGCAGCTATAAGAACATGTTATTTGCTTGCGTGTATAGGAATTCCCATGTTATTTGCTTGCCTTAAAAACGAAATTTTTGTGTTAAATAAGTAGTTCTTGTATCTTTTAAAAGAGCTTTACGGGGTTTGAGAGACTCGGTTGCCTGATTCCGTGTGGTTTTTCTTTACTTGTTGCCCATTAAAAACGAAATATTTGTGTTAAATAAGTAGTTTTTGTTTCTTTTAAAACAGCTTTAAGGGGTTTGAGAGACTCAGTTGCCTGATTCCGTGTGGTTTTTCTTCACTTGGTGCCCATTAAAAACGAAATTTTTGTGTTAAATAAGTAGTTTTTGTATCTTTTAAAAGAGCTTTAAGGGGTTTGAGACTCACTTGCCTGATTCCGTGTGGTTTTTCTTTACTTAGTGCCCATTAAAAACAAAATTTTTGTGTTAAATAAGTAGTTTTTGTATCTTTTAAAAGAGCTTTGCGGGGTTTGAGAGACACGGCTGCCTGATTCCTTGTGGTTTTTCTTTACTTGGTGCCCATTAAAAACAAAATTTTTGTGTTAAATAAGTAGTTTTTGTATCTTTTAAAAGAGCTTTAAGGGGTTTGAGAGACTCAGTTGCCTGATTCCGTATGGTTTTTCTTTACTTGGTGCCCATTAAAAACGAAATTTTTGTGTTAAATAAGTAGTTTTTGTATCTGTTAAAAGAGGTTTAAGGGGTTTGAGAGAATCTGTTGCCTGATTCCGTGTGGTTTTTTCTTTACTTGGTGCCCATTAAAAACGAAATTTTTGTGTTAAATAAGTAGTTCTTGTATCTTTTAAAAAGAGCTTTACGGGGTTTGAGAGACTCTGTTGCCTGATTCCGTGTGGTTTTTCTTTACTTAGAGCTCATTAAAAACGAAATTTTTGCTGTAAATAAGTAGTTCTTGTATCTTTTAAAAGAGCTGTATGGGGTTTGAGAAACTCGGTTGCCTGATTCCGTGTGTTTTTTCTTTACTTGGTACCCATTAAAAACAAAATTTTTGTGTTAAATAAGTAGTTCTTGTATCTTTTAAAAGAGCTTTACGGGGTTTGAGAGACTTGGTTGCCTGATTCCGTGTGGTTTTTCTTTACTTGGTGCCCATTAAAAACGAAATTTTGCGTTAAATAAGTAGTTCTTATATCGTTTAAAAGAGCTTTACGGGGTTTGAGAGACTCTGTTGCCTGATTCCGTGTTGTTTTCTTTACTTGGTACCCATTAAAAACGAAATTTTGTGTTAAATAAGTATTTCTTGTATCTTTTTAAAGAGCTTTACGGGGTTTGAGAGACTCGGTTGCATTGTGTTTTCCATAATATTCTTACAAGAAACGAGCTTTATGGGGTTTGAGAGACTCGGTTGCCTGATTCAGTGTGGTTTTTCTTTACTTGGTGCCCATTAAAAACAAAATTTTTGTGTTAAATAAGTAGTTCTTGTATCTTTTAAAAGAGCTTTACGGGTTTTGAGAGACTCTGTTGCCTGATTCCGTGTGGTTTTTCTCTACTTAGTGCCCATTAAAAACGAAATTTTTGTGTTAAATAAGTAGTTCTTGTATCTTTTAAAAGAGCTTTACGGGGTTTGAAAGACTCTGTTGCCTGATTCCGTGTGGTTTTTCTTTACTTGGTGCTCATTAAAAACGAAATTTTTGTGTTAAATAAGTAGTTCTTGTATCTTTTAAAAGAGCTTTACGGGGTTTAAGAGACTCGGTTGCATTATATTTTCCATAATTTTCTTACAAGAAACTAGATTTTACGGCCAAAAACCCTTATTAGCTCAGATTTTATAGAAATGGTTTTATTTTTCGATCTGAAAATAGACTAAAGTTTCAGATTTGAACCAGAGAATTGTATTTTCCATAATTTTCTTACATCTTTGGAAATCATTAACGATAACAAACATGTTTTCGACCAGATGGGTTTTTGAAAGCACATTCAGCATGGCGTGCGCTTTTTTTTTATCATGAACCCTTTAGAGACCAATTTCATCAACTTGGAGAAAGCTAAAATAGAATCGTTACTGATATTGATATTAGTGCGTAAACTACAAACTGACAAAAATATCCAGAACTTTTTTTCTTATAGCCTTGACTTTGAAGACATTTCTTCATCTTAATTGGCTTTAGAAATATCATGCAAAATAAACTAACCAAACAGTCGTTGCTTTGTCGAATTTTGAGCAAAAAAAGGATTGGTAACACCTGATTGGCTCGTTTGTATGCAATTTCAAGCCAGAGAAAAGAACGAAACGTCTTTGAGTCACATTTTTTTAAGGTAAATTCGATGTTTCTCTATGATTCAATCCCAACGTCACCCTGCTCTGAGTGTTGAAAATGATTTCACGACATTATTTTAGTTTTTTTTTCTTGCCCCAAACTATTTTTTTATCATGAACCCTTTAGAGATCAATTTGATCAACTTGGCGAAAATTCAAATAGAATCGTTACTGATATTGATATTAGTGCGTAAACTACAAACTGACAAAAATATCCAGAGCTTTTTTTCTTATAGCCTTGACTTTGAAGACATTTCTTCTTTTGTAGGTGTGTCTTGTCTAAAACCTATAGTTTGGGATGGTATTTGGGCTTTTCAGAGCTAGGTTTCTTAGTTTCTCATAGGTGTGTGTTGTCTGAAACCTACAATTTGGAGTGGGTAGTTTGCTATTTCTGGCTTTTCAGAGCTAGGTTTCTCAGTCTCTCATAGGTGTGTGTTGTCTAAAACCTACAATTTGGGATGGGTAGTTTGCTATTTCTGGCTTTTATGCGCTAGGTTTCATGCTATTTGGGCTTTTCAGAGCTAGGTTTCTTAGTCTCTCATAGGTGTGTTTTATCTGAAACCTACATTTTGGGGTGTGTAGTTTGCTATTTTTGACTTTTCTGAACTAGGTTTCAAAGCCTTTTGTAGGTTTGTATTGTCTGAAACCTATAGTTTGGGATGCTATTTGGGCTTTTCAGAGCTAGGTTCTTAGTCTCTCATAGGTGTGTGTTGTCTGAAACCTACAATTTGAGGTGGGTAGTTTGCCATTTCTGGCTTTTCATAGCTAGGTTTCTTTAGTGTCTCATAGATGTGTGTGTTGTCTGAAACCTACAATTTGAGGTGGGTAGTTTGATATTTCTGGCTTTTATGAGCTAGGTAATAAACTATTTCTGTAAAATCTGAGCTAATAAGGGTTTTTGGCCGTAAAATCTAGTTTTTTGTAAGAAAATTATGGAAAATACAATTCTCTGGTTCAAATCTGAAACCTTAGTCTATTTTTGGATCGAAAAATAAAACTTTTTCTATAAAATCTGAGCTAAAAAAGGATTTTTGACCGTAAACTCTAGTTTTTTTTTTTTTGTAAGAAAATTATGGAAAATACAATTCGTTGGCTCATAGGTGAAAACTAAGTTCAATTATGGATTGAAAAATAAACTATTTCTATAAAATCTGAGCTAATAAGGGTTTTTTTGCAGTAAACTCTAGTTTTTTGTAAGAAAATTATGGATAATACAATTCTCTGGTGGAAATCTGAAACTTTAGTCTATTTTTGGATCTAAAAATAAACTATTTCTGGAAAATCTGAGCTAATAAGGGTTTTTGACCGTAAACTCTATTTTTTTGTAAGAAAATTATGGAAAATACAATTCGTTGGCTCATAGGTGAAAATTAAGTCCAGTTATGGATCGAAAAATAAACTATTTCTGTAAAGTCTGAGCTAATAAGGGTTTTTGCCCGTAAACTCTAGTTTTTTGTGAGAAAATTATGGAAAATACAATTCTCTGGTTCAAATCTGAAACTCTAGTCTATTTTTGGATCGAAAAATAAACTATTTCTGTAAAATCTGAGCTAATAAGGGTCTTTGACCGTAAACTCTAGTTTTTGTAAGAAAATTATGGAAAATACAATTGTTTGGTTCAAATCTGAAACTCTAGTCTATTTTTGGATCGAAAAATAAAACTATTTCTATAAAATCTGAGCTAAAAAGGGTTTTTTGACCGTAAACTCTAGTTTTTTGTAAGAAAATTATGAAAAATACAAATCTCTGGTTCAAATCTGAAACTTAAGTCTATTTTTGGATCGAAAAATAAAACTATTTCCGTAAAATCTGAGCTAAAAAGGGTTTTTGACCGTAAACTCAGTTTTTGTAAGAAAATTATGGAAAATACAATTCTCTGGTTCAAATCTGAAACTTAAGTCTATTTTTGGATCGAAAAATAAAACTATTTCTATAAAATCTGAGTTAAAAGGGTTTTCGGCCGTAAACTCTAATTTTTTGTAAGAAAATTATGGAAAATACAATTCATTGGCTCATAGGTGAAAATTAAGCCCATTTATGGATCGAAAAATAAAGTATTTCTTAAAATCTGAACTAACAAGGGTTTTTGGCCGTAAACTCTAGTTTATTTTATAGGAAAATTATGCAAAATATAATTCCCTGGTTCAAATGTGAAACTTAAGTCTATTTTTGGGTCGAAAAATAAAAACTAATTCCGTAAAATCTGAGCTCATAAGGGTTTTTGACCGTAAACTCTAGTTTCTTTAAAGAAAATTATGGAAAATACCAATTCTCTAGTTCAAATGTGAAACTTAAGTCCAGTTTTGGATGCTCATAATGATGAGGACTGATGATTCTAATTCAATATTTTTTCCATAAAAACAGACTATTTTTTTTTTTAAACTTCGAAATTATTCAACTTTATTTATTTTTTGTTTTTTTGTACGTATCTTAAAATGACAAAATATGCCTACGGCTCTACCAATTCTACTCTATGATTGGTCAGAGATATGATGTGGCTTTCCCATTGGTATTCTATGTCTGGTTATTGACACTACTTAGTCTATTGCATGTATTAAATCAGAATAGCGAAAAAAATCAACTCTTATGTTGGTGGTTATCCGAGATTGAGATCTCCAGAGATGATTGCACTCAAAGAGAATGCCAACATAAAAATAATCGTTGATGATAGAGGACAACTTGCTACTGTTAAAGTAACACATTACCTACTGATACATCCAATCGTCAGCTTTCGGGTATTAACATTCAACGGAAGGTCAATAAAAGAAAGGCCTACTCTTCTACTAATATCGTAAACCATATCTTGTCTACGTGCCGAAACTGTTACCTGTGTAAAAATAATGTAATAATAGACAGTGAAATTGCCAGGAAAATAAAAAGGGCATTGTCAGAAAATATTACTATGGAATATAAAGATGAATCGATGAAAAACAAAGCACCAGCAAACGTTACTGCCATTGATCAAACAGTCAATGAACCAAATAATACCAAAGACGAAAAGCATATTGAGCCTGTTGATGAGACACCAGTAAAAATTGTGTATGACCCCAAATGGAGTAGTGATTATTCTACTGATTACGAACTAAGAGAAGACAATAGCTACAATATCAAGAGAGAACATGGTGAACTATTTTATGGAACAAATTCGAAAATTCCAAAGTTAATCATTGATATTAATAATGTATCATAATATATTTTGTATTAATATTCTACATAGCATTATCTCATTAAAAATAGTTTATGCATTACCTTGTTATGTGTTCATTATTTTTAGAGTAAGCTAGCATATCAAACGTGTAGAATGTCTATTAAAACATCGGAGAAGTAAGAAAAGGAATTTGCATACATCTATTGTCAGACACATGGGATAACATTGACAAAATCTAGCTATCAGAATGCATAAACTCTTTATCAACATCCGTTGTTGGATATGTTATTATGTCATTATGAAAAAATTGTAAATAAGTAGGTAAGTAAGTAATTAAGTAAGTAAGTAAGTAACAAACTCTTTTGAATTCACCTCTTGGATACACAATACAGAAATTTAATTCAGGAAATTATGAAAAAAAAAATTGAACAAATTCCTTATTAACATTCTTTATCGATTGAAGTCGCTTCCTAGACAGTCAATGCAGCAATTTCACAAAATCTAAGTATCAAATTGATTAAATTATATATCAACATCCATTTCTCGGATACATGCGGAAGAAATTGACAAAATCTAAGTGTTAGTGAATAAATTTTATTTATCAACATCTTTTGTCAGATACATCGAATAAAATTGACAGAATCTAAGTGTCAGAGTGAATAATTTATTTTTTATCAACATCTTTTATCAGTTACAACAATTATAAATAACAAATCTAAATATCAGAGTGAATAAATGCTTTTTCAGCATCCTTTGTCGGATATGTTGAATAAAATATGCAAAGTCGACATAGTTTTATTTCATTTTTTAAGGTTAATTTAGACGAGGTTACGTGCGCGCACGTAACCGTCTAAATTAACCTTAAAAAATGAAATAAAGCTGTCGACTTTTCATATTTTATTCAAAATATCCGACAAAGGATGCTGAAAAAGCATTTATTCACTCTGATATTTAGATTTTGCTATTTATATTTGTTGTAACTGATAAAAGATGTTGATAAAAAATAAATTATTCACTCTGACACTTAGATTCTGTCAATTTTATTCGATGTATCTTACAAAAGATGTTGATAAATAAAATTTATTCACTCTAACACTTAGATTTTGTCAATTTCATCCGCATGTATCCGAGAAATGGATGTTGATATAGAAGTTAATCAATTTGATACTTAGATTTTGTGAAATTGCTGTATTGACTGTCTAGGAAGCGACTTCAATCGATAAAGAATGTTAATAAAGAATTTGTTCAATTTTTTTTCATAATTTCCTGAATTAAATTTCTGTATTGTGTATCCAAGAGGTGAAATCAATAAAGAGTTTGTTACTTACTTACCTACTTAATTACTTACTTACCTACTTACTTACAATTTTTTCATAATGACATAATAACAAATCCAACAACGGATGTTGATAAAGAATTTATTCATTCTGATAGCTAGATTTTGTAAATGTTATCCCATGTGTCTGACAATAGATGCATGCAAATTCCTTTTCTTACATCTACGATGTTTTAATAGACATTCTACACGTTTGATATGCTAGCTTACTCTAAAAATAATGAACACATAACAAGGTAATGCATAAAATATTTTTAATGAGATAATGCTATGTAGAATATTAATACAAAAATATATTATGATACATTATTAATATCAATGATTAACTTTGGAATTTTTGAATTTGTTCCATAAAATAGTTCACCAGGTTCTCCCTTGATATTGTAGCTATTGTCTTCTCTTAGTTCGTAATCAGTAGAATAATCACTATTCCATTTAGAGTCATACACAATTTTTACTGGTGTCTCATCAACAGGCTCAATATGCTTTTCGTTTTTGGTATTATTGAGTTCATTGACTGTTTGATCAATGGCAGTAACGTTTGCTGGTGCTTTGTTTTTCATCGATTCATCTTTATATTCTATAGTGATATTTTCTGACAATGCCCTTTTTATTTTTCTGGCGATTTCACTGTCTATTATTACATTATTTTTACACAGGTAACAGTTTCGGCACGTAGACAAGATATGGTTTACGATATTAGTAGAAGAGTAGGCCTTTCTTTTATTAACCTTCCGTTGAATGCTAATACCCGAAAGCTGACGATTGGATGTATGAGTAGGTAATGTGTTACCTGCAACAGTAGCAAGGAGTTGTCCTCTATCATCAACGATTATTTTTATGTTGGTATTCTCTTTGAGTGCAATCATCTCTGGAGATCGCAATCTCGCATAACCACCAACATAAGAGTTGAATTTTTTCGCTATTCCAAAGAAATTGAATTCCTTACTGTCATGACAATGCATGCATACATTTCCAATAGTGCTACCACTTGTACTTGTTTCATAGTTTAAATACTTCTCCTTGTCGGCATTCAATGCTACAATAACCTTGTTATGTGAACACACTTTATAAAAATGCTCCATCTTCACTTTTTTTAAGATATGACATGTGTTTATAGTTCCACTGCGTAAAAAATACTGATTTAATACATGCAATAGACTAAGTAGTCTCAACAACCGGACATAGAATACCAATGGGAAAGCCCACATCATATCTCTGACCAATCATAGAGTAGAATTGTTAGAGCCGTAGGCATATTTTGTCATTTTAAGATACGTACAAAAAAAATAAATAAAGTTGAATAATTTCTAAGTTTAAAAAAAATTGTCTGTTTTTATGGAAAAAATAATGAATTAGAGTAGAATCATCAGTCCTCATCATTATGAGTATCCAAAACTGGACTTAAGTTTCACATTTGAACTAGAGACTTGTATTTTCCATAATTTTCTTTACAAGAAACTAGAGTTTACGGTCAAAAACCCTTGTTAGCTCAGATTTTTAGGAAATAGTTTTATTTTTCGATCCAAAAATAGACTTAAGTTTCACATTTGAACCAGAGAATTATTATATTTCCATAATTTTCTTATAAAAAAAACTAGAGTTTACGGCCAAAAAAAACCTTGTTAGCTCAGATTTTACAGAAATACTTTATTTTTCGATCCATAACTGGACTTAATTTTCACCTATGAGCCAATGAATTGTATTTTCCATAATTTTCTTACAAAAAACTAGAGTTTTACGGTCGAAAACCCTTTAAACTCAGATTTTATAGAAATGGTTTTATTTTTCGATCCAAAAACAGACTTAAGTTTCAGATTTGAACCAGAGAATTGTATTTTCCATAATTTTCTTACAAAAAACTAGAGTTTACGGTCAAAAAACCCTTTTTAGCTCAGATTTTATAGAAAGTTTTATTTTTCAATCCAAAAATAGACTAGAGTTTCAGATTTAAACCAGACAATTGTATTTTCCATAATTTTCTTACAAAAAACTAGAGTTTACGGTCAAAAACCCTTATTACCTCAGATTTTACAGAAATGGTTTATTTTTCAATCCAAAAATAGACTAGAGTTTCAGATTTGAACCAGAGAATTGTATTTTCCATAATTTTCTCACAAAAAACTAGAGTTTACGGGCAAAAACCCTTATTAGCTCAGATTTTACAGAAATAGTTTATTTTTCGATCCATAACTGGACTTAATTTTCACCTATGAGCCAACGAATTGTATTTTCCATAATTTTCTTACAAAAAAAAAACTAGAGTTTACGGTCAAAAACCCTTATTAGCTCAGATTTTACAGAAATAGTTTGTTTGTCGATCCAAAAAATAGACTAAAGTTTCAGATTTCCACCAGAGAATTGTATTATCCATAATTTTCTTACAAAAAACTAGAGTTTACTGCAAAAAACCCTTATTAGCTCAGATTTTATAGAAATAGTTTATTTTTCGATCCATAACTGGACTTAATTTTCACCTATGAGCCAACGAATTGTATTTTCCATAATTTTTTTACAAAAAAAAACTAGAATTTACGGTCAAAAATCCTTTTTTAGCTCAGATTTTATAGAAATAGTTTTATTTTTCGATCCAAAAACAGACTAAGGTTTCAGATTTGAACCAGAGAATTGTATTTTCCATAATTTTCTTACAAAAAACTAGAGTTTACGGCAAAAACCCTTATTAGCTCAGATTTTACAGAAATAGTTTATTACCTAGCTCATAAAAGCCAGAAATAGCAAACTACCCACCTCAAATTGTAGGTTTCAGACAACACACACCTATCAGACACTAAGAAACCTAGCTCTGAAAAGCCAAAAATAGCAAACTACCCACCTTAAATTGTAGGTTTCAGACAACACACACCTATGAGAGACTAAGAAACCTAGCTCTGAAAAGCCCAAATAGCATCCCAAACTATAGGTTTCAGACAATACAAACCTACAAAAGGCTTTGAAACCTAGTTCAGAAAAGTCAAAAATAGCAAACTACACACCCCAAATTGTAGGTTTCAGATAAAACACACCTATGAGAGACTAAGAAACCTAGCTCTGAAAAGCCCAAATAGCATCCCAAACTATAGGTTTCATACAACACACACATACAAAGGGCTATAAAACCCTAGCGCATAAAAGCCAGAAATAGCAAACTACCCATCCCAAATTGTAGGTTTTAGACAACACACACCTATGAGAAACTAAGAAACCTAGCTCTGAAAAGCCAGAAATAGCAAACTACCCACCCCAAATTGTAGGTTTCAGACAACACACACCTATGAGAAACTAAGAAACCTAGCTCTGAAAAGCCCAAATAGCATCCCAAACTATAGGTTTTAGACAACACACAACTCAGATCATCTGCCCCTGTCTGTCACTATCCCATGTACTGTGAATGCTTACCCGCCGAAACCTAAACAGAAGCTCGTAAGTGACTGGAAAAAGGTCTCCCGCCCTTTATTTCAACGAAAGTGTGACGACGTCCTCGGAAAAATAAGGTTCCATTTCATCTGCTCCAGTGGAATGCTGACTTACCTGACAGTGAAATAAGACTGCAATTGAACCTACACTTTACTGAAATATGCCCACGCTTTAAAAATATCTGAAAGCGGTGCAGTCAATCAAATTCGTATTTTTACTAGGCGGAAATTTGCAAAAGAACTGCGTAGACATCGTAGTGCTTTAAAACATGAAACTGTGTCAAAAATCATGGATAATCCTAATCTGATTTGGAATCTGCGTGCAAAGCCTGCTGAGTACAATAATCCGATTTCCAGTATGATTGGTGAGAAAGAATGGGTTGATTATTTTAGTGCGGAATTTGCAGCCCCAGATGAGTAAAAAAACCAGATGTTTTATGAGTAACTAAGTCCCCTCCTTACTAAAGAGTTAAATCATTTTGTTGTCAACAGTAGTCAAATCCGGGAAGTGTGCAAAAGATTAAAGAAAAAATCGTCAAGTGGTGCTGATAAAATATGTGCAGATCATCTATTGAATGGTAGTCCCCTTTTATATGAACATCTTGCAATTGCTTACCAGATTATTATGAAGCATGGTGTTGTACCATATTTATTTTGCTTAGGATCCATAACACCTATACTGAAAAAAGGAAAAGCCGCAACAGAACCTTCTTCTTATAGACTGATAACTATTTCCTCTGTTTTTTGCAAGCTTTTTGAATTGTTAATAATAGGGTGGCATTAGGAAGTGTTGCAAGGCCCCTCCCCACCAGTTTGGTTTCCAGTCAGGAATGGGATGCGCTCACGCATTACATGTTGTAGCAAATGTTCCGTTAGATGCGCACATTTCTAATGAATCGCTGGTTATTGGTGAATATGACGTACGCCGCGCATATGACTCGGGCATACATGCGCAGATAATGCTAGAATTACGGAAAAATGGTGTCGACCCAGCTATTGTTCGACCTCTTTATGATCTGTATCACCAACTAAATGTGTGTTTACGCATTCCTAATGCAGAACCCACTAGGAAAATCCCCGTAAAAAAAAGGTATTAAACAGGGTGCGATTTCTTCGCCAGAGTTGTTTATGAATAGTATTTCCGAGGCGCAGTCCAAAGTCACTACAAGCTGTATTCTAAGAGGAATAGATGTGACCATAGTTGGTTTTGTGGATGACATCTTGAATTTTTCTCGGCAAATAGCATCCCTAGAAAGTAATTTTAATATCCTGTCATCTCAGTATGGTGACATTGGCCTTAGTTTTAATGTGTCAAAATCGAAAGTAATGTTGTTTAACTGGAATAAGTCTGCTCTACCTCAAATTCAACTAGGATCCCAGTCTGTCAAGGCTGTGGAGTCACTAGTATACTTGGGACTGCCCATCGGTGACGCACTAATCTACCCGTTTGCTAATCATCACACACATAGAGCGTAAAATTAGAACTGCGTATGGGACTACAATTTCTTCGAAGAGAAATCTTAATAGGTTTTCATTGGCTAGAATTTATAATGCTGTCGCGCTGCCACATATATTATTTATAACACCATTTTGGAAACTTCTGCCTAAAGAAGATAAATTTAAAATCCGTAGAATTTTCTGCAGATATTTGAAGTTTCTGCTGCAAGTTCCACTGAGAACGAATAATTCGTACCTGATCCGGCGATACGCAGTAACCGATCCATTTTCTGCAGTTAATCGGTTGCTTGACAAGCATTGTGCTAAGTTGGAGGGTAGCAGCCATCTTTGGCTACCTCTACTCTCATCACTTTGATTGATGTGTATGTGTGTATTCTTTGTCTGTACCATTAAGTGTATGTTTTTTTTTTCTTTTCTTTTGTTTTTTCCATCTTTTTCTGTGTTTATGATGGGTGTACAAATAAATTAAAATTAAATTAATTAAAATTATATGCTGTATACTATATTAGTATATAGTATACAGCACATAGTAAAGACATTCAAGAATGGCAGTAAAGCAGCTGAAGATAGTCTACTGTCTAACGCAGTAGTTCTCCACCTGTGATACACATACCCCTGCGTGTACGTGGAAGCCTGCGAGGGGGTACGCGAAAAAAAATATATCAGTAATGGCAAAATCATTACACTATCGTTAAACAATATACTTTTTCTTAGAAACACTGTTTAAAAAAAGGGTTTTAGAAAGGATTTAGCCTTGTTTTATACCATTTTTGGTATACTCAGTTTTCATATAAACTGGATATTTAACTTCAGCCTTTAAAGCTTAGTCTTTATCAAAGAGACGATGAAGTCTGTATCAAGATGAAGGGAGTACTCCATGACGAAAATCTTTACTAAGGGGGTGTGGATTTGAAGGAGGTTGGGAACCCCAGTCTAACGTGTTCAAAAAGCTTACTTCTTCTCTCACCGTGCCATTATCATATTTTATGTTTTAGAAAGAAATTGTTGGGAAATATTCAAAGGAAGTGGGAACTTCGTGAGAAGAAACAAAAATGAAGCTCCGAGTAGAGTAGGAAGACAGAGGAGCTGACCTCATATAGCTTGATGCTGCGATAGGTCACAGGCAATAGGATCCCATTTTCTAAGCTCATAAGAAACTAAAAAAAAAACAACAAACAGTTGTACTCTCAGAAGTTTAGCCTTTAGATCACTCGTCAATTAGTTTCAGGAGGGAGTTGGTATAAATGATGCCTTATATAAAAACTTATTTACAATGACCACGTTTTTTGACATTAAAAATACTATTGTGCAATAGTTTGTATTATTCTTTTTCATAAATCAAGTAATGCGGGCAGACAAGTAAAATATTAAATATTGAATAAAAGAAACAAAAAATTCGAAAAAAGTGTGATTTGGGGAGAAGACACAATTCTAGACTTTTTCTTTGTGATCAAGAACATTAATTACCACAAGGAGTTTTGTAATTATTAGTAGGGTGTAAGGATAGCAGAATGAATTAACTAGAACTCAGTTGTTTATATGCATGCATCCACTGCAATAACACAAATACAAAAACGAAAAAAACAAAATAAAGACACGGACAAATGGATAATCTAGGCAATAAATTGATAATATGGGTATATACTAAAATAATGGGGGATAAAAAAAAGAAGCGAAATAGGGTATGTAATAATGTGCCTCGAATTTCACTATCACTTTGCCTGTTATTTCATACATAGGACCTAGATTTTAGCGTCACCACATGTCTAATATAAAAACATTGACTCTTTACAATGTAGGTCTTCTGATTATTAGATTTTAAAAATAATTTATGTTTAAGCCTAAACATCAGTGAATTAAGGAAGGAAGACATTAACATCAGACATTTAACAAAACTCGCCATAAAAAGAAATTACATACAAATTTAGAATATGAGTAGTAATTTAAAATTAAATTAGCCTTCCTAGCCGAGTGGTTAGCGCACTAGACTTCAAATCCTTTGTCCATAAGGACAGGGGTTTGAGCACTGGTTATTCGGTTTGGAATGGAGTCAGCGGTGTGACTTTGTAAGCTCGGCCACAGTCAACTGAGCTCTAAATGGTTACCTGGAGGAATCTTGCGTGTTCTATGATTTGCCCCCAACCGCGCGCGCATTGCACTTCCGGCCGAAGGCTGAAAACTAGCAGATTAGTACCTGCGCTACGCAGACCATTGGTCAGCTAGCGAAAAGTTTTATTTTTAAGTTTAAACTTAAGCTGACCTCCTAGGTCAACTTAATCTAGGTCATCCATTACCTAATGGTAATGGATGTTGTTCTTTAAGAAGAAGAAAATATTCTTGATTTAATTTAAAGAGTTTGTGGTTAAATGTGAACTACTTGGCTATTCATGTTTCCAAGTCTAAGTTTTGAGTTTTTTTCTAGAGTTTCTACATCTTTTCCAGGTTTCCGTGTGACACGTACATTTTACTGCATATTTTTTACATACTGTACATTTTACTTTTATAATTAGGATGACTCCGTAGCACCAAGTCGATCAAGCCAAAATTTCTCCAGCTTACCTTTACAGAAGGAGATTAGCCAATCTCCGGTCACTACAGATTATAGCAGAAAAAAAAAACTTACTGGGGTAATAGTAAAACTTCATCGTCAAGTACTCCTTCTTCCCACTAAATGAGGTGTTGGAACAGAACGAATGAAGAACGTCTAGCAGGTCCCTTGAGATATGGTTAACGTCTTTTCGATTTATCTTCTTTTTTGAGGACCTTTAAGCAAAATATAAGCTAAAAACTGATAAAAAATGAGCAAAAAAAAGCTGAAATATGAAATTTTCGAAGGCTAAAAGAGAAGCTTAGAAGAGAGCCTGCAAGCTTAAAAGAGAAGCTTAGATGTGTCCATAGTATATAGAAATACAGTACACTAGCACGAGTAGTTAGCTCACAGAGGGGACCATAACAGTGACCTAGTATTTTAGGGATTTGTTAGGTAGCCGAATCAAAGGTCTTAAAGAAGAGGGGGTTAGATTCGTCAGAACTACGACCTCTCCTGGCTTTATGCGGCAGCAATTTTGGAGAAGTAGCAAGAACCACATGGATTATAAACAGCTTCATTTCAATCAGCTTACTTACACTAAAAACTCAAAGCCAATGTTGACAAGATCAGGAACTGCCTATAAATATGCAGCTAGTAAGAGGCTGTGTAAAAGGACAAAAAGAAAAAAACAAGCTGTAAAGCACCACAGTGAGAGTGGCAAAATATTAAAATTAGGCAAATAATTTATTATTTAATAAAGAAAATAATAATATTATATAATAAATAAAAATATTATATAATATTATTACAGCATAATTATATTTTATATTTATTATATAATTTATATTTATATTTATTATACAATATAAAAATATTGTATAATAAATAAAAATATTATTATATTAAATTAGGCAAATAATTTAGATGCACATTCATAAAATAACCACATAGCATTTTGTTTTAGCGTTCTTGAAAAAGCGGTAAAAGATGGTTTATAACAAGCCATATTGTCTAACTTAGAATCTAGCTTTGTTGAAGTGACATAATCATGAAGTTGAGAGATCATGAGACCCCCCCCCAAAAAAAAAAAAAAAAATTACTCTAATTTTTAACATTGATTGGCGTTTTCAAAAATGACCTTGAACTAGTTGTTTGAATTCTGCATCAAAAACGGAAGTGTTAAAGCGTGTTAGTAAATTTTTGAATTTACATGTTGTTTTTTTTTTTTACATTATAAATTGTCGGTGCAAAAAATATAAGATAAGTTTTGCTCAATTCGGCATTTTCAAAATGGAAGTAGAAATAATCTCCACCATCGCGCAAAAATTCGTTCTAGACAGCAATAGTTTAAAGTATTTTAAGTGTAAGACAAGGAAAATTTAATTGAGCAAGACATTGAATTCGAATAGTTTATATTAGTGTACGCGACAGATAAATATCAAACGGTTCGTGGTAACGAACTGTAAGTAAGGAGCGACCCTGCTCAATAGCAACAAAAACTCGTAATTTTGATACCAATAGATTCATCAATAGAATCGAATTTTTATTCTGGCTTCAAATATATAAGTTTCATTAAGTTTTGTCTTAAAAGTTACGGGCCTGAGAAAATTTGCATTATTTTCGGAAAAAGGGAGAAACAGCCCCTAAAAGTCATAGAACCTTAATGAAAATCACACCATCAGATTCAGCGTAATAGAGAACACTACTATAGAAGTTTCAAGCTCCTATCTGCAAAAATGTGGAATTTTGTACTTTTTTGCCAGAAGAAAGATCACGGATGCGTGTCTATTTTATTATTTTTTTTCCCCCCAGGGGTGATCGTATCGATCCAGTAAGTCCTAGAATATCGTGCGAGGGCTTATCTGAACGGAAAATAAAAGTTCTACTGCTCTTTTTAAGTGACCGAAAAAATTGGAGGGCAACTTGGCCCCCTCCCACAATCATTTTTTTCCCGAAGTCACCCAATCAAAATTTTAAGATAACAATTTTGTTCAGCATTGTCGAAAATCTAATAAATATGTATTTAAGGATGACTTAATCCCCCACAGTTCTCGCGGGAAGGGCTGCAAGTTATGAACTTTGACCATTGTTTACATATAGTATTGGTTAAAAGGAAGTATACAGACGTTTTAGGAGGGATTTTTTTCTGGTGGGGGGGGGGGGACGGTGGAGGATCTTTCCATGGAGGATGTTTCCGTGGGGGAAGGGACATTTTTATGAAGTGGGTGCCGGATTTCTCAGCATTATTTAAAAAACGATCAGAAATAAAAAAAAAAACGAGTTTTTTCAACTGAAAATAAGGAGCAACATTAAAACTTACAACAAACAGAAATTATTACGTATATGAAGGGGTTTGCTGCCTGGTCAATACCTCGCGCTTTGCGCTAAAGTTTTTTTAGTACTTACAAAAGAGCTATCTATTCTAATTAACCGACCTTTGTGATTCAGAGGTTGTGATTCGAACAAAATTCGAACTTTAGCGTAAAGAGCAAGGTATTGACTAGGGGTAAACTCCCTAATATACGTAATAAAAACATACAAATATAGAAGTTCGTTACGTAAGTTAATTCATAAGTTACGTCATAACAAAAAATTTTTAAAGCCATTTAGCCAAAACAATAAAATTAATATGCAAATTTCATTATAATTATTCATGTACGGTGATCCAAAATCAAAGCTGCATTAATTCAAAAACGTTCAGAAATTAAATAAAAAAACAAGTTTTTTTTAAACTGAAAGTAAGGAGCGACATTAAAACTTAAAACGAACAGAAATTATTCCGTATATGAAAGGGGCTGTCCCCTCCTCAACGCCTCGCTCTTTACGCTAAAGTTTGACTCTGTTACACAACTTTATTTTTTTAAAAACAATAAAAAAGTTTAGCGTAAAGAGCGAGACGTTGAGGGGAGAGCCCCTTTCATATACGGAATAATTTCTGTTCGTTTTAAGCTTTAATGTCGCTCCTTACTTTCAGTTAAAAAACCTTTTTTTAATTTAATTTAATTATTATTAAAGCATCAAGGACATCAAATGAAAACACTTTTTGCCACCTGTCACCATCTTAGGTCTGTATATACCTGAAAACTAGGATTTTCTATTATTTTTCTTTTGCTTGTTATATAATATTAAAGGTCAGTTTCGAGCGCAAAAAACTTTCACCAGTGCTTCCAAACCGAACCGTGAAAAACAATATGCGGAAACTAATTCGGTATATTTGATAATGTGTACGCATCATGAAAAGTCAAAGGTGTTGCAGAAACTAGCCAAAAATTATTTAAAGACATGTGTTGAGTTTTCTATTATGCAATATTTCATACTTATCCTCAATGGGGTAGTCTAGTTGTTTATGTCGTATCTACCAAACAAGACTACCCAAATAAGCTAAGGCTGAAGCAAGCTGATTTAAATCTGTCTTGTTACATTTGAATGTGTCATGTCTTCATTTATTTCAATGGCACCTGAAGTGAAACGATAGATTTAATATTTGTACTTTATGTGATACAAGTTAAGCAATAAAAATGATACTTTTAGAATTAATATTTGAAAGGGATAAATATGACAGAATAGGATAATTGGCCTTTCAAAAAGGACGCTCTCATAGGCAAGTCAAAAACTAATGATTTGAAGCGTTGAATAATTTTACTGATAAAGAAATTAATGCCTAGCTTATGGTTTTAGCTATACCCGTGAAACATACACTTCTTTCCAATTCCTATTGGCGAACAAGATGTTATGGTTAGCCTATATTTTATTCATCCAATCACTAGATTTTTACTAAGTTTACTGCCAATTAACAGCTGTGTTTCCCTTCTGCTACAGCAATTGGGAAAGTCACAATTACTACAGCTCCAAGACGATATTTTTTCGCTCATTTTCAGCTGATATTTAAAACACGTTCTTTATTTTTAAAATTGGCAGGCGCTTGTGAAGAAAAATAAAACAAATTAAAAATCTTCTTCATGAAAAATTGAATTCCCAGTTTTACCTAATCTTTTTAAGACGTATACGGTTGTATAAGACATTTGATGAAGTTTTCACTTAACCAACTTAAAGAATTCATTTTAAGTTTAGGTGTCCTTGGTATTTTATTTATATTTGAAAATTTAAACATAATTTTGATATAACTGTTGTTAAACGTGTCAGCTTCACTCTTAAAAAATCGAGTTTGGATCCCAATAAAAACTACTACTACTACTAACAACTCATCGCAGCACCAAGCCGCCTGAGGCCAACACAGCTACGCACGCTCCTCCTCCGCCCCAATCTATTCAAAGCCTCCCTTTTTACACCCGCCCACGAAGTTCCCATTTCCTTTAAATCTTTCTTTATGACGTCCTCTCACCCCAGACGGGGACGACCTGCTTTCCGTTTAGCCCTAGATGGTTGGCCGAAAAGAACAATCTTCGGCAATCTGTCATCCTTCATCCGCACAACATGCCCTAACCACCTCAACCTTTCTTTCATTATAGACCTAGAAAGCGGTATTGAACCACATTTTTCGTATAGCCTATTGTTTAAAAAATAAAAAGCGTAAATAATTTATAGGATTTAAATTTGGATTTTTTTCATTTAAGAAAATTTGCTTTTTCCTCAAAAATTACACCATAGAAAATAACAAGGTTTGTCTTTTGTTTAAAGAAAAAGTCAATTTAGCTAGTGATTAGATTCCTATCAGCTTATTTAGTGTACCCGACAGATAAATAATATTCTTAATCTTCTATTATAACAGAAACATATATTTGAATTAACTGTTCAAATCTTGTATTCTTCAAGCCTAAAAAATCAAGATTAGACACCCACAAAAGCACAAATAATTTCAGAAATATAAATCTGGCTTTCAGGCTCTATATTTACTTAAAAAAAAACCTTATTCTATTTATCTTGAAACTTGACGTTCATGTAATTTCTACAAAAAAGTAACTTTAGTCAGCAAAACGTACAGCATGACCATATAGTTTTAAAACCATCAAAAGATCGTTAGAGGGCTTCTTACTTTTTTAGCATCGTTACAGCGGCACTTACACAACTTATTGCCATCCAAAATAGGAGATTAAGGTAGGAAATGAGGTTGGCAGCTGGTTTTGCATTAAATCAGGAGTTAAGCAGGGTTGTGTTCTATCCCCCTTTGTAATGGATTATTTTGATGGTCTTTGTCTTAAGGAGCACAGGAAAGGCAATGAGAGACCACGGAATCAAATGAGGAGGAAAAAGTCTCCTGGACTTAGATTATGCTGACGATTTAAGCATCCTAGATGAAAGTGTGAGCAAAATGGATGAACTTTTTGAGGTTTTGCGAGTTCAGAAAGCTAGAATAGGTTTGAAAATTCCTGTTAAGAAGGCTAAGTCACTAAGGCTAGGAATAAGTGAAGATGAAAAAGTGACGTTGGGTAATGAAAATGTTGATCAGGTGGCAGCTTCACTTGCCTTGGTAATATAATTAGTAAAGATGGTGGAAGCAGTGAAGATTTTAAAAGTAGAATAGTCAAGGCTCAGGGTGTTCTTTCACAGTTAAAAAGAAGTTTGGAAGAATAGGAAGATAAGTCTGTAAACCAATATTAGAATATTAGAAGCTAAAGTGACGACAGTGGTCAAATATGGCTCTGAAGCATGGGCGCTCCGAAAAGTGGAAGAAGATTTGCTAGATGTTTTCCCAGAGAAATGGCTAAAGGATTGTTCTATGTACCCAGCTGACTGACCGTATTTCAAACAATAGTCTGTACGAAATGTGGTTCAATTCCGCTCTCTAGGGCTGTAATGAACGAAAGGTTGAGGTGGCTAGGGCACGTTGTGCGGATGAAGGATGACAAATTACCAAAGATTGTTCTCGTCGGCCGACCGTCTAGGGCTAAACAGAAAGCAGGTCGTCCTCGTCTGGCGTGGGAGGACGTCATAAAGAAATATTTAAAGGAAATGGGAACTTCGTGGGATGGTGTAAAAAGGGAGGCTTTGAATAGATTGGGAGGGAGGAGGAGCGTGCGTGGCTGTGTTGGCCTCAGGCGGCTTAGTGCTGCGGCGGGGAGTTGTTAGTAGTAGTAGTAGTAGTAAAATAGGAGATTGAAAGATGTAACATATCAACATGTTATAAAAAAACTGAATATTTAACCATATAGTTATGTCAGCTATGATATTAATCATATTCCCAGTTATAGGCAAAAAATTTGAATATTTAACCGTATAGTCATGTCAGCTATGGCACCTTATTTCATAACATCGATGAGATCCGCTTGATTCAAAAGCCTCATGTATCCAAAAATTGGAAAGATAAGGAGTCTGGACTCGATCCCCATCACCGCAAGGATGTTTGGAGTAAAGAAACGTCATTAATCTACTGACTAGACAAGATGTCTGATATAATTTAACCGATGTGTGGAACACTTTTATATAGAACTACCGGTTTTCCTAATCCAAAAGCCTAACCTATTCTATATTGCTCAGATATGGGGCTGGGGTTCGATCCCAGCCACCACAAGGACGTTTGTAGTTAAGAAACGTCATTAATCTACTGACTAGACTAGTTTTCTGATATAATTTCAACGACCTCCAAGACCTAAACTCATTTGCCATCAGTGCCCATGATAGTATTACCCAAACGACTACTTCTACTTATCTTTTTATTACCTGAATTGGTGTTTTTATTAATAAAAAATATACAAGATCCCACAAAATCCAATGCAGTTGATACATTCTTCCAATCAGTTTCGGTTCAATCTTAACAAAAACAGGTCGTAGATGCTTCCAGATGCGACCCAGAAGTTTCTCGCAGATTTGAACGTTTTCTTATCAAAAGATTTTTTTAGACCTCCCTCATAACTTCCTCCAAATGTCAACGTAACTCCCCTCGTAAATCACCCTAGTAAATATCATCATGCGTAATTTGGTCATGTACTACCTCCGTGCACTAGCGATCATGTAGGCCTACTAACAAATCTACGACACGCGTGATAAAGCTATGAGACGAGCTTCCTTGGTATGAAAGGTGCTAACAGAGACAAAAATATATTTACACAAATCTGTCGATCAAAATAAAGATGTGTCTGTGAAAATATAAAACTATAAAGTATAATATATATAAAATATAAATATAACAAACATGACACTCAATCCTAATGAAACATACCAAAGTAATATAAAAATATAATACTTGGAAACAAATTTGGGCATTACATTTGTACATTAGGAAGGAGGGGTGAAATATAGCGGGTCTGCATGCCTAATGTGTTAGGTACAATTATTCTGCATATTATATAGTAAGAATTCTTTTCTAACTTCACACTGTCCAAATACTTTACCTCAACAATAAATATAATTAAATTGAACAAGTGAATTTTGCTTAATTTTGAAGTATAACGAGTAAGATAAATCGGAACAGATTCATCACACAAACCTCCATCAGATTTATTAGATAAGCACACAAACTTTAGGAACAACAACATCATGGGCTTCTAGGCTTCATACAATATTAAAACCTCACCCCCCCCCAAAAAAAAAAATTTTTTGTCAAGCTCGTGAAAACGTAACAACAATGAATATAAACACATTTTGATGGGTTCTTGAAAGTTTTTTTGCAACCACCACCCCCCCTGGCCCCCGAAAAAAAAAACGTTCTGTAAAACCACCCACGAACAACATTCAGAATACAGTCCTGAACTGCATGTGTTATAGCATGAAAGATAACATGGGTTTTAGTTGTTTGACAAATGGCAACAGTGCTTATTTTTTAATTGATCTATAATAAATAAATTAAAAAATAATGCAGTATCATTGATTGATTTTTTTTTATCTTATTAGATTAATTTGTTGTAAGGTTTACTTAAATCGTTGTTTGGGAGTTACCTTCCATTAAAGACAGGGCAAGTAGTTCGTTGCCTCTATACTGGACATTTTTTATTAGTATTATTACTATTTGTTATCATTAATTATGCATTCTCACTCTATTTAGTAGATTTAAAGATGATCTGTAGAAATCACTTTTATTTATTCATCCTATGTTCAGCTGTTTAATTTAGGATGAGCCTAAAATACTCGATTTACTTATATGTAGATGTTTATTGCTTTGATTATTTTATATATTTTTGACTTTCCCAGAATTAGTAGGCCGTTTATTCATATAGGCTAACAGTCTAAAAACGTGAAATGGTTGATCGGAATGGCTATGTATGAAACATTGGTGTAATTTTCTCAAATCGTGGGGGAGTGGGGGGGAGAAGGGGCAAAGTTGGAGACAATTTTCCCAAAATCAAGCTAAAATGACAATAAAAACTGAAAAAATGAGCCATGTGGTGCCATGTAAGTACTATAAAGATACTTTATAGTACTAAAGAGGTAAGTATATACTAAAGATTTATGAATTATATTACTGAAGAATTATGCACGCTTGTCTTAGTTTTGACAAGATTTTTGAAGAAACTAAATTTCAGCGGGGGGGGGGGGCAAAACTTAGGTCTGAAAAGTTAAGCCGAGATCTCGGGGAAAAATTGCCCCCCTCCTGTCCCCATAGCATATTACGCCTCTGGTATGAAATATATAGCTATATGTTTTTGTTTCAACTAGAATAAAATTTAAGAAATTTCTTTCACAGCAGTAGTATCCTTCTTTTGAATTTGCCGCCTTTACGTTCCTTCCGGTTTTTCTGGTAGGTAAACAGGTCATTACACTCGGTCATTACACTCTTTGTCAAGAGGATTTACGCAATTTCAAAGTTCAGTGTCTTTTTTTAGTGGTAAACCAAAAAAACCGATGTTCCCTTTTTACTCGCCAATTATTTTTTGTATATATTCAGGTTTCATATTCGATTCTCCATCAGTTTTGAACAGTTTTATATTCGAGATAGCATTACAGGCATTATTTGTAAAAAGCATTTACATAGAAAAAAATGGATAATTCTAAGCAATTTCTGGTGAGTAAAAATATTCTCATTATTATATTAAAAAGAATCGATCGGTAATTTGGGGCTAGAATAAAATGTTGATTTTTTTTTTTTTTTTAATGTATTAATTGTTACAAAAGCTTCCTTTTTTTTGAGTTTCGGTTTTTTCCTTACTTATAGCTCGTTATCATGTACTGCTGGAAAATGTATTTCAGTGATATTTTAGATCATAGTAGGCTAATGATGCTTCCGTACAAACAGTTTTTTTTTCTGTTAATTAGTTGAATAGGGACGTGGTTGAACAAATCATCAAACCTACTTGATCTAATGAAGTGGAACAGAAGCTCACGAAACTGAAAAGATAGATGTAATAATTAACAATTATTGGACAGGGTCAATATGCTTTTCATCTTTGGTATTATTTGATTCATTGACTGTTTGATCAATGACAGTAACGTTTGATAGATTTTTTTTTACGTGAAATGCTCTAGTTTCTTTCTTAGTTTTGAAAACATTTTGAAGAAACTAAATTTCAGTTGGGGGGGGGGGAGGAGCAGTTTATAAAAGGCCCTCCATCCCACTATCAAAACCCCTGATTTTGAAATCAAGATGTTTTTTTTACACTACTTTAGATGTCTAACATAAACTGAATTATTTTCCAAAAACCCAAAATGCATTTTTGCTACATGCTAATTTTTTTTTTTGTCTTTTTTTTAAAGGAAGAAGAGACGTGCAATAATCCCCTTCTGAGAAGAAAGCGAGATATGGCGAACCTTCATTAATACAGGCCACAAGAGCGTCTGTTATCAAATTCGCTAGAAAAGTTACACACGATCGGAATCATGCATCGAGCACCCAACTTATAGTGACAGAGCCCTCTGACCCCCGCGTTGGTTCCATGGCAAACCCCCCCTCAAGTATTGCAAAGGAGTTCAGATATAGAAGTCCAGTCAGAATTTGTAAGTATATACATAATTTTTTTTCTATCCCTATTTTCAAAAAAATAAGACAAAATTTTCTCAGGTGCATAGCTTTTTAAAAACTTAAAATTTTTTTCTAAGCTATTTAATTTTCTTTCATTAACCAAATTAGCAATATATATAAAAAAAAAAAACAAAAAACAATTCAAAATAGAACTAGATCTTAACTAACAATTGTTAGTGGTAGTGTTACAATTGTTACCATGTAGAACTACAGAATGATTTAAAACTGTATTAAAAGTTCAGAAAACATCTATACTATTTGCTAACAAACAGGGGTTCAGTTACATGGGGTCGGTGGTCGTTATAATACAAAAAGTTCTATTTGAATAGTGTTGTGAAGGCCGATACCCCCTCCAACTCGGAAAGGCTATCGATTCTCCTACCTCGAAGGAAGCCCCCGGTTCCCAAGGGTTCTCCCTGGGAGGGGTTGGGGGGGGGGCTCTAAAAAGGACCATACAACATTTAATTGTTGATATGGACGGAGAAAAAAGTTCTTCTCTTTCACAAGTATTTATTTAGCCCAGGTCGAAAAAATCCATTGGCAAAAGACAGAGGAAAATACGGATTATTGAGAAGGTAGCACCACCAAGCTCTGACATATGGAGTTCGTTTCCTTTAACTGAAGCCGAGGAGCAAGTGTTCGTACAACATACTGCATCAGTCGAACAATGGTCAAATTTCATTAACAGTTATAATGAAGAGGCTCAAAGAATCGAATTGGACTCATATTTTGCGTTTTTATTTAAAAAAAAAAAATTGGAATAAAACCATTAATTTTTTCTATCATTCTCTTGTTCGAACTTACCCTTCTAATAAGAATAAGACTACATTTTCCCGACAAAAAAAATATTTTTTTTTAACATGTTCAGTTGACATTATGAAAGACATAAGGCAATGTAACTTTTTTTCTTCTTCTTTTAATTGTTCAGGTGGTGGGACAATGACTATGAGAAATTGACAAAAGTTTATTAACTATAAAAAAAAATAATGATTATTTTACATAAAAAAAAAAAAACTTTTTTTTTTCTACAGATTAAAAATATAGCACTCCCAGCGGCACCATTGAGTGATGATGCAAGTATATTTACAGAACCAATTCTGTCACCACCAGCAGAGTTCAGGGATGAACCTACACTGGTTCTAGATAATATGGAGTGGCATGAGGGATTCCTTAATGATGTTTTTGGGGGAAATGGCCAGCCTGGAGGACTTAACTTGTGATATTGACATGCTTGAGGACCCAGAGTGGGCAGATAGTTTCATGCGTGAATATTTAGATGATGATGCTACAAGTAAATCTGAACTGGGTCCTCATAACGAAATTCCATCAGAGGACAATACAGGCAGGCTTGACCAATTGTCCCAAAACACCTTAGAATATGTACTAGGGGACCTCATGTCACATCCCTCCAATGTGATTGAACAAACAGGGTCAGGACATCAAAACAGTACTACGTCCCCGGAATTGCCTGATTTTTATCTGTTAGAATCTGCTCTAGGTCATTTGCAAACATACAGGGTAGATTTTAGCCTTCCCGAGGAAAACGCTGGCATTATTTTAACTGACCCCGTGAAAAATCTCCATAGCTATATCGACAGAATTCGAGCACTTATTGATATTCAGATCCAGAATTGGGGAGGTCGAGGGGGAATTAAAGCATCAGTGAACCAAAAAGTTTATCTACAAAAGGGGACATCTGGGGACATTTTTTATTTTCATTTTTCGACAGGCAACCAGACTTTCTACCCAGGTCTAAACGAATTTGAAGACAATTTTTTTCAACTGGGTAAATAAACTAATTTCAACTTTGGATACATTTAATGAGAGGGGGAGTGGTTCCACCATTTTATACATTGAACGCATGGATCTGAATCTCAGTAGATTTAAAAAAAACTTTATTTTAAGGGGAGCAGGTAATCTAAAAATAAAATGCCACCCAGATTTGTCGGCTACCAAAGGAGTTCAGGGTTTCAGATATGACACTGGACTTCAATGCTTTAAGTATGCATTTTTAGCGGCGGCCCATAAGACATTATATAATGAGTCAACAATGAAAAATCTTGACAAACTTGCACGTAACGGTGGAAAAAATTTCCCTAAAGTAAATTTTGATTGTTTAGAGGGAAAATATCCGGTGTCCTTTAAAGAAATAAGCATATTCGAGAAAGCAAATGAAAATCTTGGGGTGGGAGTGGTTGTTCTCCAGTATGACACTGAATTTGTAGATGGGGGAAAAAAACGAATAAAAAAGGGGTTTTGTACTCAGTGAGGACACCGATGGCGGAAAATGTTAAAAATTTTGTATGGGTTATTTACGAACCTCCCAAAGATGTAAATTCTTATGGTCATTTTTTCCCCGTTACGGCGATAAGTCGACTCCTATGTCAAGGCAAAAAAATATGGGAACGTTTCTATTGCCCCATGTGCCTCTCCCCATTTAGATCCGAGCGAACGTTTTCAGATCACATGGGACATTGCAAACTTCATGGAAATCAAAGAATAGAAATGCCGGCAGAAGGCAAAGACATTTTACAATTTAAAAATTTTCAAAAATTCTCTTCTGCAATCTGATAAAATGTCTTTGGATTGTGAAACAAGACTGGTTGAGGTATCAGACCCATCAAGGCAAATATAGTCAAGGAACACAAACTAGTTGCATGTTCCTATGCGCACGCACGTCGCGATGCCAACAATAAAATGCAATTGGAAGAGTTTTTTTTAACTATGGACGAGGAGGGCAGTATGGAAAAGCTATTGGTTTCTTTAATAAAAATGGCAAAACAGAGCAATTTCACGATTACGTCATACTAATTATCCGATGACATTGTCGGATAAAGAGCAACTGGCGTTGGAAAAGGGAACAATTTGTTGGGTCTGTAGGGGTGCCCTTGCCCAAAAGACGCGGTGCAGGACCACGATCACCTTATTGACCCCAATTCGACGGGAAAAAGTAACTTTCGGGGGTGGGCTCACAATTCGTGTAATTTAAAAATTAAAACAACAACTTTTTCTACCGGTTTTTATACATAACTCTAACTACGATCTAAAGTATGTGCTACCTGCATTGGCACATCTTCAAAGAAATGGAACAGTGGATGATGATGCATGGGTGATAGACAGCTTTACGTATAAAATCATACCTAAATCCGCAGAAAAGTTGCTTGTTTTGGAATTTATGTGGAAATTTGTTGAAGCCGGTGTTGAGTACACGAATAAAATTCGCTTTTTAGATTCCTACAGTTTTTTTCCCAAATCATTGAGCGAATTAATTCAAGTGCAGAAAAACGATGACGGCAGCAATGCTTTCCCCCTTCTCAAGCAACGATTTCCAAATGATTTATATGATTTGTTAACGGTCAAGGGCATCTATCCTTATGATTATTATTGTTCCATGTCGAGATTCGCCGAGGAGACTATTCTTTGTATTGAATCGTTTTACGACAGTCTTCACGATCGTAGTTGCACCCCCGAGGAATACAGTTTTGCTAAAAAAGTTTGGGCAGCGGGAGGGTGTAAAAATGGATTTGACTACTGCAAGCTGTATTTGTCGAGTGACGTGTTAACTTTGTTAGACATTATGTGTAAAAATACGGATAAAATCTATGAGGAGTTTAATCTTGATTTGGGCTATTATTTTTCTTCGCCTCATCTAGTGATGGACCTCATCCTGAAAATTAGTGGGGAAAAAATCGGGCTAATCACTGACATTGATCAGCATCTGTTCATCGAGAGGTCAATGAGGGGGGGTTTTGTTTTTCACGGAGACCGCATCTTGGAAACTGATCCTACGGGGGAGAAGACGGGGACAAAATCAAATGCAGTTTTCCTCGATATGAATTCTCTCTACCCTCGGCCATGTCCCATTATGCACTACCTTGCGGCGACTATAAATGGCTCAATGACCCTCAAGCTCCCCATTTCCCCAACATTGACAGTGGTGTTGAGGAGAATGGACCGGTTGGATGGTTTTTTGAAATTGATGGAGAGATACCAGTCGAGCTTCACGATTCAGTAAAGGATTTTGTTTTCCCGTGTATCAATAGACCTGTGACTAAGGACTCTTTGAGTCCTCGCAATAGGCGTTTAGTCGAGGTGGACGGATTGCATTGGGAGCCTTCAAAACAAAAAAACTTATTGCTGACCTTCTGCCGAAAAAAAAAACATAGTTGTACATCATGTAGCGTTAAAATGGATGTGTAACAATGGTTTTAACGTCACAAAGGTTCACCGAGCACTCGAGTTTAGTCAAAAAGCCTTATTTGAAAACGTTTGTTGACACTTTTGTCAGCAAACGTTCTGCAGCAAAGACGAAAGCTGAAAAAGAAATTTATAAACTCATTTTGAATTCAGCTTTCGGCAAAATGTGTGAGAGTGTTCGTAATAGGAATCGTTGCGACGTTGTGACCGATCCAGAACAATGTGCTCGAATTATTGCCGATCCCAATTACACTTCCTTTACAATCATTGGCCCGGACATGGTACTTTTGAATAGGAAAAAAAAGACGCATTGTCCTGAATAAAAATATTGCTGCAGGCAGTGCTATCTTGGAGATCTCAAAAAAGCTCATGTTGGAGTTCTACTACAATGTGGCTAGGGTACAGTGGCCGGAAAAGGGGCAAGTAGAGGTCTGCTACGGTGACACGGATTCTCTACTGCTCAAAGTAAAAACATCAAATCTAATCGATGATTTGGCGCACGGTGAAATTATCAGCTCACGGATGGACTACACCAATTGGAGTGTTGGTCTTTACCTGAGCTAGTAAAACGTTCGGGTGCCCAATCAACTTTTATTTTTAAAATCTGAAACGGGTAGCGACTTGATTTCCCGTGGTATGTTTGTAGGTCCGAAGGTGTACTTTATACAGACACACGACGAGGAAATCAAGAAACGTTGCAAAGGAGTACCCACGCACTATGTGGACAAGAATTTCAATATGGACATTTATAGGAATTGTATTGTTCAAAATGCAATTCCACGAGCCAAATTGTTGGCAATTCGTTCATTGAAGTACAAGAACTATACTGTAAATGTAGAGAAAATAGCCATGAGTACCATTTCCGACAAGGTCTATGTTTGTCAAGATGGTGTGACCACCCTCCCCCTTGGTCACTATTTAACTTCAGACCGGATCGAATGTATTGCCCACCGTGAAAGTCTCGGTTTAAATAAAGTCCTGTAACTAATTTCCTAAAAACCTTTGGGGGGGGGGGGGGGGGGGGCCTCGCGGCCCGGGGGGGGGGGGGCCTCGCGGCCCGGGGGGGGGGGGGGGCCGGCCGCCGCCAGCGCGGGGGGCGCACCGTCACCAAAGTTATCTTTTTTTTTTGACTTAGAGCAGATTTTTTTTTTTTTTTTTCAAGTGCCATCTCTAATTTAATATTTTTTTCTCTATATAAAAAAAAAAAAATGTTTTTCTCTCTCTGTGTGCATTCCATGTAAATGTTGTTGTATTTTTTATTATGAATAAATTTAAAAAGGTGTATTTTTTTCAATGTATTGTTACATTTTTATGTGCATATAATAAAAGAAAAAAAAATATGATTCTTTGTCTTTGTCTTCTTCTTCTTGAAGAACAGAGTAGTAGTAGGGAAAAAAATTATTTAGTCATTAGACAATTAGGGTCTACAGTTAGTTGTCCAGGTGAACTGTTGAAAGGAACATGTATCAATTTAAAACACCATTCAGATCGTTTCTGTGTGGGCCCTCAAATGTCGGGCAAAACAACACTCTTAACTAAAATAATTAAAAATTGTGATAAAATGTTTGCGGAAAAGCCGAAAAAAATCTACTATTGCTATAGTATTTGGCAGGAGTCATACAATAAAATAAAAACAATTGCTGCCACCACCATGGGATCGATGCAGATACAGTTCATACAGGGACTTGATGTTTTCAACATTATTGAACCAAACTCTTGGCTGATCATTGACGATCTGGCTGAATCCATTGAACAATGGTCCCAGCAAATGTTGCAATTGTTCACTGTTCGCTCTCATCATGAACAGATTTCCGTTACTCTGGTTCTACACAATCTCTTTCATCAGAGCAAATGTATGCGAACACTTGCTTTGAACTGTACCTACTATATCATCTACAGAGTTGTTCGTGATTCTAGCTCGCTAATAACCCTCAATAAACAAATCTATCCAGGTGCCCCTAAATTTCTGCTCTCGGCATACAATCAGGCAACTAATAAACCCCACGGTTATATCCTGCTGGATCTTAATCAAAATACACCCAAGGATCTGCGTGTAGTCACAGATATTTTCGACAATGAAATTACTGTATATCTCCCGGTGAACACTAAAAAGACCTATTAGTCGCTATCATGACACTGAAGAAACTACATGAAAATAGACACTTGTTTTCAGTTCTAAGCACTTCAAAACCTCAGCTTAGAAAAGCAATACTCAAACATGGTATTGACAATGATTTCATTAATCTAATATCTGAACTTTGTTTAAATTTGACCGAGGGTAATGTTCAACTACCAGAAGTAGTTAAGCAACAGGCAAAGCAACATCGTTCCATTGTACGTACATTGGCCTCTAAAAAGAAAGGAAAGAATTTTAAAAGGAAACGACTTCTTCAGGCGGGCGGTAGCTTTTTCACGCTTTTACTGCCAATAATTGCAGGACTTGTAAACAGTTTTCTCTAGTGAGAATGGCAAAAACCCTATAAATTGACTCCAATAGAACTCGCTCTCTCACCCCGTCGAACACTTTGAGGACAATCTGAGTAAATTCCTCGACAATGAAACTATTGATGATGATAAAAAACTGATTTTACTTCAAGATGCACTTCGCCGAGTGGACAAACACTATCGATCAAAGCCCACTGCTGCTGATCCCAAAAAAAGAATCATCTCCTCAAGAGTCTCCTGCTGCTGCTGCTGCTGGAACACAATTAAAGAAGGAGGAATTGGATTCAATTGTATTGAAAATTGGAAATCTAATGCCCCTCTCATATCGTGAACAAAGTAAACGACTCCTAATCTATCTCTTGGAAAGTGGTCAAATTCAAGTTGAGAGCAATGGGGAAAGGATTATAATTCAGGGCAAGAGCTATAATCTACTTGATTTAATGTATGACATGGTTACAAATCGTAAAGGACTATTATCATTTGACACTCATCTATACACAACTTTCTAAATACATTAAACTTCCCCAAAAGTCTTATTGGCAATAGACAAATTCTAAAAAAATTAAATGAACGTGCATCATCATCATTAAAAGATGAACTTGAAGCAGAAGAAGATTTTAAATCAATTTTGGAAAATACTAGCACACCACTGATAGCTAGACAAAAGCGAAGACGTATCAAGTCGACGTCTCCGCCACCAGCAGCAGCAGCAGCAGCCAGTATACAAAAGGGTAGCGGACGTTACACAACGTGTTTACGTTCGAAATGGCTGAAGTTCTGAAAGGTGTTTATGAATATATTGGCGAGGCGGGGAGTTTAAGTTCCCCCACAACTCTTTCCAAAGTCACAGGTGTTCGCACTAAAAGTGTACAAGACTATCTACAAAATGAACCAAGTTACACTCTGCATAGAAATCATTGACTTCGTGCCAATCAATATCGAAAAACTAAAGCCTTTTACCCATTGGATATAATGCAAGCAGATCTCCTGACTCTAGATGAGCTTCAAAGACGTCACAATACACCGTACAAGTACATTCTACTTGCAATCAGTGTTTTTTAGTCGCTATGCATATGCAATTCCATTGCGATCAAAGAGAGGTGTTGAAGTTGCTCAGGCCATTGAAAGTATTCTCGAAAAGGATTCATATAAAAAAATTCAAACGGATCGCGGTAGTGAATTTGTTAATCCTCATGTTGCAAAAGTACTAGAGAAATATAGTACACTGCTCTATCATACGCACAGTCCTATAAAGGCTGCATTGGCCGAACGATTGATAAGAACTATTCGACTTTTAATTTCAAGATATTGTACATTGAAAAATACGCCGGCTTTTATTCATGATCTAGATAAAATCATGTTGATTTATAATCAACGACCTCATCGATCATTGTCCAACTCTACACCAACGGAAAGTTCATCATTCGGATCATAATACAATTGACACCTTTCTTAAACAATATCCAATGAATCAAAAGTCAAGAAGAAGAAAAATAAATTCAATGTTGGTGATACGGTTCGAATTAATAGAACAACTAATGTTTTTGAAAAGGGGAATTACTTGTGGTCCACTGAACTTTTTAAAGTGGCAAAAATCCTAGACACTAAACCCATAACTTATCGCCTGCGTGATACCAAAGATGAAGAGATTCTCGGCGGCTTTTATGACTATGAATTGCAAAAAGTTAAAAATGCTAGTGAAATCTATCAAATTGAAAAGATATTAAAGACACGTACTCGCGGGGGTAAGAAACAGTTACTTGTTCGCTGGCTAGGATACAACTCCGATTTTGATTCTTGGATTGGTGTTGAAGATATTGACAATGCCCAATGATTTCTATGTAACTTTCATGTCCAACGTTTCCGATCCTCTCTACAATGACTTGAATACGACAAGTGATTTTTGGACAAAACTCTCACCCGCCATCAAATTTGACGGTGCATATGAAGTGGCCCTTGTCGACTGTATTCTCAAAAATACCTATGACATCCTGAGAAAGGATCGTAAATATGAAATAAAAATTAGACCGTTTGGATTCGGTGATGAAGGTGCAATGGCAACTTTTGACTCTAATCAGTACCCTATTGCTAACATCCCCTACAGGGAATACAATAACATGCATGAACTGTGTCGAGTTATCAACAAAAAAATTGCAAGTCGAAAAAAGGGTGGTTTCACTTTCAATTACTCGACGGAACAAAGGAGAATTTATATTACCAATCCATTTGAGAATGAAAGAATTTTCCTCAATGAGAATTTACGTGAGGTTCTTGGTTTTTAAAAAAACGTATTATTAAGACAGAAAATTTCAGTGGTAGTGACCATGTTATCTATGCAGACTATGCACCCAGCTTCTCCACGGACACTTGTATATTTCTCTACGCTTCATTTGTGGAAACATCTCGGGTTGGTAATTCAAATGTTCCCCTCCTACGAGTTCTTGAACGAAAAACCAATCAAGAACATGTTCACCACTACAATATAAAGCATCTTCAGTATATTCCCGTAAACACTTCCTATTTGGAACTCTGTCAGTTAACACTAAGAACCGAATTAGGTGATCCAATAGCAATTTCAAAGGGCCTAGCAGTGATTACATGTCATTTTCGACCTATTGTCAACGACAAAGACGGTACAATCACCTAAAAAATGAACAATAGAAGAATTCCATTTGTCTGTCCCGATATTGACTGTTATGTTGGTGCTTTGTGTCCACGTCAAATAGGCAATGGATTCGACTACTACAAGGGGCGTACTACAATGTCTGGCTATGGTCTTGGTAGCTGGTTTGCTAAGCTATTTCGTTCTGCACTACCCTTGCCAAAAATATCTTGTACCTGCTGCATCAAACTTTGCTGCCTCCACACTACAGGACTGGGGGTCGGGCAAGAATTTCAAGGAGAGTGTTAAAGAAAATATTAGATCTTCAGCAAGAGCCGTTGGGCGAACAATTAAAATCTCGACAAAATGGGGAGGATTGAAAAGGATGCGTTCGCATCATTCAGTCATCAGTCTCCACCCAGGCAGGAAGCAAAGGACATCAACAAGGACTTTGAGAAATAAAACAACAAAGACCAATAAGCAGCAGAAGAAGAAGAAGAAAAAGATTGTTAGATCAAAGAAGGATTTCTTCTCTTAAGATGACTTATCTCCCTCACAAGGAATCATATCCATCAATCACTTCCTCATTGAATCTATTCAATGCTGAAAATGTTGATGTCAGTGTCAAGTATGGCTACTATGAACAATTTCACCCTCAACAACCCCTCTCGGAAAATATACACTTTCAAATATTTTCCAATGAAGACTATTTCATTGATTTGTCGTCAACATTTATTGATTTAAATGTTGTGGTGAAGAAAAAGTCAGATAATACAACTCCAAATGCCGGTGATGGTCTCTCCTATGAAAACTGTATTCTACACAACCTATTCAAACAAATTAATGTATTTATTAATGGGACATTGGTGAGCACTAGCAATAATTTATCCAACTATGCAAGCTACATACAATTTATGATGATGACGCCAAAGGCGTACAAGGAGATGAGAGGACAATCATTGGGCTATGAATATCGAACAGGTGTTGATACTGACGGTGAGTTGACTACTGCAGTGACCCAGGAGTATCATCTAGTTGGAAAATTAAATCATGAGATATTCAATATATCCCAATGGCTACCCCCCAATGTCAAGATTGACATAAAGTTACAGATGGCCCCATCGAATTTCATTCTGAGAAAAACACTTCCTGCAGCACCCGATGCAAATGTTATTATCACATCGGCAATTCTCCACGTCCGAAAACAACAAGTTATGAGCTCTGTTGCATTGGCAGTGGAAAAGCTAAGAGCCAATGGTAACAACATTAAACTTCTTGTCCCCCATACAATCACCAATCAACGTCACATTGCCACCGGTTCTCGTAGCTATAGCGATTCATCGTTTATCAATGGAGAAATCCATCAAAATTGGCTTTGGCCTTTGTGAAGAGTGGCAGTGCCGTTGGATCCTGGACTGAATCCCCCCATGATTTTAATTTTTTCGGTCTGTCTAGTCTTGTGTGCAAAGTGAATGGTATTCCACTGTACACTCTATCATTTGACAAAAAATCCTATAGAACTCTGTACGAGTTGACCATGCAATCCCTAGATCATGACTCTCAACTATTTGAAAATGGAATAACCGAATCAATGTTTTCAAAAAATCATGGGGTTATTGTTTTGGACTTGTCAGGCACACAGGATATGAGCATAGTACGAACTGGGAATGTACGTTTAGAGTGTACATTTGCCGATGCTCTGACTGAGAGTATCACGCTAATATCACTGAGTCAATTTGAAACCTATTGGGAAATCACACCCGACGGCAGTGTTCTACTAGACCTTGCACCATGAACACAAATCAAATAATCAATGTATTTAGTATGGATCCATACATGTCCCAATACAAGTCCTATTGCATACCCTCGGACTTCATTGAAAAAATTCCAAGTGTTAACAATACCCTAATCATTGTTAATAGCAGTCCATCCACTTTGAAGACCGGTCATTGGCTATGCATCTTTCAAACAGCGAAGAATATTGAATTTTTTGATCCTCTTGGCCTATCGTATAAATTCTACGTTCCATACATCAGCAACTTTATTGAAAGCAGTGGGAAAACCATTATTCAAAATCAACGAAGAGTACAGGATTTAGCGACTAAGACATGTGGCTTTCATGCACTACTCTTTTTCATGTTCAGATGTCGTGGTTACACCTACAAGCAGTTTCTCAACATCTACGTTGACTTACCTCAATTGAACGACTTTCTAGTGGAGAATATACTTACAAGTGTATTTAATATTGATTTTAGTGCCCTAAGAATAAAATGTTCCAAAGATGTATGTGAAATTGTTTATTAATAAAAAAAAATTATATACATGATAAAACGACTTTTCTACTCTTTTAGATTTCATCCACTACTAGGTATTTGTCAACAACAACTAGTGCAGGTAGATTATTTGAATTCACAGTGTACTGATCCTGATGTACTGCAATGTCAGGGTCACATTTTCTACAGTAGAGTGTGACTTCACTCTTGTCATATCTCTTTGTATAGTCAATGATACTATTCGCATTCATTCTATAGAATTCACATGTTTCAATTTGTGTATTTGAAGCAATTTCACAAACAGTGTCCTCAAGTGTCGAATCACATTCTGTCACTGCCAAATAAAAATCAGTGGGCTTATAATCAAAACACCCATTGTCTTCACAACAATGACGTAGAAACCATATCTCTTGTTGTTCCAACAGTTGAATCGTTGACCTGGTTCCTCCTCCCAGAACAATCTAAAACCACGACGATACCAATCTCGTAGCAATAAACTAAAATCCCGGTTAGGATTCTTTCCAATCCTAACCGGGATATGTACTCTCCCACTGCTTACATTTTTCATAATGACAATTGGAGCATAGGTGACCTCTAGGATGAGAGTCACACACCTCTTCAAGACAGGAATTACAACCTTTAATTTGTACAGCATATCCTCTATGCAATTTACACGGGTTGCATAATCTACACTTTTCATCATACTCCTCAATCATTGTGCAATTCTCACATGATGACCAACTGCCCAGTGAGTACATACATAGTGGACATGTATGAAACATTTTGTCATGTGTTGACGCTCTCACTGCCACAATGAAACTGAGCTAGCAACATCAAAAAATTGCCTGAGATAGAGAGAGAGAGAGGAGTAAATCATCCTTGAGCACCATCTTTCTTATGAAAAAAAAAGTCCTAAATTTCTAAAAACTAATGTTTAAAAGCATATCCACAATATCATTTTGATGTGTCGTGATCAATATATCAATAAATTGTGTAAATGCATTTGGACCACGATGTAGAAGCTTCATACAATAGTCTAATGATGGAGAATCAGTTTTCATTATATCGACAAGCATTCCCCGAGAAAATATCTTCCTTTGAATAGACAACTCTAGAAAATCATCATCTAGAATCAAACGTTTTTCCATAAGAATTAGATTCCTCATGATTCGATCTTTCTCGAATCTATCCATTTTTTAGAGTCCTAACTCTCTCGCTCGCAACCAACTTCAGACTAATCAGAATCTCGTTTTGTACTCAAAATATACGCTTGTCTACTTTAGAAAAAAGAAAAAATACCATTGATTTAGAAACAGTTTTATTGAACATAATTACAATAATAATAATATTCACTGATGCATTTTGTTCTCATCAATATATTTCGATAGAACATCTAATGCTGACCGAAGTTTATTTATATGGAGAATATTTACTTTTCCAGCAAAACACAGCTGTTCCTCCTGCTTAAATTTGCTTAATGATATCACATATCTAGCATACATAGTGTCCCATTCAAGACATAGTCTACAACCAGCAGTTATTTCCACAGCCACATTAGGTACTCGTATATCGTTGCTGCTGCTGCTGTCGGTTCCATCATTAATCTCCAATAGTGTAAATGCACCACTCATTTTTTTCTCCACTAATATTCTCTCAAATAAAAAAAAAAAACTATTCTCTTTGAATTCAATTCTTTTACTAATATGAATTGTAGTGAAAACCATTCCTTTTATTCAAATCCTAATCACCAATCAAGTTATACTCGTTCCTCTTGACAAAGAGTGTAATGACCGAGTGTAATGACCTGTTTACCTACCAGAAAAACCGGAAGGAACGTAAAGGCGGCAAATTCAAAAGAAGGATACTACTCACAGCATAATTGCCGAATTTGAATTTCACATCACAAATAGGCCTAGTACTAGTCGAAATATATCTTATCGAAAAGATTTGTCATCGCTGATGTTTTCGTCAGTACAAAGTAAATACATAAAAGTAAGTCAAAACTTAGTTCAAAAAAAAAAAAAAGAATTAATGACTAGTTTTCCTGGCCATTATACAATTCAACGGAACTCAGAACAAAACTTTGGCGATATCTTTCATGTTTATCAGATACGGGAGCCAACTTGGGAACTTTATACGGGACGGTCTTATGTTACCGGGAATATGAAATTCAAGGATGATGGAACGTAATCGGGGAATTGCTAAAACGTAATTGTGCCCTATATTTTGGAATTTCACTTTTCCCCCACACTTCCTCTTATTTTTTTCACAACGTGAACATTTTAACAACTGATGTAGGGACAATTTACAAAAAAATCTGCAAATTTTTCCTTTGATTTGATATACCCGGTGCTATTAGTAGGTAACTTGCCTCACATAGACAAATCTCAATTTGTAATTTAATATTTGACAAATTTCTCCAGTTGTTAAGTAATTTATAATCAAATATTTCAAAAATATGTTACACGTTGTAATAAAATTTTTGTAAGTAAACAAATTTAAAATAAAGCAGAGTTAGAATAAACCAGATTGTCCCAAAAAACTTGGATCTGAATTTTTCTGTGGGGCCTGGCTCGCCATATTGAGCTTAACACTCTTTCAATATATTCAAAGTAAATATTTAGTTAGTCCTTCTAAGTTTCTGTAGGGTCAGAGGTGGCTCTGGCCCCTAAGTCCTAATGAAACATACCAAAGTAATATAAAAATATAATACTTGGAAACAAATTTGGGCATTACATTTGTACATTAGGAAGGAGGGGGGAAATATAGCGGGTCTGCATGCCTAATGTGTTAGGTACAATTATTCTGCATATTATATAGTAAGAATTCTTTTCTAACTTCACACTGTCCAAATACTTATTAGATCTATGACGTGAATAGAAAAACACGAATTTATGTTGTGGTTTCTGAAGACTTCATGAAATAACATCATTGCGCCATGACGTCATCATGAAATAAAATCATTACGCCGTGACGTCATAATTACTACTTAAGAACTACAAAGATGAAAATGGTCTCATTTAAAGATATAAGATGAGTCGATTTTTTGCAGTAAGCTCAGAATCTGAGTCTGATACTGGAGTCAGTGAAGATGAGATCCCATTGAAAGCCCAACCTTTACCAACATATGTTGTCAGTGATGAAGAAGAAGATGAGAAACGTGTTGTCAAAAGTGCAAAAGAAAAGCGCTATGAAGAAATGCAAGAGACAATACGTCAAATGAGAAATCACAAAAAAATCAAGGATGTTACAAACGTGCTTAAAAAAATTTTGAGGAATTAATGCCTGCTTACAATAAAGCATTGCCAGTTATCCAGAAAGAGGACCATGGCGTCACTCCTAGATTTTTCCTTCGGGCGCTAGCTGAACTAGAAGATTTTGTGAACGATCTCTGGGATCTGGGAAATGAATACAGGAAGAATAGCATGTCCAAAAATAATGCCAAGAGTTTGGCTACGTTAAGGCAAAAACTGAAGAAGGCACTGAAAGAATTCGAGGGTGATCTACAGAAATTCAGGGAAGCGGTATATCTTGAAGACGAAGAGCCAGAACAGGCTAAAGCTGAAACTGAGTCTGAATCTGAAGATGAAGAAATAGAAGTAGCTGCAGTAAAGGAGCCCAAAGCCAAAGTCAAACCTGCTAAATTGGAAGATGAAGATTCTGAAAGTGATTATTGGCCCTCAACGTCAGACTCGGAAGATGCTGTGAGCAGTGAGGAAGACGAAACTAAATATATAAATATAAGAGAGACATTTTTAAAGAAAAAACTACGCAAGAGGAAGAAGAAAGAAAAAAGCGTGAGAAAAAGGAAAAGAAAGACAAAGAAAAGGAGAAAAAAAGAAACTGAAGCAACAAGAGGAAGCACATGAAGAGCTTGAAGGGCAAGGTGACTGGGAAGTTGTGCGAGGTGGTGTCCCGATGCCGACTAAGCCAAAAATGTTCGATAAAAACGCAGAGATTACAGTTGAAAGTGTCTTGAAGAAGCTGAATGAAATCGTTTCTGCAAGAGGCAAAAAGGGAACCAACAAAGCGGAAATGGTAGACATGCTTCAAGAGCTATTGGAAATCACTGAAGCTAATAATCTGGGTCCAGGTGTTTCAGTGAAAGTTCGTCTTTCTTTAGTTGCTGCTATTTTTGACTATAGTACCAAAGTATCGGATGCAATGAAGGTTGAAGATTGGGACAAGCTACTAATCACAGTAGATCAAACTGATCAAAATGCTGGATAAGCATGACGACATTACTTTGACTGAGCAAATCACAGAAGAGAATGAACAATTTGGTAGTTCACCCTACAGAATTAGGGGCTGTATTCTAACTGTTGTTGAACGACTAGATGCTGAATTCATTAAGATATTGAAGGACCTTGATTGTCACAGTAACGAGTATGTGATACGCCTTAGTGACGAAAATCGCGTTATCAAACTGATAGACGACGTCACGTCTTATGTTGAAAAGCAACATGAAAAATCAGCCGATATTTGTCGGGCTTATATACTCAAAATGGATCATATCTCTACTATAAAATCGATATGAAGGCTCTTGATGAAACTACGAAGGAGTCGAAGAGTTTAAATACAATGGACCGACTTTGCAAGTTTATTTGTGGAAAAGATAATACAGACCGCTTGCGTCAGCGAGCAGTTCTTTATCAAATTTATCATTTAAGCCTTCATAATCGGTGGTTTGCCGCTAGGAATTTAATGCTGATGTCCCATCTTCAGGAAACTATTCAGCATTCAGATCCACCCACTCAGATCTTGTACAATCGCACAATGGTACAGTTAGGTATGTGTGCTTTCCGCTATGGAAGCATTAAAGATGCTCACAATGCTTTACTGGATATTCAGTCTGGCGGGCGTGCTAAAGAATTGCTTGCTCAAGGTCTGTTGATGACAAGACAGATGGATAGGACTCAGGAACAGGAGAAGCTTGAAAAACAAAGACAAGTGCCCTTCCACATGCAAATCAACTTGGAGCTGCTGGAATGTGTTTACCTAGTTTCAGCTATGCTGATTGAAATCCCGTATATGGCCGCGCATGAAAGTGATGCTAGAAGGCGTATGATTTCGAAAAGTTTCCATCATCAACTTAAAATGTCAGAACGTCAAGCTGTAATTGGTCCGCCCGAATCAATGAGAGAACACGTTGTAGCTGCCGCCAAGGCCATGCGCAATGGCAAATGGGAAGCATGTAAAAATTATCTAATCAATGATAAGATGAATACCAAGGTGTGGTCTTTATATTCAAGCAAGGAGATGTTCGTCCAACATTGATTCGCAAAATCCAAGAAGAAACAATGCGAACCTACTTGTTTACATTTTCCAAAGTATATGATTCCTTTTCTGTTCGAAGACTTTCTCAGATGTTCCAACTTGAGCTTAGGGATGTTCATTCTATTGTTTCTAAGATGATTATCCGTGAAGAATTGATGGCATCTTTAGATGAGCCAACTCAAAGTGTAGTTATGCATCGAACTGAGCCCAGTCGTCTACAATCGTATTCACTTCAGTTAGCTGATCGACTTCTGTCATTGGTTGAAAACAACGAAAGAATACCTGAAATAAAGCAGGTTGGTCGAGTGCCAATGCAACAGGGATATAGGGATAGGCCATATCAAAGGCGAGAAGATGGCAAAGGTGGAGCTTGGCCTGGAAGAGGTGATCGGGAAAGAACTAGAAGGGGTGTCTATGCAGAATGAAAAAAGAAAACAGCTGATTCTGTCTGATTTCCCAATTTTGGTAGTTGCTATTAAAATCCACTGTCGCTTGTCTTTAAAAAAAAAAAAAAAAAAAAAAAAAATGTGCACCAGCAGTAGAATACCATATATAAAAATATAAGATTCTTTCCTTCTAAAGATGATTCGGGCAGAAATTAAACGTTCCCTAATTGAGTTCAAATACCGCTTCCAAGAGTCTAAATTCATAATCAGCAAAAAGAGAAATTGCATTTCTAGCTTCAGTCAGACAACGGCGCTAGTCGTTCGAATTTCGCTAAGATAATTGTAGCAAAAAAATGCAATGCACAACATTTCTAAGGAAGTTTAAAAGGCAAAAAAAACTGTGTGAACTCCTGAATCATCTGAAAAATCTTAAAGAGATTATTGGACGAAGATTTGCGTCCTTGGGTCACGTGGTTTACTACTTAAGAACGACAAAGATGTAAATGGTCTCATTCGTTAATTACATAATGGTTAGATCAAAGTAAGCTGCACGCAAGTTAAAAAAAACAGTACTACACAGACAACAGAGATAGTATCTTGAAAAGAGAAAAGCAAAGGTATTCAACCGACCAGGCGTATCGAGAAGTAAAAATTGAGAGAGCAAAACAAAAACAGCAAGATGTGTTATCACAATGATGAAGATTATAGCCATGCAAAAATTGAGACAGCCAAACAAAAGATCAAGGAACGGTATAATGATGATGAATATTACAGAGAAGCAAGAATTGAGCAGGCTAGACAAAAGATCAAGGAACGGTATGATAATGATAAAGATTACAGAGAAGCAAGAATTGAGCAGGCTAGACAAAAGATCAAGGAGCGTTATCACAATGAGGAAGATTACCGAAAAATATATAAGAAAAAAGTTGCTACCAGAATAATGGGTAGATACTGGGGTGACAAAATCTATAATGAAAAACTTAAATTCTCTGCGAGGTTGTACCGAAGAACGCATAAGGACAAAGGGAAAAATTACATTTCAGAAACACAAGAAGATGGCAAAAATGCAGGCTGATCTTCGTAAATTGAGAAACATTTTACGCATGTTTTACCAGGATCATACAGTAAAGAACGACATAAGAGACGATCACGTCCAATGTTAAGAAATATAAAAACCCATAGTTCCTAACAAGGAGTCAGATCAAAACAAAAAGTACACCATTAGAACCGCCTTGTCCGAAACCCCTGTATAAAAAAATTTCTGTCATTTGGCATAAACAGCAAGGGAAATATATTGGCTTGAAAATCAAGAAAATTGACTTTAACCACGTTATTCTCCACAAACGGCATATTTTTTTTTTTTCTTTTTTCTTCTTTTCCACAGATAGCTTGGCACTAGAACATCGTAGAGAATTGTTCAATAGCTCATTTTCAAGGAAATTAATTGGATTAAAAATCCTTAGTAACTAAAATAAATTATTTCTAAAATAGAATAAATTTTTCCACCAAAAACTGCATTTTTGATATCTTTTCATGCTGCAGTCTTTTCAAAGATATTACAGTAAAGAACGATCTCTCTCTCATACTAACTGATACATGGTGGTTCCAGGTGCAGTTACATAAAGGACGAATATAGCTCATCATAAATGGTGTTTGTCAATTATCCGGGTTGCAGCGGTAGCTAGCAACCTAGTCTGGGTTGCAGCGGTAGCTAGCAACCTAGTAAGAGACGATCAAGTCCAATGTTACAAGATATAAAAACTCATAGTTCCTAAAATCCGGGTTGCAGCGGTAGCTAGCAACCTGCTTTGCTTGCGTATGTAGGAATTCCCATGTTATTTGGTTGCAGCTATAAGAACATGTTATTTGCTTGCGTGTATAGGAATTCCCATGTTATTTGCTTGCCTTAAAAACGAAATTTTTGTGTTAAAATAAGTAGTTCTTGTATCTTTTAAAAGAGCTTTACGGGGTTTGAGAGACTCGGTTGCCTGATTCCGTGTGGTTTTCTTTACTTGTTGCCCATTAAAAACGAAATATTTGTGTTAAATAAGTAGTTTTTGTTTCTTTTAAAACAGCTTTAAGGGGTTTGAGAGACTCAGTTGCCTGATTCCGTGTGGTTTTTTCTTCACTTGGTGCCCATTAAAAACGAAATTTTTGTGTTAAATAAGTAGTTTTTGTATCTTTTAAAAGAGCTTTAAGGGGTTTGAGACTCACTTGCCTGATTCCGTGTGGTTTTTCTTTACTTAGTGCCCATTAAAAACAAAATTTTTGTGTTAAATAAGTAGTTTTTGTATCTTTTAAAAGAGCTTTGCGGGGTTTGAGAGACACGGCTGCCTGATTCCTTGTGGTTTTTCTTTACTTGGTGCCCATTAAAAACAAAATTTTGTGTTAAATAAGTAGTTTTTGTATCTTTTAAAAGAGCTTTAAGGGGTTTGAGAGACTCAGTTGCCTGATTCCGTATGGTTTTTCTTTACTTGGTGCCCATTAAAAACGAAATTTTTGTGTTAAATAAGTAGTTTTTGTATCTGTTAAAAGAGCTTTAAGGGGTTTGAGAGAGATCTGTTGCCTGATTCCGTGTGGTTTTTCTTTACTTGGTGCCCATTAAAAACGAAATTTTTGTGTTAAATAAGTAGTTCTTGTATCTTTTAAAAGAGCTTTACGGGGTTTGAGAGACTCTGTTGCCTGATTCCGTGTGGTTTTTCTTTACTTAGAGCTCATTAAAAACGAAATTTTTGCTGTAAATAAGTAGTTCTTGTATCTTTTAAAAGAGCTGTATGGGGTTTGAGAAACTCGGTTGCCTGATTCCGTGTGTTTTTTCTTTACTTGGTACCCATTAAAAACAAAATTTTTGTGTTAAATAAGTAGTTCTTGTATCTTTTAAAAGAGCTTTACGGGGTTTGAGAGACTTGGTTGCCTGATTCCGTGTGGTTTTTCTTTACTTGGTGCCCATTAAAAACGAAATTTTGCGTTAAATAAGTAGTTCTTATGTCGTTTAAAAGAGCTTTACGGGGTTTGAGAGACTCTGTTGCCTGATTCCGTGTTGTTTTTCTTTACTTGGTGCCCATTAAAAACGAAATTTTGTGTTAAATAAGTATTTCTTGTATCTTTTAAAAGAGCTTTACGGGGTTTGAGAGACTCGGTTGCATTGTGTTTTCCATAATATTCTTACAAGAAAACGAGCTTTATGGGGTTTGAGAGACTCGGTTGCCTGATTCAGTGTGGTTTTTTCTTTACTTGGTGCCCATTAAAAACAAAATTTTTGTGTTAAATAAGTAGTTCTTGTATCTTTTAAAAGAGCTTTACGGGTTTTGAGAGACTCTGTTGCCTGATTCCGTGTGGTTTTTCTCTACTTAGTGCCCATTAAAAACGAAAATTTTTGTGTTAAATAAGTAGTTCTTGTATCTTTTAAAAGAGCTTTACGGGGTTTGAAAGACTCTGTTGCCTGATTCCGTGTGGTTTTTCTTTACTTGGTGCTCATTAAAAAACGAAATTTTTGTGTTAAATAAGTAGTTCTTGTATCTTTTAAAAGAGCTTTACGGGGTTTAAGAGACTCGGTTGCATTATATTTTCCATAATTTTCTTACAAGAAACTAGATTTTACGGCCAAAAAACCCTTATTAGCTCAGATTTTATAGAAATGGTTTTATTTTTCGATCTGAAAATAGACTAAAGTTTCAGATTTGAACCAGAGAATTGTATTTTCCATAATTTTCTTACATCTTTGGAAATCATTAACGATAACAAACATGTTTTCGACCAGATGGGTTTTGAAAGCACATTCAGCATGGCGTGCGCTTTTTTTTTTCTATCATGAACCCTTTAGAGACCAATTTCATCAACTTGGAGAAAGCTAAAAAATAGAATCGTTACTGATATTGATATTAGTGCGTAAAACTACAAACTGACAAAAATATCCAGAACTTTTTTTCTTATAGCCTTGACTTTGAAGACATTTCTTCATCTTAATTGGCTTTAGAAATATCATGCAAAATAAAACTAACCAAACAGTCGTTGCTTTGTCGAATTTTGAGCAAAAAAAAAGGATTGTAACACCTGATTGGCTCGTTTGTATGCAATTTCAAGCCAGAGAAAAGAACGAAACGTCTTTGAGTCACATTTTTTTAAGGTAAATTCGATGTTTCTCTATGATTCAATCCCAACGTCACCCTGCTCTGAGTGTTGAAAATGATTTCACGACATTATTTTAGTTTTTTTTTCTTGCCCCAAACTATTTTTTTTTTATCATGAACCCTTAGAGATCAATTTGATCAACTTGGCGAAAATTCAAATAGAATCGTTACTGATATTGATATTAGTGCGTAAACTACAAACTGACAAAAATATCCAGAACTTTTTTTCTTATAGCCTTGACTTTGAAGACATTTCTTCTTTTGTAGGTGTGTCTTGTCTAAAACCTATAGTTTGGGATGGTATTTGGGCTTTTCAGAGCTAGGTTTCTTAGTTTCTCATAGGTGTGTGTTGTCTGAAACCTACAATTTGGAGTGGGTAGTTTGCTATTTCTGGCTTTTCAGAGCTAGGTTTCTCAGTCTCTCATAGGTGTGTGTTGTCTAAAACCTACAATTTGGGATGGGTAGTTTGCTATTTCGGCTTTTATGCGCTAGGTTTCATGCTATTTGGGCTTTTCAGAGCTAGGTTTCTTAGTCTCTCATAGGTGTGTTTTATCTGAAACCTACATTTTGGGGTGTGTAGTTTGCTATTTTTGACTTTTCTGAACTAGGTTTCAAAGCCTTTTGTAGGTTTGTATTGTCTGAAACCTATAGTTTGGGATGCTATTTGGGCTTTTCAGAGCTAGGTTCTTAGTCTCTCATAGGTGTGTGTTGTCTGAAACCTACAATTTGAGGTGGGTAGTTTGCCATTTCTGGCTTTTCATAGCTAGGTTTCTTAGTGTCTCATAGATGTGTGTGTTGTCTGAAACCTACAATTTGAGGTGGGTAGTTTGATATTTCTGGCTTTTATGAGCTAGGTAATAAACTATTTCTGTAAAATCTGAGCTAATAAGGGTTTTTGGCCGTAAAATCTAGTTTTTTGTAAGAAAATTATGGAAAATACAATTCTCTGGTTCAAATCTGAAACCTTAGTCTATTTTTGGATCGAAAAATAAAACTTTTTCTATAAAATCTGAGCTAAAAAAGGATTTTTGACCGTAAACTCTAGTTTTTTTTTGTAAGAAAATTATGGAAAATACAATTCGTTGGCTCATAGGTGAAAAACTAAGTCCAATTATGGATTGAAAAATAAACTATTTCTATAAAATCTGAGCTAATAAGGGTTTTTTTGCAGTAAACTCTAGTTTTTTGTAAGAAAATTATGGATAATACAATTCTCTGGTGGAAATCTGAAACTTTAGTCTATTTTTGGATCTAAAAATAAACTATTTCTGGAAAATCTGAGCTAATAAGGGTTTTTGACCGTAAACTCTATTTTTTTGTAAGAAAATATAGGAAAATACAATTCGTTGGCTCATAGGTGAAAATTAAGTCCAGTTATGGATCGAAAAATAAACTATTTCTGTAAAGTCTGAGCTAATAAGGGTTTTTGCCCGTAAACTCTAGTTTTTTGTGAGAAAATTATGGAAAATACAATTCTCTGGTTCAAATCTGAAACTCTAGTCTATTTTTTGGATCGAAAAAATAAACTATTTCTGTAAAATCTGAGCTAATAAGGGTCTTTGACCGTAAACTCTAGTTTTTGTAAGAAAATTATGGAAAATACAATTGTTTGGTTCAAAATCTGAAACTCTAGTCTATTTTGGATCGAAAAAATAAAACTATTTCTATAAAATCTGAGCTAAAAAAAGGGTTTTTTGACCGTAAACTCTAGTTTTTTGTAAGAAAATTATGAAAAATACAAATCTCTGGTTCAAATCTGAAACTTAAGTCTATTTTTGGATCGAAAAATAAAACTATTTCCGTAAAATCTGAGCTAAAAAGGGTTTTTGACCGTAAACTCAGTTTTTGTAAGAAAATTATGGAAAATACAATTCTCTGGTTCAAATCTGAAACTTAAGTCTATTTTTGGATCGAAAAATAAAAACTATTTCTATAAAATCTGAGTTAAAAGGGTTTTCGGCCGTAAACTCTAATTTTTTGTAAGAAAATTATGGAAAATACAATTCATTGGCTCATAGGTGAAAATTAAGCCCATTTATGGATCGAAAAATAAAGTATTTCTGTAAAATCTGAACTAACAAGGGTTTTTGGCCGTAAACTCTAGTTTATTTTATAGGAAAATTATGCAAAATATAATTCCCTGGTTCAAATGTGAAACTTAAGTCTATTTTTGGATCGAAAAATAAAACTAATTCCGTAAAATCTGAGCTCATAAGGGGGTTTTTTGACCGTAAAACTCTAGTTTCTTTAAAGAAAATTATGGAAAATACCAATTCTCTAGTTCAAATGTGAAACTTAAGTCCAGTTTTGGATGCTCATAATGATGAGGACTGATGATTCTAATTCAATATTTTTTCCATAAAAACAGACTATTTTTTTTTAACCTTCGAAATTATTCAACTTTATTTATTTTTTGTTTTTTGTACGTATCTTAAAATGACAAAATATGCCTACGGCTCTACCAATTCTACTCTATGATTGGTCAGAGATATGATGTGGCTTTCCCATTGGTATTCTATGTCTGGTTATTGACACTACTTAGTCTATTGCATGTATTAAATCAGTATTTTTTACGCAGTGGAACGATAAACACATAAGTCATACCTTTAAAAAAAGTGAAGATGGAGCATTTTAATAAAGTATGTTCAAATAACAAGGTTATTGTAGCATTGAATGCCGACAAGGAGAAGTATTTAAACTATGAAACAAGTACAAGTGGTAGCACTATTGGAAATGTATGCATGCATTGTCATGACAGTAAGGAATTCAATTTCTTTGGAATAGCGAAAAAATTCAACTCTTATGTTGGTGGTTATCCGAGATTGAGATCTCCAGAGATGATTGCACTCAAAGAGAATGCCAACATAAAAATAATCGTTGATGATAGAGGACAACTTGCTACTGTTAAAGGTAACACATTACCTACTGATACATCCAATCGTCAGCTTTCGGGTATTAACATTCAACGGAAGGTCAATAAAAGAAAGGCCTACTCTTCTACTAATATCGTAAACCATATCTTTGTCTACGTGCCGAAACTGTTACCTGTGTAAAAATAATAATGTAATAATAGACAGTGAAATTGCCAGGAAAATAAAAAGGGCATTGTCAGAAAATATTGCTATGGAATATAAAGATGAATCGATGAAAAACAAAGCACCAGCAAACGTTACTGCCATTGATCAAACAGTCAATGAACCAAATAATACCAAAGACGAAAAGCATATTGAGCCTGTTGATGAGACACCAGTAAAAATTGTGTATGACCCTAAATGGAGTAGTGATTATTCTACTGATTACGAAATAAGAGAAGACAATAGCTACAATATCAAGAGAGACATGGTGAAATTTTATGGAACAAATTCGAAAATTCCAAAGTTAATCATTGATATTAATAATGTATCATAATATATTTTGTATTAATATTCTACATAGCATTATCTCATTAAAAATAGTTTATGCATTACCTTGTTATGTGTTCATTATTTTTAGAGTAAGCTAGCATATCAAACGTGTAGAATGTCTATTAAAACATCGGAGAAGTAAGAAAAGGAATTTGCATACATCTATTGTCAGACACATGGGAAACATTGACAAAATCTAGCTATCAGAATGCATAAACTCTTTATCAACATCCGTTGTTGGATATGTTATTATGTCATTATGAAAAAAATTGTAAGTAAGTAGGTAAGTAAGTAATTAAGTAGGTAAGTAAGTAACAAACTCTTTCTTGAATTCACCTCTTGGATACAAAATACAGAAATTTAATTCAGGAAATTATAAAAAAAAAAATTGAACAAATTCCTTATTAACATTCTTTATCGATTGAAGTCGCGCACTTTCACAAAATCTAAGTATCAAATTGATTAAATTATATATCAACATCCATTTCTCGGATACATGCGGAAGAAATTGACAAAATCTAAGTGTTAGTGAATAAATTTTATTTATCAACATCTTTTGTCAGATACATCGAATAAAATTGACAGAATCTAAGTGTCAGAGTGAATAATTTATTTTTTATCAACATCTTTTATCAGTTACAACAATATAAATAACAAATCTAAATATCAGAGTGAATAAATGCTTTTTCAGCATCCTTTGTCGGATATGTTGAATAAAATATGCAAAGTCGACATAGTTTTATTTCATTTTTTAAGGTTAATTTAGACGAGGCTACGTGCGCGCACGTAACCGTCTAAATTAACCTAAAAAAATGAAATAAAGCTGTCGACTTTTCATACTTTATTCAAAATATCCGACAAAGGATGCTGAAAAAGCATTTATTCACTCTGATATTTAGATTTTGCTATTTTATAATTGTTGTAACTGATAAAAGATATGTTGATAAAAAATAAATTATTCACTCTGACACTTAGATTCTGTCAATTTTATTCGATGTATCTTACAAAAGATGTTGATAAATAAAATTTATTCACTCTAACACTTAGATTTTGTCAATTTCATCCGCATGTGTCCGAAAAAATGATGTTGATATAGAATTTAATCAATTTGATACTTAGATTTTGTTAAACAGAATTTAATTTGTTGATAAGATTTTTTTTGTTCATTTTTTTGTGAAATTGCTGTATTGACTGTCTAGGAAGCGACTTCAATCGATAAAGAATGTTAATAAAGAATTTGTTCAATTTTTTTTCATAATTTCCTGAATTAAATTTCTGTATTGTGTATCCAAGAGGTGAAATCAATAAAGAGTTTGTTACTTACTTACCTACTTAATTACTTACTTACCTACTTACTTACAATTTTTTCATAATGACATAATAACAAATCCAACAACGGATGTTGATAAAGAATTTATTCATTCTGATAGCTAGATTTTGTCAATGTTATCCCATGTGTCTGACAATAGATGCATGCAAATTCCTTTTCTTACTTCTCCGATGTTTTAATAGACATTCTACACGTTTGATATGCTAGCTTACTCTAAAAAATAATGAACACATAACAAGGTAATGCATAAAATATTTTTAATGAGATAATGCTATGTAGAATATTAATACAAAAAATATATTATGATACATTATTAATATCAATGATTAACTTTGGAATTTTTGAATTTGTTCCATAAAATAGTTCACCAGGTTCTCCCTTGATATTGTAGCTATTGTCTTCTCTTAGTTCGTAATCAGTAGAATAATCACTATTCCATTTAGAGTCATACACAATTTTTACTGGTGTCTCATCAACAGGCTCAATATGCTTTTCGTTTTTGGTATTATTGAGTTCATTGACTGTTTGATCAATGGCAGTAACGTTTGCTGGTGCTTTGTTTTTCATCGATTCATCTTTATATTCTATAGTGATATTTTCTGACAATGCTCTTTTTATTTTTCTGGCAATTTCACTGTCTATTATTACATTATTTTTACACAGGTAACAGTTTCGGCACGTAGACAAGATATGGTTTACGATATCAAACAGTTCGTGGTAACGAACTGTAAGTAAGGAGCGACCCGGCTCAATGGTAACTGAAACTCTAGAAAACGGGTTTTTTTCGATACAAATAGATATATCAAAAGAATCAGATTTCAATGCTGATTTCAAATATATAACTTTCATAAAGTTTAGTGCTACCCATCAAAAAGTTACGCGCCTGAGAAAATTTGGCTGATTTTCAAAAAAAGGGGGAAATACCCCCTAAAAGTTATAGAACCTTAATGAAAATCACACCATCATATTCAGCGTATAAGAGAAACCTACTGTAGAGGTTTCAAGCTCCTATCTACAAAAAATGTGGAATTTTACATTTTTTGCCAGAAGAAAGATCACGGATGCGTGTTTATTTGTTTGTTTGTTTTTTTTTTTTTTTTCCCCAGGGGGTGATCGTATCGACCTAGTGGTCCTAGAATATCGTGGGAGGGCTCATTGGAACGGAAATTAAAAGTTCTAGTGCCCTTTTTAAGTGACCAAAAAAATGGAGGGCAACTAGGCCCCCTCCCACGCTTATTTTTTTCCCAAAGTCACCCGATCAAAATTTTGAGATAGCCATTTTGTTCAGCATGGTCGTAAGTATGATAATATGTCTTTTAGGATGACTAATCCCCCGAAGTTCCCAGAGGGAGGGCTAAAAGTTATGAACTTTACCCAATGTTAACATATAGTATTGGTTATTGGGAAGTATACAGAAGTTTTCAGGAGGTTTTTTTTTTGGTAGTGGGAGGGAAGGGGGGTCGGTGGTTATGTTGGAGGATCTGTTCATGAAGGAAGTTTTCATGGGGGAAGGGAAATTGCCATGAAGGGGGCGCCGGACTTGCCAGCATTATTTATTGGTTATTGGGAAGTATACAACCATTTTCAGGAAGGATTTTTTCTAGAGGGGGGGGCTAGAGGAGGGGGTTACTCTGGAGAATATTTCCGTGGAGGATGTTTCTTTGGGGTAAGGGACATTTCTATGAAGGGGGCGCCGGATTTCCAAGCATTATTTAAAAAACGATCAGAAATTAAATAAAAAAAAACAAGTTTTTCAACTGAAATGTAAGAAGGAATATTAGAACTTAAAAACGAACAGAAATTATAACGTATGTGAGGGGGTTCTCCCCCAATTCAATACCTCGCTCTTTACGCTACAGTTTTTTTTAGTGCTTTCAAAAGAGCTATCTATTCTAATTAAACGGCCTTTGTGATTCAGGGGTTTGTGAATAAAAATTTTTTTAACTTTTAACGTAAAGAGCGTGGTATTGATTAAGGGGAGAAACCCCTTCATATACGTAATAACATATACGTAATAAAAAAAAACAATAAAAAAACAAGCGATACGGCTCAATAATAATCGAAACTTTTAAAAAAGGAATTTTGATGTCAATAAATGTATCAAAAGAATGTGTTTATAATGCTGATCCTAAATATATAAATTTTATTAAGTTTAGTATTACTCATCAAAGGCTACGAGCCTGAGAAAATTTACTCGATTTTTTTAAAGAGGGGGGAAACATCCCCTACAAGTGAAAGAATTTTAATGAAAATCACACGTCAGATTCAGCGTATCAGAAAACCCTATTACATAGGTTTCAAGCTCATATCTGCAAAAATCTGCAACTTTGTATTTTTTGCCAGAAGAAAAATATACGAATATAGAAGTTAGTTACGCAAGTTAATTTGTAAAGACATCCATTTAGCAAAAGAAAAGTAAAATTTTTATGCAAATAAAAGCTGCATTAACTAAAAAACGATCAGAAATTAAATAAAAAAAACAAGTTTTTTAAACTGAAAGTAAGGAGCGACATTAAAACTTAAAACGAACAGAAATTATTCCGTATATGAAAGGGGCTGTCCCCTCCTCAACGCCTCAATATTTTTGTCAGTTTGTAGTTTACGCACTAATATCAATATCAGTAACGATTCTATTTGAGCTTTTTCCATGTTGATCAAATTGGTCTCTAAAGGGTTCATGATAAAACAAAATAGCGCAAGCCATGCTGAATGTGCTTTCAAAAACCCATCTGGTCGAAAACATGTTTGTTATCGTTAATGATTTCCAAAGATGTAAGAAAATTATGGAAAATACAATTCTCTGGTTCAAATCTGAAACTTTAGTCTATTTTCAGATCGAAAAATAAAACCATTTCTATAAAATCTGAGCTAATAAGGGTTTTTGGCCGTAAACTCTAGTTTCTTGTAAGAAAAATTATGGAAAATACAATGCAGCCGAGTCTCTTAAACCCCGTAAAGCTCTTTTAAAAGATACAAGAACTACTTATTTAACACAAAAATTTCGTTTTTAATGAGCACCAAGTAAATAAAAACCACATGGAATCAGGCAACAGAGTCTCTCAAACCCCGTAAAGCTCTTTTAAAAGATACAAGAACTACTTATTTAACACAAAAATTTCGTTTTTAATGGGCACTAAGTAAAGAAAAACCACACGGAATCAGGCAACAGAGTCTCTCAAACCCCGTAAAGCTCGTTTCTTGTAAGAAAATTATGGAAATGACAATGCAACCGAGTCTCTCAAACCCCGTAAAGCTCTTTTAAAAGATACAAGAACTACGTATTTAACACAAAAATTTCGTTTTTAATGGGCCACCAAGTAAAGAAAAACAACAAGGAATCAGGCAACAGAGTCTCTCAAACCCCGTAAAGCTCTTTTAAAAGATACAAGAACTACTTATTTAACACAAAAAATTCGTTTTTAATGGGCACCAAGTAAAGAAAAACCACACGGAATCAGGCAACCAAGTCTCTCAAGCCCCGTAAAGCTCTTTTAAAAGATACAAGAACTACTTATTTAACACAAAAATTTTTTTTTAAAGGGTACCAAGTAAAAAAAACCCTCACGGAATCAGGTAACCGAGTCTCTCAAACCTCATAAAGCTCTTTTAAAAGATACAAGAACTACTTATTTACAACAAAAATTTCGTTTTTAATGAGCACTAAGTAAAGAAAAACCACACAGAATCAGGCAACAGAGTCTCTCAAACCCCGTAAAGCGCTTTTAAAAGATACAAGAACTACTTATTTAACACAAAAATTTAGTTTTTAAGGCAAGCAAATAACATGGGAATTCCTATACAGGCAAGCAAATAACATGGGAATTCTTATTCACGCAAGCAAATAACATGGGAATTCTTATACACGCAAGCAAATAACATGGTTCTATAGATGCAACCAAATAACATGGGAATTCCTATACACGCAAGCAAATAACATGGGAATTCCTATACACGCAAGCAAATAACATGGGAATTCCTATACACGCAAGCAAATAACAAGGTCCTATAGCTGCAAGCAAATAACATGGGAATTCCTATACACGCAAGCAAATAACATGGGAATTCCTATACACGCAAGCAAATAACATGGGAATTCCTATACAAGCAAGCAAATAACATGGTCCTATAGCTGCAAGCAAATAACATGGGAATTCCTATACACGCAAGCAAATAACATGGAAATTCCTATTCACGCAAGCAAATAACATGGTCCTATAACTGCAAGCAAATAACATGGGAATTCCTATACACGCAAGCAAATAACATGGGAATTCCTATACACGCAAGCAAATAACATGGGAATTTCTATACACGCAAGCAAATAACATGGGAATTCCTATACACGCAAGCAAAATCAGACTATACCCACCAAACCAGATTATACCCACCAAACCAGACTATACCCACCAAACCAGACTATACCCACCAGAAACCTGTCTGGTTGGCATTGGTAAGTCAATAACCCAAATAGCACAAGATGGACCAGGAGTATAATACCATGTGAGGGAGTTCTGAATCTCTTTGAAAAGGCTGCAAGCAAATAGCATGGAGATTGCTATTGAGGCAAGCAAAGTATAAGGCCATGTGAGAGGATACTCACTCTCTTTGAAAAGGTGCATACGTCCCGGCAAATAGTATAGAAATTCCTATACCTGCAAGCAAATAGCATGGAGATTGCTATTGAGGCAAGCAAAGTATAAGGCCATGTGAGAGGATACTCACTCTCTTTGAAAAGGTGTATACGTCCCGGCAAATAGTATAGAAATTCCTATACCCGCAAGCAAATAGCAAGGAGATTGCTATTGAGGCAAGCAAAGTATAAGGCCATGTGAGAGGATACTCACTCTCTTTGAAAAGGTGTATACGTCCCGGCAAATAGTATAGAAATTCCTATACCCGCAAGCGAATAGCATGGTCCTATACAGGCAAGCAATTAACATGGGAATTCCTATACAGGCAAGCACAGTATAAGGTACTACTCTACTGACATAAACAATGTTTTCAAACACTCACAATCATTTAATCTTTCAGAACTGTATTGAAAGGTTGGCTTAACAGAGGGTAATCTTTGATGATGACCAGGGCAGGTTCTTGGCTTAGGATTTGTAGGGAGACTGTCACTGTCCCATTCTTA
>JAPEVW010000037.1:0-69000 GCA_027921565.1 Artemia sinica
ATCGCAACCAAAACTTTACGCGGTTCTTTACTTTTTTCACTTCCGGATGAATATTCCACAGGGGCTTGCGAGACCCAGAACGCACGTGCTCAATCGGAACTGCAACTTTTGTGGCCGACTTAGACATGCCACTATCTGGTAATAATACGAATTTAGGTCTTCCTTAGAATCAGGGCACTTTATCGAAGTCTGGAGCAAGTGAAACGGGACTTTAATAGTTGAGAGTAGAGTGCATAAAGTAGTAATATACATCTCAACGTTTATCCGATTCCAAATTGGGCTTTTGATACCATTTTGAATGGGGGCCCTTAAAGTGGGCTTGAACATCAGGAGGCTCAATTAGGCACGAAATAGGGAGATGGTCATCATTGATTTTATCTTCATCAACAAACACCTCGGATTTAATTAGACCGGACTTAGACACAATAATATCGTCGACGTTCGATTTAACGGGGCCTCGATATGAATGTAAGTATAAGCCAGGTTCTTAGCAGCGACATGATAGACACTTGGCAGAGAATCTAGAAGGAGTTCAGATCAATCAGATGAGGTCAATATGTCGGTATTCATATCCCCCGGCTAAGATCCAATCAACATTTTTATCTACAAATTTTATGAAAAGAGACTTCAGTTATGGCAAGCTTTACCAAAAGCAGTAAATGACTGAGTTTTTCGATGATTGCATGGGAGATACACATTTACAAAAGCCATGTTATTACACTGGATTGCTAGAATATTAGCATCAGAATAAATTTGCATAGGCTGATATCCCGACCGAATGAAGATAGCGGTGCCACCGGAAGGGCGACCACGGGTCTTTTTGCTTCTCGAATAAATATATCATGTGTAGCAGACCGCCTTAAACTGTTCGTATTAAACTTTGGAAAGTAGATGCTCCTGTAGGAATACAACATCAAAATTTAGCAGCTCGTCGATTTGCAGATTCTTATCTTTAGTACCATTAATGTTCAGAGAAACAAAGCTTAAGGCTGTAGGAGAAGTCATCATGTTGTCTTGGCAAGCGCATTTCTCAGTACCGAGCATTTTAAAAATAAGAAAAATGATTTCCTCCGCAATTGGCGCACTTAGGTGCAACTGAGCAAGGGTTGTCCGTGGTGTTTTCGTCAGCCCCAGCACAGCGGGAACATTTTGGTAAATCAGGAGAACGTGGCCATCTAGCAATAGTGTGATCTACCCATTGGCACCGGAAACAACGACGCGGTAATTCTTGATCGATTTCAACACGAAAAAGCTCATATCCAAGTCGGAGACCATGGTTAATTGCATTTTTCAGTGCTAACTGATCCAGAAATTCCAAACGAAAACATTTTGAATGTCCTATTTTTATAGCACGTGCTAATCCCGGTATGTTTTCCTTTAGAGATGATTCTGATACACTTTCGGGGATATCCCGAACAATACCAAGTGCTTTTTTAGCAGGGACCTTAGTTTGAACATTAGGTAGGCTCTTAGAGACTGAGGCGGCAAGGGATACGGCTGACTGGCCTATCTCGACTAACTACGATCCACTTTTTATTCTGATTATCAGGTTTTAGACTTAAAATCCCTTCATGACCTTCATAAGCATGGAATATGCCGATGCGGGAATTATCGGGATTTCACTCGCGTTCCTTATCACGAAGTCCGGCACATCTATATCTTCAGAGTCGCATCTTTCAAACGCTGCAATAATATCGGCAATACTATTTTGTTGGGCGTTGTTACCAACTCGCCTGGGGGAACTTCCCTCGGAAAAGCTTTCTGGAGGAAAAGCTTTCTCGCATCTAACACATCAGTAGCCGACAAAAAAAAAAAAATCCAAAGCATGATCTTTAATCGAATCGTGGGAAATCTCTTGTCCGAGATTTTTCTGTATGAAATTCAAACACTGATTATAAAAAAGTTTACCTTTCGCCCAAATTTCAGGGTCAGTTATTTTCACTTACAGTAAATATAGTCCATAAATCGTAATCCCTTATTCCACTTATGAAAACAAATTGCTTCGATTAATCGTGTCTGTAAATCATAAGCCGTAAAAAAACTTATGTAAATGTCCAAAAACTAGGTCAATAGATTAAGCAAAGGTTTCACTATAGGTCAGGAACTATAATCCTTTGACAAATATTGCGAAATCTAACTAACTTCACTGGGATTATAATTCAATGAAAAAGCTTACTGGTTTGACAATGTTAATAAAATATCCAATTTATGAGAGGTCCCGTTCACTTTGAACTCTGTTTCAACAAGTTTGAATATGGCGATTATACGATTTGTGGGCCGATCCACAAAATTTTAAGTTCTTCTGAAAATTTCTTTATTTTTCAAAAAATAATTTGAAGTGCTTCCTTTTGGATAGTTGTTAGTTATTTTAATTATTTCTTCTTATTACTAATTTGTTGTTTTTTTTGTTTTTGGGTCTTTTTCTCGGTTCTTCATTTTTCTCATGTTGTGCCATTACTGGTTGAAAAAAAAAGAAAAAAATCATATATCGTCGGGTGGGGTGTCTTCTGTGGGATGGTGAGAAATTAATATTATGTCTATTATTTTTACTCTCTCTTTCTTAGATTGATTATTCATTTATCTAGTTATTTATTACTTTAGTTGTTTTATCTGAGCAAAACGAGCTTGTCTCTCAGCCAGATATTTGTATATTTAGCAGGTTATGTATATAAGATTGAAAAACAAATGTACCTGAACGCACTAGGTTGTTAATATCTACCCAAAAAAGTGTCGCACATTTGAAAAGCGTCAGTCTTTTTCAGCTGTTATCTTGGTATGAGCGGGAACGTAAAGGCTCCCGAAAATAGAAAATAGAAAAAAGCTCACAAAAAATAGAATGAGCTAGATTGAAAAAATACTCAAACGGCATCTATTCTTCAATGATATTGGATGTCATTCTTAACAGCAATTCATCTAATAAGGAATCATGTTTAAAGAACGGACCCCGACTTATAGTAACCGAAAAATTTTAAAAAGGCGTCAAAAAATTAAAAAAAATGTCACGTGAAAATAAATTGCGTTCGCTATTATTTTGATTAGTCTTAATAATAAAATGTTCTTTTTAAAAAAAAAATTATGGGGTTTTCGAAGAAATGCCTGGAACCCCTTGAAAGTGGCGTTAAAAATCAAAAAAATCAAGTAATAGACTAGCATAATACGCCTGATTGTCAAAAGGAGAAGAAACAGGAACCCAGAAAATATATAGAAAGTCGAAAAGATAGCAAGAATCAAGGTATTTTCTTCGGGAGAGGCCTGTTTTAATTGCCTCACAAGGTTTTTAAAAAATAGTAAAGAAAAAAAATGAAATAAAGAAAATGTAGACTATTAGATTCACGCAAACCGACAACGATAAAAAAAAGAAGAAGAAATTTGTAAAGTATACCCCTAAAAGCGCTTCCCTTTGTTTTATTTGTAGGAATTAAATATGAAGAGGAATGATTGTAAATTAGTAGCCATACATAAAAGAAAAAACATGGAGAATAAGGGAATAGTAAAATAAAAGTACATTTAACAAGGCTAAAAATTAAATAAAAAAAAACTAAATAATAAAAGTTGGACACGTTACTGGAACGTAATTAGATTACAAAGGAATATCAATTTTAGAGAGAGGGGGCAAAATAAAGGGTAATTAGAATAAAGGGAGAATTACTTTGTGCTTAGATCCAAGCTAGCATGTCCGTTTTTTAAGCAAAAGAGCGCCAATTTTTTGGCTGAAAGTAGCCAAACTTCACACGTCAGAACTTCATCTTTTCACATAAAAAAATGGCTGATCCCCCACTTCAGCTGAGGTGATGCAAAAGGTGCTTTGTGAAATTACTGTAGAACTTTTCAATATTGTTAAGATTTTTTGGTATTTTTACTTCACATTTTCAGCGTTCTGGAAATCTTTTAGGCCAAAAAATTAAATCTTTTCCTGTTTCATTCTAGCGATTCATACTTTGCACTAATGAATCTCGCTAGTGAAACATTATTCCGAGACCACGCCTACCTCATTTAAAACTGGCCGCTTCAAACTGAATAAAAGTCTATGGGTTGGTCCAACACAATCCCTATTGTTTCGCTTGATTCTTACGAGGAATTGATTCTTATTTAGGAATTTTAGGTTTTTTCAAAAAAAGATATTTCCGTTTTTCTTACTCACAGAAATGGTTAGTAAATGGAGCCTTTTCAACCACATGTGTTTTGGTCGCATCTTTGATGCCGAAAAACTTTTCATTTTTAAAGGATTAGTTATTAAAAACAACTAAAAAAAACTAAGGTATTCAATTTTTTTTACGTGTAAGTTTACGGTACGCTTTGTTTACGTGTAAATCTACGTTGTGTCGCATAACGTCTTTTAAGTTATCACAGCTGTCTTTCGAGTTGAGTAAAGAAAAAAAAAGTCTTTTTACTGTCGAATATTCCATTGAAACTTCAACAGCAACACATTTTTATAAAGAAAGCAAATAGAAAGAGGGGAAGAGAAAAATTACATAGACGCCATAAATTAAGAAGAAGATTAAGAAACAAAAAATAAAGAACATCAGAGGCAAAGCTATAGCGTTGCCTCCAAGACATGAAGAAGCAATTAAAAACTCAGGTAGCCAGGACATTTGGGTAGGTAATGAGGCTTTACGCTATAGCGTTGCCTATAGTAAAGGCCATACAGCTCCAATGTTTTATCTTTTTTTTTCTTTTCCCCAGAGGCGCTTCATATGAAAGGAATGGTCGTATAAAACTTCGGGGGGGGGGGCTCATTCGATTGGACATCGGAAGTTCTAGTGCCATTGTTAAGAGCCAAAGTGATCGGAGGGCCAATAGCCCCACCCCACGCTCTTTTCCCACAAATGCATCAGATTCAAATTTTGAGATAAACATTTTTAAGAATAGTTCAGAGGTCAGATAACAAAAAATCCGCTGTCGACACAACCCCAAAGGGCCCGGGGGCATGCGCTGTAAATTATACCCAGGGGGCATATATGGTTCTTATGGAAGAGATGCTCGCATAAACTTCAGAGAGGGCTCATTTGATTGGAAATTGAAAGTTCTAGTTCACCTTTTAAGAGTCAAAAGAGACCCGAGGGCAACCCCCCCCCCAACGCCTTTCTTTCCCCAAACCCATTCAATATATACTTTGAGATAGCCATTTTCTAAAATAGTTCAAACATCAGGTAACAAAAACTTCTTTGTGAACATACCCCCCCCCCCCAAAAAAAAAAAAAAAAAAAAAAAAAAAAAAAAAAAAAAAAAAAAAACTGGGAAGAGTTGTAACTTATGCCGCGAGGGGTATACAAGGTTTTTATGGAAGAGATGTCGTATAAACTTTAGAGGGGACTCAAATGATTAGAAATTGAAAGTTATAATTCCCATTTTAAGAGTCAAAAGTGATCCGATGGCGACTAGCCCCCCCCCCCCCCTCCCCTCCCAACCTTGTTTTCCCCAAATGCGTCAAATCGAATTTCTTATATAGCCATTTTGTTAAAAAATAGACCAAAAAACAATATAACAATAACTCCAGGGATAAAAAGAGCCCCCAGAATCTGGGGGCAAGTGTTGTAAAATGTTCCCTGGGGGCATATAAGGTTTTTTTTATGGAAGGGATGGTCGTATAAACTCTGGAGGGGGCTCATTCGATTGTAAATCAGAATTTCTAGGGCCCTTTTTAAGAGTTAAAAGTGATCGTAGGGCAACTAAAGCCCCCCCCCCCCCAAGGCCCTTTTTCCACAAATGCATCCAATCAAAACTTTGAGATAGCTATTTTTTCAAAATAGTTTAAAAAATCAAATAAGAAAAAACCCGGGGTCGACAAAATCCCAGAGTGCCGGGGGCAAGTGCTGTAAGCTATGCCCCGGGGGCATATTAGGTTTTATGTAAGGGGTGGTCGTATAAAACTTCACAGATGGCTCATTTGATTGGAAATTGAAAGTTCTAGTTACCCTTTTAAGAGCCATAGAAAGTAATCGGGGGGCATCTAGGCCTACCCCCCCCCCCCATGCCTTTTTCCCCAAAAGCATCAGATAAAAATTTTGAGATAGCCATTTTGTTCAAAATCTTCCAAAATTCAAAGTACTACAACTTAGGGGTTCAGAAAAATCCTCTACAACACCCAGGACAAGAATTGTAGCTTATATAAGTTGTAAGTTTTCAAGAATTGAAAGTGATCAAAAAGTAACAGACCCTTGTACCTTTTTTCCCCAAATGCATCTTATCAGAGTTTTGACGTTGCCACTTTGTTCAAAATAGTCTAAAATTCAAATTACTATAACTTAGGGGTTGACAAATCCTCCCTGGCCCCTGGGGCAAGGATTGTAACTTATGTAAATTACCCATTATTAGAATATAATGTTTTGCGGAAGGGTGGTCGTATTAACTTAGGAGGGGGCTCATTCGATCGAAAACTGAAACTCCTAGCTTTTTTTAAGAGTCAAAAATGATCAGTGAGCAACTAGCCCACGCCCCCAATTTCCCAAAGGCCATCCGTTCAAAATTTTCAGATAGCCATTTTGCTCAAAATAGTTCAAAGGCCAAATAACTATGCTTCCAGGGTTGACAATTATATCTGTTTGTCACTGTCAAAACAAATATGACAGTGTAAAAGGTATGAAAGAATTGATGCATGTAGCCAGAGGCTGCAATTTAGGTAAATTTAAGGCAAAACATGGATTACTGTAGATCTTAGGATTACATTAACTAATTATGTTCAAAATTAAGGTAAAAAGACGAAAAAACTGTTTCACATATTAATGATTGCCAATAAGTGGTTCAACCACTCTGAGGTTGAAAGTGGCTATTTCTTCAATTATTGAAAAAAACATTTCCGGGACGCTGGCATAGCTGTAATGCTTACATTTATGTAAGTCAAAACAATATGGATGCTTTATAGATTCATAGATTATCCATCTCTTACTAAGGTGGCTACAAATTTCTGCAAAATAGTTTAGCTTTTTGTATCATAATAGTTGGGAGAACAGAATTCAAAGACAAGTGAGGATTGGATTAAGGATTGTTGCTAGACCACGGTCTTCTTCAAGGAGTAGGGGTCATGTACTTCTAATGAATAATGTCTTCACTACAAACAAGAGTATGGCTACTACCCGTTTCCTTAACGGTAAAAGTATAAGGCCTACTGCGTATTTGGTAGTTTACTAAAAGGAATTATATTACAAATATTTTCTTTTGTACTTATTAAAACATTGAACATAAATGAAAATTGCAGTGAAACCAGACCAGGATTAACCAATAAGCCCTGCGGCTTTCACTATTCCCGAAGTTTTGGGGATTTCCCCAAAAAATCTTGCAAAAAAACGGAGCGGCAAAAAACGAATGGGCCTATAAGTGTCAAAGCTTTAAATCCAGCCCCGGGTGAAACAAAATTTTGAGCTGGTGACCTTTCAGCAATTAATATCATTATATATCAAATATTCAGTTAATTTTATTAATTCTTGCCAAATTGTCAATTTATTTTGGAATAAAAAATTATTTTGAGATAGGGAATTTAGAAAAACTTGGAACTTTGGCAATCAAAAAACGAAAAAAAATTAATTAAAAAAAAACTTTCCGACAAAGAATTTTTCTCAAGAAAAGTAGAGACCATATTAAACTTAAGATCAGAAGAAATGGAAACCTACAATAACCCAAACTAAAAACGACCAGAAATTACTATTAAAGAATAAATGAAACCCAAAAACAAACAGATATTAAATAAACAACCATAGCAAAAAAAAACCTACAACAGTTACTAATATATATGAGTAAATAAATCTTAAAACGAGTGAAACTTAAATTGAATACGCAAATCAAGCTTTTAACAAACAAAAATCTCTACAAACAATAGTTTGGGCTTTGCTCCTTCTCTCACCGTAAAAGTATAAAACCAACAGCGTCATTGGCGCTTTACTGAAAACGAATTATATTACAAATATTTTCTTTTGTACTTATTACAACATTGAAAAAAACATAAAAATTACAGTAAAATTCAATTTTAAACTGATGAGCTCTCAGCAATTAATATCATTGTATATCAAATATTCAGTTTAATTTTATTAGTTCTTTCCGAGGCTTTTCGAGACAAATATAGCGTCACTACAAACAAGAGTTTGGATACTGCCCCCTTCCCTAACTGTAAAAGTCTAAAGCCTACTACGCGAGTGGTGCTTCACTGAAAACGAAATATTACAAATGTTTTCTTTACCAGTTACTGCAGCATTGAAAATGAAAATTAAAATTACAGTGAAATAAAATCTTGAACTAATAATCTTTCAATAAACTAATAGCATTATACATCAAAAATTCAGTTTGATTTTATTTTGTACATTTCAAGACTGTTCAAGACACATATAGTTTCTCAGTAAAGCGCCAATGACGCAGTGGATTTTAGGCTTTTTAAAGTGAGAGAACGAGGCAAAACCCAAACTCTTGTTTGAATTTCTGTTCGTTTTGGGTTTCATTTATGCTTTAATAGCAAAATGTTTTTGTTCGTTTTAAGCTTGACTTGCATATTCAACTTAAGCTTTACTTGTTTAAGATTATTTATTCATTTATATTAGTACCTGTCGTTAATTTCTGTTTGTTTTGGGTTTAATTTATTCTTTAATAGTAATTTCTGGTCACTTTGAGTTTGAATTGCATTATTGTAGGATTTTATTTCTTCTGATCTTAAGTTTAATATGGCCTTTACTTTTCTTTAGAAAAATTCTTTTTTTTGAAAGTTTTTTTTAATTAATAGTAAGAAAGACGGATTGACATGTTAGACAGTGTTATTGAGAGTGAGGTCTGTGACAGAAAATCAACAATAGCATAATTTTAAGATAATTCTGGTGAGAAGGTACGCATTAAACCTGAATTATTTTGACAAATCTCAACTTTTATCTAAAGCAAGAAATATAGTGTAAATTGAAAACAAAGTTTTCTGTATAAATCATATAAACTTCATATAATTAGTCATCGACTTCATATAAAACTTCATATAATTCCACAATTTAAAATGAAAGGCCAAGAGAAGGTGCGATAAATAAGTTTTAGAAAATTTAGAACTTCAAGTTTTAGAAAGTTTAAATACGCTTAAAACACTAAAAAGCATTTTCTACACTTTGAAAGAAAATGCCAAAAGAAGATGTGACTTAAATACGATTGCTTTTAAATCCCTTTTTTCTGTGGTTTTCTGTGTTGCTTTTTTTTACAATTTGTGTATTTTTTTGTAGGTTGGGGTAGGGGGTCAGGAATGATAGCCTCATTACAATTTACTATGCCCGTCTACTCCATCCATCTAAACTCTTTCGCGATGGATGTAGCGCTATCATTTTTCAGATATCCACTTTTTACCTCTAACAATGGCAAGACAACATTATTTTTACTGTCTAGTTGGAATCCATTATTTTTCTATCCCTTCATTTGCTTCTAAGGTTCGAAAGTAAAAAATAATATAAAAATTCTCTTTGAAATCATTTCAGAACGAGAACTAATCCACTGTGAATCTTTAAAAAAAAATATAAAATTTTTTTTTTAAGAAAAACACCACACAAAGGGTGCAAAATTTACGGCGATTGCGTTACTAGTAGAGTTTTTTCACGTTTTGTCGAGCTTGTTCTTATTACTGTTTTCTGTGCCGATGGTAGCTTAATCATAACTTACCCTCGTCGTCTATTCCATCCACTTGAGCTCTCTCGTGAAGGATACGTCGTTCTTGCAACGCCCGGGAAGGTATTAGACCAGATCGCATTGATGGATCTCCTTCCTTTCTAGCTTGCCACCAAAATGGGTCATCTTGGCTAACGATGTTAATATCTCACCTCTACGAAAATCCAGCCCAGCCTAAATAGAAAAGATTTTAAATCGTTACCAAAGAGAAAAAGATGTATTATGTCTCAAAACTTTCATGTTAAAGAGCAGGGTTGCCAAATGGACACATTTTATGTCAAAAGAACACATTCCTATGTGCCAGGATACAATGACATAAAAGGGCAAAAAAATTTACCCATTTTAGAAATTCAAAACAGAAAAGGGCAAAAAAGGCACACTTTCTGTAAATTTGTACCATAAAAATGTCACTTTCCACCAAAGTAGTGCTTTTTCTCAGTGCTTTTTAAATGTTTTTATGTATTTTTTTTTACGTTTTCTTTTTACATTTGATGTTAACTGACCAGTTCGAAAGAGGTTTATAAAGCGTCTTTTGTTCATAATACAGCTGGCAAAAAATAACCTCTAGTTGAGATTTCAATATGGATATATTTTAGCTAAAATGACACATTGTTTGGATGCTCAGGGGACACATTCATGGACCAAAAAATTGGAAACCCTGTTAAGATTGTGCTTTAATTCCATTGGCGTATTTAGTGACGCATATTCGAAAGCCAATCATAATATTCATGATTTCCGGGGGAAAAAATAGCCCCGCCTTGTTAAAATCATGGCTATATGCATCAGCATCAAATAGCCTAATGGCCATCCCTGGAACTACTCTTAGTCAGTAAAAAGATAAAAAAAAAAACTGAAAAGCCCTTTTGTGTAAAATTTTAGCCCAGCAAAACGAACAAAAAATTTTAATTTACAGGTTAATTTTTTTATTTACAAGCCAACTCTCTGTTTTTCTGGTGTATTTTTTATTAATCAAGTAGAAGCACAAATTTGCCATAAAGCAGTTTTAACAAAAGAGACATTTTATAGGTGGATCGCTACAGAAACTTTTCGAAAAAACATCCTTGATTCCATTTTTGTGTATTACCTATTACGGTACCAAGTTGGAATAGTACAGTCCTCGGTGCCTCTTAAACTCAAACAAATCAGCATCAAAATAGAGAGTATATTTTCAACATCCAAATGGTGTAAGCGGGTAGTCAAACACCATCGTTAAGTAAATTTGACCATATAACCAGGGCTTAAACAGAATATTTTCCTGGATCGTTTTAGGAGGGCGTTCAAGGTTGGAAACAAACTAATTCTGGAAAAAAAAAAACAGGAATTTATTTGTAAAAAATAGTTTTATAAATTTGCATAAAAAATTACCCTTTTTACCAAAATATTAAATAATAAGCTGAAAAAAGGAACAAATTTTTTTAATTTCATACTATATTAAAAGGTGGAATCAATTTTATGTGCTGTCAAAATTAATGGGAGGGACTAAAATACAAAGTTCTGGAGGAAGAGCACATGTTTTGGTCTCAGCAGATTATTGCTGCAATGAGCTGTCAGTAGTTAACAGCCGTAGCTCAACTGAGTTGAAACTTCAATTATAGCTAGCCACTTACAACTGATTAAGCAAAAACAAAAAAACGACACATGATTTATAAGCAAATGAATTTAAACCTAAAAAGGTATATACATTTCTTTACCATGACTGAGCCTTTTAATATTATTACTTTACTGAACATTCATCAACCCATTTAAGGTCAGCAGAGTTACCAAACTTAACCAAGGGCCAGCCATCCAGCTGGGGTCAAACAAAAAGAAGAACCTCCTCAAATGGGTGGGGATATCAAGAGTAAAAAATTTAAGCCTGCTCTTAATTCTTTTAAATGGGTCCTTACCAAGGATCGAGTTAATAATTTAGACCAGTGAAATAATTCAAACAGATACACGCTTTTTTTTAGAAATCTTAGCATGCTTAAGACTTGAGCGTTTCATTTTGAATCCATCTCCCAGTACGACAATAAGAAAAATAAACTCAATGCAAAACATATGCTCAAAGAGCAGCATCAATTTACAAAAATTTAGGGAGAGCAGCAAGACACACTTTTCAATGTATAAGGGGAGGGCAAATTTAATGTTTTTTCCATGAGAATATTCAAAAAGACATTTTACAATGAAAATAGCTTAAAGATTGTTTTTGAAAACCATAAGGGGAAAATCAAGGGGGACACAGCCTCTCCCTTGCGATCCCCCACACAACACACACCTGATGCCGTTGTTCTTCAAACAACAGGGGAAAAACAACTAACCTTGTATAGTCAATATTGTCTATGTAAGTCTATATTGGGCCACAGTATTATGAATGATGACACACTCATGTCCACCTGTTCTGATCGTAATTTTTTGCACTCTAATGGCCAATGTGACCTTTTTGCACCGAATAGGTAGTCTATTAGCGTTATTATTAGTTATTATTAGCGTTACTATTATTATTAGCGTTACTATTATTATTAGCGTTATTTATTAGCGTTATTATTTATTATTAGCGTTACTATTAGCGTTTATTAGTTTCGACCAAATTCAATTCCTCCTTTTTATCACATAAACAATAGTAAGATGAACACCAAAGTAATATTTTTAAAATAAATATAAACAAAAAAAAAAGTGCTTACCTCTTTGCACGGAATGTAGGGGTCAGTTGTAGAGTTAAAATCAAAATGGGCTCGAACACGCACCTTACTTTCTCTGATATTAGTTCGTCTACCAATTGGAATGATCTTAAATGTAATAGTTCCTTCGGCTAGTTGCTATAAAGGCAATACATATTATTATACATCATGTTCAGATAAATTGATAAATGGTCCCACTTACGTAAGACAGTATTTAGCGTGCACAGTTAATTTTCCCTAGTGTAGAGATTCCTGTCTTAAATTGCCAATTTTCAAGACAGTGAAAAAACTAAAACTATACAAACTATAAGATACTTTGGCTAAATATTCAATGACCGTCACAGCAAAAAAACAAATGAAGTATAAATAAAAAAATATAAATACACATAATAATATCTTTTCATGAATTAATGTTTATATATCACAACGATTGACGCATATCAATGAAAGAGCGAACTGGTTGAAAGTTAAGACCTCCGTCTCTTCTATTGTCGAAGGAATCAAACCAATAGAATCAAGGTAATAGACGTACTCACTTAAATTGATAAATGGTTCCACTTACGTAAAACAGCATTTAGCGTGCACAGTTAATTTTCACGTGATTTTCAAGACAGTTGAAAAAAAAACAACTATATAAACTAAAAAATATATTTTTGGCTGAGAGAGAGAAAAACAAGGGTTTTATTAAAATAAATAAAACACATTAACAACAAAACCCGAAGTTTTATAAAACTTGTATGAGTACACATCACCCTTTACAAAACCTACATACACAATTACTACCAGCCCTCCTTACCCCCCCCCCCACAAAAAAATTACAAAACGATAAATAATAATAAAATAAATAAAAATAAACGAAATAAATTATTTTTTGGTAAATTTCACGACCTAACTGTATACCGAAGACAAAAAATAAAAAATCATTTTTCTATTCTATCTCCTCGTTGCCCTCCTAAAAAAATATCACAATCACTCGAGAGAAAATTCGTTCAGCAGGGATTAAAAGTTCATATGTAGACATACATTGTCCTTTTAGTTTTATGCGAAAATCATTTAGCTCATCGAATGTCGAAATAGCCTGAGGTAATGGTTAAATATTCAGCGAACCTCACAATATGAAATATCAAAATAAAGTATTTATTACAACATCATTATTATATCTCATATTGAGATATAATTGGCACTAGTATATTTCTTAAATGGAAGCAAAGTCAGCCAAGAGAAATCCCTCTTGGGTTCAGCAGTATGCAGCCAAGTCGATTTCAATGCAGTTCAATCACTTTCAAACACTTTCAATCAGTTCAAACACTTCAGCCAATCAGTTCAAATCAATCAGTTCAATCAGTTCAAGTTCAATCAGTTCAAACACTTTCAATCAGTTCTTCAATAAAGTATACACGGCAACATAAAGCATACACGGCAATTATTAACTCACATCAAGTGTCGAGTCAGTCTTCCTTTTGTCACAAATAAGCTACATTTCAGCAATCGTCTTTTTTCAAACCCTCAAGACCTCTTTTTTGATTTCTCAAAAGGGTGTGGACTGAGCCCCCCCCCCCCCACACATCTTCCGACCCACACGTAAGCATCTTACCCATCATACTTGAAAATCATAACAAAATACACAAAAAGCATCAAAATTGTGTACATTAGAGCAAAAACAGCAATTTCTTCGAATGCATCCAATACCAGCCAAATAAAAAGACATTTCATGCTTGAAAGTTGACACTGAAACTGAAAGTTGAAGAAATGGAACTTAGACGATTCAAATTTCCACTGAATAGACTCTGATTGGTCAATAAACATTTTTATGCTTGAAATTTGAAACTGAAAGTTGAAGACATGAAACTCGGACGATTTCAATTTCCACTGAATAGATTCTGATAGGTCAATAAACATTTTTATGCTTGAAAGATGAAACTGAAAGTTGAAGAAATGAAACTTAGACGATTTTCATTTCCACTGGATAGACTCTGATTGGTAAATTAACATTTTTTTATGCTTAAAAGTTGAAACTAAAACTGAAATTTGAAGAAATGAAACTCATACAATTTCAATTTCCACTGAATAGACTCTGATTGGTCAATATTATTTTTATGCTTAAAAGTGAAACTGAAAGTTGAAGAAATGAAACTCAGACTATTTCAATTTCCACTGGCATCTAGCGTCTTTTCGGAGAAACCAAAAAGGCCATTCTAGGCTATAATACCATGATGGTAAAGCAGAATAGGTGTCTTCTACAAAAATTTGTCGGAATATAACTTACAGCTCCCAGTCTCCCATATTAGCCCTGTAAGCCGCAAGAGGCGATTTAGTAAGCTAGTATAAATTAGTGTTACGACATCCGAAGCTTCCTCTTCTCTCATTATTATAATAACAATAATCTATTCTTAACCCATGTTATTGTGAAGTATAATAATGAACAAAAAGAGAAAATACACTTCAATTATACAACAATGAAATTGACGAAACAGAGGGACAAAGGGATGCTGGGGCGAAAATCAATAAAAAGCTGAATCTAACAGTTTTTCATGCAGCATAGCCAGCTTTGCTGTTACAATAGGTACTCCAAACTTACGAATTATGATCCATGTTCTAAGGTACTAACTCACCGTTAAGTAAACTTCTAATTCCCCGGCTACCAGAGGAAGCGTATTTACCCTGTCCTCTAACAAAATCCGGTGTGAATACACCGCCTCCTTCCGTTCTGAGTAACTATGATAACTCACTATCTTGAACACCATTAAAACCAAACAAACAAACGTCCAAATGGGATAAGTCAGTTTAATGACAAGTGTACAACTATAAATTCAACACTTCTTTTGCAATTAGAAGACACAGAAGACTTCGCCACCTTCATTAGACATTCATTTTACATTTAAGCAAGATTAAAGAAGAAAATTTACATCTCAAGAATTTGAATGAACCCTGTTTTTGAACTCTCTCAGAGAAATCTAGTGAATTATCCGGAAGTTAATTATTTTGTTTTGTATAAATATGTAAGTTTTTTATTTTCGATCCTTTAGTATTTCTACTGATGATGATTGGTGTATGTGACCGGAATATATAAACTTTTGTACCCGTTTTCCCTGTCTAAATAAATGGACTTATCCCCATTTGAACGTTTATTTGTTCGTCATAAAAAGGAAGTGTGGTCTGGGAAAAGGGTACCTAATTTAAGGTAACACGCCGAGAATACCATTAAAACCTATTTACCGAATTTCTTCCTTATTGCGTAAACTAGCAAAACAATAGTCTTAATGAAATAAGAATTACCAGAATTCGTAAGACATCTGATGGCGTTTTAGCATCCATACTGATTCCATTCACTTCAACTACTTCATCCCCTGGGTGTATCAGTCCTGATCTATCAGCGGCACCTCCGTGCATCACTCTGGCTATGACAATTTTGCCTGTATTCTCATCAGTTTTGATAGTAGCTCCCTAAAAGAGGATGTACGTAAATATAAAACACATTTAAATTTATAATTATGGTACATATAGAGCACACATGCACAAAGCTAAAGTCCTAACAAAACTGTTCAACAAATAAACAGAAAACTATCAAAACAAAATGCGTGAATTACTAAAATAACAATGCTCAGCTAACATTAAAAGCATATACACTGTATATAGTTAAGAAAATATACGAAATGATTTGATAGTTGCTTGTTTTTTTGTTGTTTTTTTACCATACAAAAATATTGCTCGCTTCTTAAGATTTAAATTACAAACAATTGTAAAAGAAATAACATGCTAATAGCATTACAATAGACGCACGCACTTCATAACCTTCAGAGGGATAGAGACGAGGAAAGGACCGACAAGAGATGGCTGAGGAGCGATCATTTTGCTCAGGATGGTCAAAAGGTCTAATGACTATGCCTCGAGGGATACCAAGCCCTCGGGGCAAGAGTTGTAAACTATGTAACTCGTCCACTGTTAACGTACATGGTTTACGATCCGAAAAGGGGAGTGTTTGATCGTGGGTGTGTCCAAAAAGCTAAGAGTTAACACCCTTACTTTAGGGGTGTCTTCAACTTCGCTGAAACTCCAAGGAATGTTGAGGAAAATGCTAAATTAAATCAAAAGACATTGCGCTAGAAACAGGATAGCAATAGTAGGAATCTGCAATACCTTCGTGAGGGCTCAAGGCATTAACTTCAAACTTTCAGGGCCACTACAACTACTACTTCAGCTGCAAATGCGAGTTGTTGTGACTGGGATTACTTGTGACTATGACAACTTACGACTGAGAATACTTGTGACTTGTGCAACTTGTATCTGTTGATGCGACTACTTGCGACTTTGACTATTTGTGACTATAACAAACTGTAATTGTGACTGTGAATACTAGCGAACGTAACTACTTGTGACTGTGAATACAACTAAGACTACTTGCGATTGCAAACCGTGACTTTTGTGACTACAACCACTTGCGACAGTGACTATTTGTGATTATGACAACTTGTAACCGTGACTACTTAAGAATGTGACTACTTGCAACTGCGACTATTTAAGATTGCAAATACTTGCGACTGTGAGAACTTATGACCGTGACTACAAGTACTTGCGACTACGTATATCAATGCAATGCTACTGCTATTGCGGCTACTTGCGACTGTGACTACTTACAACTGCGACTGCAATTAGTTGCGACTGTACGTGCGACGATTTGCGACAACGAACGCGACAATTCGTGGCTGTAACTGCGGCTGCTTGCGACTACGAGTACTATTATTAGTTCTGCTAATACGCTGCGATCGCGACTGTGACTGCAAATACAACTGCAACTTCTATTATTATAAACAAAACTATTGAACTAACTCAAAGAGTTTACCCACGTCCTGCTTGTGAAAATGGTAAAGTTTACCTAGTTTATCAAAATAGCTTGTCTGCAATATTCAAGAATGGCTAAGGCTATTGAATTGAAAATCTCGGAAAAATACTGAAGGGAATATTGCACTAAATCAAAAGACACTATGTGCATCCAAGTTTTCAAAAGGGCATACCTGGACGTGTCTATATTGATCACAGGAATGTCTACAGGTACTAAGTTGAAACTTTCATGGAATTCTAAGGGAAATTTTAACCAAAACCATAAGACACTATGTGCATCCAGGTTGTCAAAAACGAAATATTTTCAATATTCCAAGAACAGTTAGGAAAGGGTATAAGTTGAAACATTCAGAGAATGTTGAGAGAGATATTGGAACTTAGAGACACTATGTGCGTCCCAGCTGTTAATGGGAGTAACTATAATATCTAAGGAAAGGCTAATATTATTAAGTTGAAAACTTTCAGAATATGTCAATTGGGATGATCAACTGAATCAAAAGACACCATAGGCATTATGTTGTCAAAATGACATATCTGCAATCACTGCAGTGCAATGTCTCAGGAAATGTGAAGGGTATTAAGTTGAAACATTTGGAGAATGTTGAGGGGAATATTGAACTTATTCAATATAGAACTATGTGCATTCATATTGTCGAAAGAGCGTACGTGAAAATATCTCAGGATCAACTAGTGGTATCTAATTTGAACTTTCAGGGGATATTGGACTCAATCAAAAGATACTATGTACATCCAGCTTGTTAAAATCTGCACAATAGGTGCAATATCCCAGAAAAATTTTAATCAAAAAGAAACTTTCCGAAAATGAAACATTTCAAACAGTTCGTGGTAACGAACTGTAAGTAAGGAGCGACCCGGCTCAATGGTAACCGAAACTCTAGAAAACGGGTTTTTGATACCAATAGATATATCAAAAGAATCAGATTTCAATGCTGATTTCAAATATATAACTTTCATCAAGTTTAGAGCTACCCATCAAAAGTTACGCGCCTGAGAAAATTTGGCTGATTTTCAAAAAAAAGGGGAAAGACCCCCTAAAAGTTATAGAACCTTAATGAAAATCACACCATCATATTCAGCGTATCAGAGAACCTACTGTAGAGGTTTCAAGCTCCTATCTACAAAAATGTGGATTTTTGCATTTTTTGCCAGAAGAAAGATCACGGATGCGTGTTTATTTGTTTGTTTGTTTGTTTGTTTTTTTTTTCCCAGGGGTGATCGTATCGACCCAGTGGTCCTAGAATATCGTGGGAGGGCTCATTGGAACGGAAATTAAAAGTTCTAGTGCCCTTTTTAAGTGACCAAAAAAAATGGAGGGCAACTAGGCCCCCTCCCACGCTTATTTTTTTACCAAAGTCACCCGATCAAAATTTTGAGATAGCCATTTGTTCAGCATGGTCGAAAATATGATAAATATGTCTTTTGGGATGACTTAATCCCCCGAAGTACCCAGAGGGAGGGCTAAAAGATATGAACTTTACCCAATGTTAACATATAGTATTGGTTATTCGGAAGTATACAGAAGTTTTCAGGAGGTTTTTTTTCTGCTAAGGGAAGGGTGGGTCGGGGGGGGTTATGTTGGAGGATCTGTTCATGAAGGAAGTTTTCATGGGGGAAGGAAATCGTTTACTATGTAGTTACTCTGGAGAATATTTCCGTGGAGGATGTTTCTTTGGGGTAAGGGACATTTCTATGAAGGGGGCGCCGGATTTCCAAGCATTATTTAAAAAACGATCAGAAATTAAATAAAAAAAAAAACAAGTTTTTTCAAACTGAAATGTAAGAAGGAATATTAGAACTTAAAACGAACAGAAATTATAACGTATGTGAGGGGGTTCTCCCCCAAGTCAATACCTCGCTCTTTACGCTACAGTTTTTTTTTAAGTGCTTTCAAAAGAGCTATCTATTCTAATTAAACGGCCTTTGTGATTCAGGGGTTTGTGAATCAAATTTTTTTTTAACTTTTAACGTAAAGAGCGTGGTATTGACTAAGGGCAGAACCCCCTCATATACGTAATAACATATACGTAATAAAAAAACATAAAAAAACAAGCGATACGACTCAATAGTAATCGAAACTTTTAAAAACGTAATTTTGATGTCAATAAATGTATCAAAAGAATGTGTTTATAATGCTGATTCTAAATATATAAATTTTATTAAGTTTAGTATCAAACAGTTTCGTGGTAACGAACTGTAAGTAAGGAGCGACCCGGCTCAATGGTAGCCGAAACTCTAGAAAACGGTATTTTGATACAAATAGATACATCAAAAGAATCGTATTTTAATGCTGATTTCAAATATATAAGTTTCATCAAGTTTAATCCTTTCCATCAAAAGTTAGGCGCCTGAGAAAATTTGGCTGATTTTCGAAAAAAAAAAGGGGAAAGACCCCCTAAAAGTCATAGAACCTTAATGAAAATCACACCATCATATTCCGCGTATCAGAGAACCCTACTGTAGAGGTTTTCAAGCTCCCATCTACAAAAATGTGGAATTTTGCATTTTTGCCAGAAGAAAGATCACGGGTGCCGTGTTTATTTGTTTGTTTTTTTTTTTTTTTTTTTTTTTTTCCAGGGGATCGTATCGATCGAACAGTTGTCCTAGAATATCGTGAAAGGGCTCATTGGAATGTAAATTGAAAGTTCTAGTGCCCTTTTTAAGTGACCAAAAAAAATGGAGGGCAACTAGGCCCCCTCCCACGCTCATTTTTTTTCCCAAAGTCACCTGATCAAAATTTTGAGATAGCCATTTTGTTCAACATGTTCGAAAATATATATAAGTATGTCTTTTAGGATGACTTAATCCCCCGAACTTCCCGGGGAGAGGGCTGAATGAATGAACTGAAAGTTATGAACTTTACCAATGTTAACATATAGTATTGGTTATTTGGAAGTATACAGACGTTTTCAGGGGAGATTTTTCCTTGGTAGTGGGGGGGGAGGGGGGGGGGGGTGGGTCAGGGGTTATGTGGGAGGAGTCTTTCCATGAAGGGAAGTTTTCATGGGGAAGGGACATTGCTATGAAGGGGACGCACTCCCAGCATTATTTAAAAAAAAGATCATAAATTTAATATAAAAAAAAACAAGTATTTCAACTGCAACAGCAGCAACATCGAAACTTTAAACGAACAGAAAATATTACATATATAATTGGGTTCACCCCGTAGTCAATGCCTCGCTCTTTAAGCCAAAGATTTTTTAGTACTTTCATAAGAGCTATTTATTCTAATTAACGGCCTTTGTGATTAAGCGGTCATTTCTAAAGAATTGAACAAGATTTGAACTTTCGCTTAAAGAGCAAGGTATTGACTAGGGGGCGAACCCCCTAATAAATGTATTAAAAATATATGAATATAGAAGTTCGTTACGTAAGTTAATTCGTAGGTTACGTATATTTATTAGTAATAAAAACGTTCGTAAATAAAATTAAACAAGTTTCGAGAAAGCCATTTAACTAAATAAAAGTAAATTAATATGAAAATTTTGTTTTAATTATTCATGTACGGTGAGCCAAGATCAAAACCTGCATTTATTCAAAAACGTTCAAAAATTAAATAAAAAAAAACAAGTTTTTTAAACTGAAAGTAAGGAGCGACATTAAAACTTAAAACGAACAGAAATTATTCTGTATATGAAAGAGACTGTCCCCTCCTCAACGCCTCGCTCTTTACGCTAAAGTTTGACTCTGTCTCACAACTTTATTTTTTAAAACAATAAAAAAACTTTAGCGTAAAGAGCGAGGCGTTGAGGAGGGGACAGTCTCTTTCATATACAGATAATTTCTGTTCGTTTTAAGTTTTAATGTCGCTCCTTACTTTCAGTTTAAAAAACTTGTTTTTTTTATTAATTTTTGAACGTTTTTTGAATAAATGCAGGTTTTGATCTTGGCTCACCGTACATGAATAATTTTATTTTTTTTTTTATTTAATCAAGAAAAGAAAAGAACCATATTAGACTTAAGCTCAATAGAGATAAAGTCGTATAATATTTCAAACTCAAAACGACCAGAAATTACTAATAAAAGAATAAACCAAACCCATAAAGAACATAAATTAAAATAAATGATCATATCAAAATAAATATGACAGATACTGATATAGACGAATAAATAAATCTTGAAACGAGTCAAAACAAATGGAATATTCGTGTCAAACTTATAACGAACAACAATCACTACAAACTTGAGTTTGGCTACTGCCCTTTCCCTCCTTTAACCGCAAAAAATTCTGAAGCTTAACGTGTCATTTGCACTTTACTGAAACAAATTACATTGTACACATTTTTTTTTACATTTATAACATTGAAAAAAATTAAATATAATCTTGAACGTTGTAAAATTGCTGAGTTTTTCATGGATTAATATTTATTTTCCAGTTCATTAATATTAATATTCACTATGTAGTAAAGATTCAGTTTCTTTTCATTAGTTCTTTTCAATCATCTTGATTATTATAGTGATTTCTCTTTAAAATTCGTCGCTGTTTGGAAAAAGAAAGCGCCCTATTCAAGATATAGACAGTTTTCAATAAAACACAAATGATATAACTAAAAACCGGCCGCATTTGTTGCATTCATATATGTTTTATATAAAGCACTAGTAAAACTTTAGCGAACAGAGAAGGGTTGAGGAAGGGAGGGGCACCGCCCTCGAATGCAAAACAATTTCTGTCAACTTCAAGTTCCATGTCGCTCCTATATTTCTTTAAAAAACCTTACTTTTTATTTTATCACTTTAAAAAGAAATTGTCATTAAGAATTGCAAACATCAGATAATCTGTTTCATTGTATTTATTCATTACTTAGTATCAAGGAGGCACACTTGTGCCTCTTTAAAGAGGCGCGACCCCACCACAATGTTAAGCTATTTCGGTCCTAGAGGTCGCAGAGAGACGGTGGTGATCGCATTTTGTAGCCCAAGCTCAAACTAAGAAACGTGCAAAATTTCGTCCTCCTCCGACTTTATCTTCATGGGGTAAACTGGGCCGGAAGTTTCGACCCTCCCACCACAGCCCCCCTTTAACGTTGTCCGATCGGGCTGAAATTTAGAGGTTAAGCTTTCCTAGGGCCCGGGAGCTTATCCTCGAAATTTCAGCTCAATCCGATCACTCCTTCCCTGTTTTCCAAAAACCAGATATAGCCACTTAATGTTCATTTCTCTTCTTTTTTTTTATTAGCCACGCCTACAGGCCACAGTTGGCAACGGATCCGGGTGAATGAGGACTCATTCGAAGCGGAATTCGGCATGCTAGGGCCTTTTGATATTTTCAGACCGAAAAAAATTATCCCCCGAATTTACATTTACGAAAAAACCTCGTTTTCCTATAAGAGCCCATGTTAAATTTTCCCACCACAGCCCCCCTTTAACGTTGTCCGATCGGGCTGAAATTTAGAGGATAAGCTTTCCTGGGGCCTGGGAGCTTATCCTCGAAATTTCAGCTCAATCCGAATCACTCCTTCCCTGTTTTCCAAAAACCAAATATCAAGTTTTGTGGGGATTTGCTTGCGTCAAAAATAGATGGCACAGACTAAAAATAAATAACAAATGTCTCTGTGGTACAGTGGTCGCTACTCCTGACTGTCAGGCGGAAGACCCGGGTTCGATTCCCGTCAGAGGAAATTTGTTATATATTGAATTTAAAGTTTAAAAAAGAAACTCAGTTTCTTTTTTAAATCCAATCTATTAAATCCTTCGGCTCAACAGGCGTCTCCAGAAGAATATCACAGTCGGCCTTCAGGTTACAGGTAAGTCTCCACTGCTTTGATAACATGCCGTACCCGCATGCTCGAAGACAAGTTGAAAAAGAAAATCTTACTGTGCATTTGATTTGAGTATTCAGGAATTAAAAGCCTTAACACAAGAATCTTCAAGAGCGGGGGGTTTGGGGGGCGGCAGCCCCCCAACTTAACTCCTGACACGATCAGCTAACAGTTAGTCAAGCAATAATAAGTAATAAACTGTACAAAAATATGCAGAATTTATTTGAAAAAAACTACGTTTTCTAAAGAGTTAAAGAGGCTGAGTCACAAGTTCGAACCTTAAAACGTACAGGGATTAGGAGGTACAGTTGGGGGGCTGCCGCCCCCAAACCCCCCGCTTTCGCAGCCTTTAAATAAAAAAAAGTTTTTTAAACTGAAAGTAAGGATCGACATTAAAACTTAAAACGAACAGAAATTATTCCGTATATGAAAGGGGCTGTGCCCTCCTCAACGCCTCGCTCTTTACGCTAAAGTTTTTATTGTTTAAAAAAAAGAGTTGTGAGAAAGTCAAACTTCAGCGTAAAGAGCGAGGCGTTGAGGAGGGCACAGCCCCTTTCATATACGGAATAATTTCTATTCGTTTTAAGTTTTAATGTCGCTCCTTACTTTCAGCTTAAAAAACTTTTTTTTTATTTAAAGGCTGCGAAAGCGGGGGTTTGGGGGGCGGCAGCCCCCCAACTGTACCTCCTAATCCCTGTACGTTTTTTAAGGTTCGAACTTGTGACTCAGCCTCTTTAACTCTTTAGAAAACGTAGTTTTTTTTCAAATAATACATAAAAATAAGCCAAAATGCTTCTTCAATCTTGCGTTAGAAACATGAAATTATGAATCATAATAAATCATTGTCTAAACAAACTTGAAAGAGTCTAAGTATTGATTTCTAGAAATAGATCAGCTTGGGGAACAAATGCATTGAAAGAGATACTAAGAAAGCGTTTTAGTTTTTCTTTCTTTTTTTACCCGGAATTATTGTCTTTAAAGCTTGACAACGAGTAGAAGGACTGTTCTCTGAAAGTTAGTTTAAAGAATGAAGAGGCTAGAGAGTGGGAGTAGATTATAAAATCTAGAGATACTTGGGGGTGGGGGCACGGGAGCCCTTAGGTTTTTGCTACTGATCCTTATATTTCATAAAAATCTTTTTGGGTAATTTCATTAAAAGATAGCTTTTTTCAGGTATTTTCACAAAACAATAAAAAAAAAACTGTCCGTCCCCTTTACGTTGAAAAATATATTCTGCCCTGTACTCAACATTTCGTGAATTGGCGCCTCAGCAATGCACATGCTCACGTAGCAAGTGTCACGATTTTTATCGTTCATCATCATGTTTTAACTATGTCAACGTATCCCTCCTCCCCGCTACAAAAAAAAAAAAACAAGGTCCTATGTACGTTCCTGACTGCCTCTCTCATCAGAAAAACACGTAAAATCATACGGAAGTTCACCCAATAATGCAGCGTCTTGAAAAATGTCAAAATAGTTCAAATAGATCAGTCTCAAGGTAAGTAATTAAAGATAGTTGCTTCAAAATCCCGCTGCCGTGGCAGTATAAACTAGATTCTTCAGCGATCAGCTGGAACTTCCCAGCCTGGACTGCCAGGCACATGTGGTGACGGCTCTTTATTGTAGATTTTGACATTCCTTACAAATCAAAGCACTTGCAACAATAACCGAAACACTGCAAATCAAATAACTTGATATATCATGTGTCTAATTATGTTGCGCGAACAACACTTGAGTTTTCTCCTAGTCCGCTCATTTCAGCTTACTGCTAGAAAATGATAAGGGTCAAATATCCACGTTTTTCACAGAAAGTATGGACCTCAAGCTGGATTGATGAATATGACCAAGGAAGTATCCAGGATTTTTTTCGGGGGGAGGGGTCATTTTTTAAGGAGGAGGGGGTAAATACTTCAAAAACGTACCAAAAATTTGTTTATATGCTTTTTTGTTCCGTTTTTGCGAGATACAAAAAATCTCGGAGGGGAGTTCAAACTAGGTATCCCCCCCCCCTCTATGGCCATTAATATGACATTATATTCTGGCTAGCTCCGTATAATTCTTGTGTGGGGGATAAAAAAAGGCCACTTTTCGCCCGAGTCAACAGTGATTGAGTTAAAGTGGGGTTTTAAAATCTATATCGGATAGGACAATCTGAAGTTATGTTTTTAAGCTTGTGTTCCATTGAGCAACGTTTCTGCTTCCAACTGAAAAACTCGGTCCTAGCAGCAAAGCAGCCAGACAGCAGGTTCAAATCGAAGCTAGACTAAAATCGAAAAGTGTTCAAGATGTGCCATGTCCATCATCAAATAAATTGGAGCTTTTCCTTTACTCTTTTCTAAGCAGTGATGCTAGAAAGCTGGCCTGTGGCAGGAAAATCAACCTTTGAACATTGATCATCAGCAGATCATACTTCATCAGCAGGGCATCATCCTCATCATCAGCAGGTATATCTATAAACTTCGTCAGTAGGCCTTCATCGCCATTATCGGCAGTCACTGAATATATAATCGAAATATTTAGTTTTTTGTCATTGTTTTTCACAGTCTAATAAAAGGATTTACCCCTATTTAAACTGTGATTTGTATGTCATGGAAAGGAAGTGTGGTCTTCAAAAATACCTGGGTTCTAGGTTCTAGTGTTTTCTAGACTAAAACTTCAAATATTTTGATGCGTTTTTAACAAGTTACAATCACAACTCTCCTATGGCATTTCCTTGCACGCGTTTTGGAGAGAGGTACCTTACCCTCTCTACTCTCGCGTGTCAAGGGTGCTCCAGCTAAGAGCCCTAAGTACCGGAACAAAGTTTTATCAAAATGGTTACACCATCTTCGTCATCAAGACTGTATCTTTACCATCTTTGCCATCTATATTTACCATCTTTGTATATCTACAATTTCCGATATTTACCAATTAGTCACTAATAGGAGCAATGAAATTGGGGACGGGGTTTTGGTTAAAAACTGATAATAGATATTATAAGGCGTATCTGACTTACAAAAATCTATTCAGTTTATGAAAAATGAAACTTTTTGTGAATTTTTTCGTAAGTTCTAAACTTTTTTTTTGCTTCAATTTCGGTTACAGATAATTTTCTTATATATCAGATAAACGACGATTTAGCAGATAAACATGTATCTAACCATGACCACTAAGTATTTTATTTAAGGTATATTCTAGGTTTCAAATTACTCTGTTTTAATTCAAATAATTCATTTTGTCACTCTTACCCTTTCTCGAAACTAGAAGAGGGGAAAGGTGCTCCCAATTTACCTCTCTTCACTTGATTTCTCATAAAACCGTCAATTTGAATTCTGAGAAAGATGTGATAATTGGATCTACTGCTACTACTAACAACTCAGTGCAGCACTAAGCCGCCTGAAGCCAACGCGGCTACATACGCTCCTCGTCTATCACAATCTACTCAAAGTCTAGCTATTTACAACCTCCCAAGAAGTTAGAATTTCCCTCAAATCTCTTCTTACGACACCTCCCACCCTATTCGGAGACAACCTAACTTTATTGTGGCCCTAGATGATTGGCCACAAAGGACGATTTTTGGCAATCTGTCGTTCTTCATGCGCAGAACGTGTCCTAGCCATCTCAACCTTTTCTAATTATAGCCCTAGAAAGCCCTATATTTGTAAAATCGTCGTCGACTCCCATCAATCAGATTAAGCACACAGAACAGCACTCAGATTATAAAAAAAAATAGCTAGAAATCATAAGAGCTTACCACAATGGGCTCTGTTCCGTGATCCTTAGAAGCAAAAAGAAAAAAAATCGTTAGATCCCTAAGAATAAATAGCAATTCTCGCACCATGTAAAATGATAGCAGCATTTGAGGGCAAGGCCGTATCTAGGGAACGGGGAGGTTTGACCTCCCTCTCCCCGAAATGTGTGTCCGACTCGTGAAAACGTAACATAAATGAATATAAAAAAAAATTTTTATGCATTTTTTGAAGTTCTTTGTAACCCCCCTCCACGAAAAAAATCCTTTTGTAAACACCCCCCACCCCGAAAAAAATCCTGGATACGGCCCTGCTTGAGGGTAAGAATTTAGGGGTGAAATGATTTGTACAAGTCTTCCCCTTAATTTGCAAAGGAATTATAAGAGTTTTTAGCGAATATGCATCCATTACTAAATGGAGAAAAAAAAAATAGATTTCATTCCCTATATCAAGACCTAGTAGAAGAACGACCTGGGTTGTCCAACTAGATCGTTTTTTTCTGAAGGTTTTTTTTTTCGAAAAACGTGACTTAAATACGATAAAAGGATTTCTTTTTTTTTACAATTTCTAACAAACCTATAGAATGACTTAGTAGAGAGATTGGCTATGTATTGAGATAATGAATGGAAGCTTTTAGTGACAGGGTATGTCTCAACAAATCGTACAACATTGGATCAGCATTAACAGATGATAATCAAACAGTTCGTGGTAACGAACTGTAAGTAAGGAGCGACCCGGCTCAATGGTAACCGAAACTCTAGAAAACGGTATTTTGATACAAATAGATACATCAAAAGAATCACATTTTAATGCTGATTTCAAATATATAAATTTCATCAAGTTAATCCTTCCATCAAAAGTTAGGCGCCTGAGAAAAATTTGGCTGATTTTCGAAAAAAGGGGGGAAAGACCCCCTAAAAGTCATAGAACCTTAATGAAAATCACACCATCATATTCCGCGTATCAGAGAACCCTACTGTAGAGGTTTCAAGCTCCCATCTACAAAAATGTGGAATTTTGCATTTTTTGCCAGAAGAAAGATCACGGGTGCGTGTTTATTTGTTTGTTTTTTTTTTTTTTCCCAGGGGTGATCGTATCGAACCAGTTGTCCTAGAATATCGTGGAAGGCTCATTGGAATGGAAATTGAAAGTTCTAGTGCCCTTTTTAAGTGACCAAAAAAAATGGAGGGCAACTAGGCCCCCTCCCACGCTCATTTTTTTCCAAAGTCACCTGATCAAAATTTTGAGATAGCCATTTTGTTCAGCATGTTCGAAAATATTATAAGTATGTCCCTTTTAGGATGACTTAATCCCCCGAACTTCCCGGGGGGAGGGCTGAAAGTTATGAACTTACCCAATGTTAACATATAGTATTGGTTATTTGGAAGTATACAGACGTTTTCAGGGGAGATTTTTCCTGGTAGTGGGGGGGAGGGTGGGTGGGTCAGGGTTTTATGTGGGAGGAGTCTTTCCATGAAGGAAGTTTTCATGGGGGAAGAAGGACATTGCTATGAAGGGGACGCCGGACTTCCCAGCATTATTTAAAAAAAGATCATAAATTTAATATAAAAAAACAAGTATTTCAACTGCAACAGCAAGCAACATCGAAACTTTAAACGAACAGAAAATATTACATATATAATTGGGTTCACCCCGTAGTCAATGCCTCGCTCTTTAAGCCAAAGATTTTTTAGTACTTTCATAAGAGCTATTTATTCTAATTAACGGCCTTTGTGATTAAGCGGTCATTTCTAAAGAATTGGAACAAGATTTGAACTTTCGCTTAAAGAGCAAGGTATTGACTAGGGGGCGAAACCCCCTAACAAATGTATTAAAAATATATGAATATAGAAGACGTTACGTAAGTTAATTCGTAAGTTACGTATATTTATTACTAACAAAAACGTTCGTAAATAAAATTAAACAAGTTTCGAGAAAGCCATTTAACTAAATAAAAGTAAATTAATATGAAAATTTTGTTTTAATTATTCATGTACGGTGAGCCAAGATCAAAACCTGCATTTATTCAAAAACGTTCAAAAATTAAATAAAAAAAACAAGTTTTTTAAACTGAAAGTAAGGAGCGACATTAAAACTTAAAACGAACAGAAAATTATTCTGTATATGAAAGAGACTGTCCCCTCCTCAACGCCTCGCTCTTTACGCTAAGTTGACTCTGTCTCACAACTTTATTTTTTAAAATAATAAAAACTTTAGCGTAAAGAGCGAGGCGTTGAGGAGGGGACAGTCTCTTTCATATACAGAATAATTTCTGTTCGTTTTAAGTTTTAATGTCGCTCCTTACTTTCAGTTTAAAAAACTTGTTTTTTTTTATTTAATATTAAATTAGATTGACCAACAAGGGATTATTTAAAAGGTTAAATGTTACAGTATGATTTCTAAAAAAATATGTTTTTTTAACATGTTTTAACATAGGTAACGTGATGAATGCCGTATATACAAAGTACCGTACCAAGGACAGTGATAATAAGAGGAGGACTCGGCTCTGAAAATACAGGAATTACTCGAGAGTGGTTGAAAATATTTTGACTTTTATGTATAAATAACTTAAAACACATACTTGTATATCCATTTTTGTTTTCCGGAAAGCATGACTTACACATGGCAGATAGTTATTGGCTATATATTGATATAATGAATGGAGGCTGAATTTTTTTTTCCATTTGTAGATGCATATCCAGTCGCTAAAAGCTCTGTAGTTATTTGGCAAAGAAAAACCATTAAAGGTTAGGTTACGTGGGAGGATATTTTCATTGAGGGTTTTTTTTCATGAGGGAAGGGACGTTTCTATGAAGGAGGCGCCAGATTTCCCAGCATTATTTAAAAACTATCATACGAAAAAACTGGTAATAAATATTGGTTATGTATTGATATAATGAATGGAGGCTGATTTTTTTTTCCCATTTGTAGACTCATATCCAGTCACTAAAAGCTCTGTAGTTATTTGGTAAAGAAAAACTATTAACAAAACAATGCAAGTGATAACACCCGATATTGTATTTGAACCTAAAGATGAAAACAGAGTAAAAAACACCATGCATGGTATAGTATGTGGGAGCTCTCGCTTTTGTAAGAACAGAAGGAAAAAAAACAGCTCAAAGGAAAAATTAGAAAAAGGAAAAGGAATAACTAGAAAAAATCCATGAAAATAAAGCAGAAAAAACTCCAAATGGTTCAATACTGGTCTTGACTGACAGAGAACAGAATTAGCATCTACTAACTATATCAATACATTGCGATTTAGAAATGTGATTTACACACGGCATACGGATTTTCCCTTTTTTCACATTTCTAACAAACATGTTTAAAAGCTTAGTAGAGCTTGGTTATGTATTGATATGGTGAATGAAAACTGAATTTTCTTCTCCATTTTGTGATGCGTAGAGTCACTAAAATTTCTATATTTAACTGGAAATCAAGAAAAATGTATAAAAAATGGTGCAAGTCAGAAAACCAAAACAAAATTTTACTAACACCAGTACCGAATTTTGGAACCTTGGGCCCCGAGAAACAACAACCTAAACAAAAAAAAGGAAATTACTTCTTTTTTTGGCAATGAGATATGCACTTGATTAATTTAGCATTTTAAACTAATAAATCTAAAGATCAGTAATGCCAATATTTGTTTGTGTTATAGCATTGCAAGATTTGTTAACTAGTCTTAACATTAAATTTCAGACGAAAACACATAAAATTTGAACAGCCCATCACGAGTTTTCTAATAGCATAGATCAAGAGACACAATTTGACAGCCAAATTCTCGCATTGATGGCCTTTTCTCTATATTTTGGGGGGTTTCGTAGTTTAGGTGCCATTGTGGAAGAGGTATCCTTCGACGAAGGGCACCCTGCAAAACAATTGGACAGATACTAAATAAGGGAAAAGTAGTAGGGCGCTGCAAAAAACTAAATATATTTTTTAAGCTTTTTTTGAATTAAGTTAGTGTTTTTTTAAGGACACAGAGTGTTTAACATAGCGTGTTTAAGCAAATAGGCCTAGTGTTTTTGTGTTTATGTTTGTCAGTGTTTGTCAGACTAGTAAATAAGTCTCGCAAATATATTGACAATGCTGATCCTTAATTATTTAATTTAAAGTTGATATAGGACAGAGTGTAGGTGGTATATAAATGCAGTTAATAGTTGAAAAATATGAAAGTATAAGATACGCTTAAAAGAAAAGACGATAGCTTATACGCAAATAAACAAACAAAAACCATATGTAACAAAATGCAATATATAATAAATATCATAAGTGACAACTAATACGAATTTCAACACGCTATTTGCATAAAAAATGTTGCGTTTCAATACACAAAATGTAGTACAGATACTCAAATCTACTTAAACAGCGATAAAAAGAGAGAAAAAAAGAAAGCATAAGCTACACTAGGTTAAAAAAAGAAGGCTGATTATATGCATATAAACAAAATAAAACATATAGGCCTCTGCGCGGAAGCAGTCCAAAACGGAGACTATCACCCGGAATATGCATACCCGTTGAGTTGTCAAAGTCATAGTCTTTCTGTTACCTAGAATGTGTAGGACCCGGAAATCCCGAGTCTACCTTCCGAAGTGCATAAGACAAATGGTATAAGCCTTGTCATAGGTCTATTAGTCAACTTGTAAAGTTACAGTAGTAATTGAAGCAAACTTTCCGGAATGAATCAAAAGCCCAAATTAGGCCCACGGAAAAAATGTCCAACTCATCCTTACCTCAGCTATACCTCAAGCTCGTTTCCAAATTGTATAGTTTGTACAGTTATTAAGCGGTATCACCATTTGGAATCATTGAATGAGCTAACTTAACTGTTTTCCTCCTTGTAGACTTTTACCAGGGTTGCCAATTCTCCCAAATTTGTATCCCCCAAAAGCTAATCATGCAACCCAGTCATATTTCTGGTTGCCAATCCTAATGATATTGCTCGTGCGTGCTTCAAAGTCAATACTTTATTTTATTCTGTTTTTTTTGTTAATCTTTAAATCTCAAATTAAAAGGTTTGCTATTCATCCAATCTTGGCATGAAGCCAAAAAAGCTTTCAACACGAGATAATGTGCAAGGCCGTACAGAACGTGAACTTTTAAATTTTACTAATTAAAAAAAAAATTTTCCACAAAATAAGTTTTTCACAAAAAAGTAAAGAACTCCATTAAACCAAAAAATGAACAAAAATGAAATCAAATAATCTACCAAGCATACAACTACCACAAATCAGTATCAATGAATAAATGAAACCCAAAACAAACAGGAAATAAAATAAATATCAGAGGCAAACTCAAAACGAGAAGAAATTAATATGAGTAGGGTTCTAAACCCCTATGCTTTCTAAAAGCCATAATATAATTTGTACTTTACTGGAAAAAATTCAAATGAATTTACTGAAAAAAATGAGCACTGTCAGTTTAATAAACATATACTGATATTTATTCCCTAAAATCTTAATTAATTTTGATTTCTTAAAGTTATAAAAATGAAAATATTTAAAAGAATTTTTTTCAGTAGAATACAAATTATATTCTGGCTTTTAAAAAGCATAGGGGTTTAGAACGGAATGGAGAATGGAGTTCTTTACTTTTTTTTGAAAAACTTATTTTGTGGAAAAAGTTTTTTTTTTAATTAATTTCTGTTGATTGACATAGTCTTTTTCAAGGAAAAAGCCCGAGTCTCTTCTGAAGTTTGACAACCATCCCTTTTATAAAACCTTAAATACCCCCTGGGCATAACTTGCAAATCTTGCCCCTAATCTCTGGGGTTTGTTTAAACCCCAAAAGCTTTGTTATATGATATTTAGAATATTTTGAATAGAATGGCTATCCCACATTTTTATTAGATGCATTTCGGGACAATACAACGTGTGTGTTTGGGACGGGAGGGGGGTATCTGCCCTCCCATCACTTTGACTCTTAAAAAGGGCACTAGAGCGTCTGATTACCGATCCAATGAGCCCCTCCGAAGTTTAAATGACCATGCTTTCTATAAAAACCTTATATACCCCCAGGGCATAGCTTACAACCCTTGCCCTGAGGGCTGGGGGATTTGTTATACTCAAAACCATAATTTCCAGACCTTTCAAATACGTTAAAAAGATGGCTATCTCAAAGATTTGATTGGAAGTGCTTGAGGAAATGATGGGCGTGGGGGGGGCATTAGGCCTTTGATCACTTTCGACTAATACAAAAGCGACTAGTCCTCTCAATTTCCAATCAAATGAGCCCTTTTTGAAGCTTCTACAGCACAAATTTCTATAAAAAAAAACCTTATATACCCTAAGAGCATAACTTACGACCCTTGTCCTGAGGGCTATGGAGGAAGGGTTGTCATCCTTAAAGACATAATTTCCAGACCCTTCAACTACGTTGAACAAAATGTCCTTATAAAAATGTTGATCGAAATGTTTTGGGAAATGATGGGTTTGGAGGGGTGATTCTCCCTCTGATTACTTTCGACTATTAAAAAGGACAATAGCCCTCTCAATTTCCAATCGAATGAACCCTTTTTGAAGTTTTTACGACAACGCTTTCTGTAAAAAACCTTATATGCCCCCAGGACATAACTTACAACCTTAGCCCTGAGGGCTGAGTGGGGTGGGGTTTCATACTCAAAGACATAATTTCCAGACCCTTCAACTACGTTCAACAAAAAAATGGATATATCAAAATGTTGATCGCAGGTGTTCGGGGAAATGAGGGGGCGTGGGGGGGGGCATTCGCCCTCCAATCGCTTTTGACTATTAATAAGGATGCTAGCCCACTCAATTCCCAATTGAATGAGCCCTTTTTGAAGTTTCTACGACAACGTTTTCTATAAAAAAAACCTTATATGCCCCCAGGGAATAACTTACAACCTTTGCCCAGGGGGCTGTGGGGGGTTTGTCATCCTCAAAGACATAATTTCCGGAACTTTCAACTACGTTGAACAAAATGGCTATCTCAAAATTTTGATTGAGTGTGTTTGGGGTAGTCGTAGGCATGAGAGAGGGGTTAATTGCCCTCTAATCATTTTTCGACTATTAAAAAGGGCACTAACCCTTTCAATTTCCAATCGAACAAGGCCTTTTCGAAGTTTCTACGAAAACCCTTTCTATAAAAACCTTATATGCCCCAAGGGCACAACTTACAACCCTTACCCTGAGGGCAGTAAGGGGGGGGGGATTGTCATTGTCCAAGACGTAATTTCGAGAACTTTCAACTATGTTAAACAAAATGGCTACCTCAAAATTTTGATTGGATGTGTTCGGGGAAATAGTGGGCACGTGAGGGGAATTAGTTGCCCTCTAATCACTTTCGACTTTTAAAAACGGCACTATCCCTTTAAATTTTTAATTGAATAAGCCCTTTTGAAGATTCTACGACAACGCTATCAATAAAAACCCTATATGCCCCCAAGGCATAACTTACAACCCTTGCCCTGAGGGTGTGTGTGGGGGGGGGGGTATCATCTTCAAAGACATAATTTCTAGAGCTTTAAACTACGTTGAACAAAACGGATATCTCAAAATTTTGATTGGATGTGTTTAGGAAAATGGTGGGCGTGAGAGGGGGGTTAGTTGCCCGCCAATCACTTTGAAGTTTCTACGACAACACTTTCTATAAAATAAAAACCTTATATGCCCCCAGGGCAAAAACTTAAAACCCTTGCCCAGAGGGCTGTGGGGGGGGGGGTATCATCCTCAAATTTCGAAAACTTTAAACAACGTCGAACAAAATGGCTATCTCAAAATATTGATTGGATGTGTTTGGGGAACTGGTGGGCGTGAGAGAGGGGGGTAGTTGCCCTCTAATCACTTGCGACTATTAAAAAGGGCACTAGTCCTTTCAATTTCCAGTCGAATTAGCCCTTTTTGAAGTTTGTACAACAACGCTTTCTATAAAAATCTTATATGCCCAGAGCATAACTTACAACCCTTGCCCTGAGGGCTGTGGGGAGGGTGTGATCCTCACAGGTTTCCAGAACTTCCAACTACGTTGAAAAAATGGCTATCTCAAAATTTTGATTGGATGTGTTTGGGGAAATGGTGAGCGTGAGAGAGGGGTTAGTTGCCGTCTGATCACTTTCGACTCTTAAAAAGGGCACTATCCCTTTCAATTTCCAATTGAATAAACCCTTTTCGAAGTTTCTACGACAACGCTATCTATAAAAACCTTATATGTCCCCAGAGCATGACTTACAACCTTTGCCCTGAGGGGTGTGTGGGGGGTTTGTCATCCTCAAAGACATGATTTTCAAGAACTTTCAACTACGTCAAACAAAATTACCTTACCTTAGACCTTAAATCCTCCTGTGCCACCAGAGGCACCCAGGGCATCCACGAAGAGCCACCAGTCGTTCCGCATGTGCGCTGCTACCAAAACCTCTTCCCATTGGGGTTGTATCGTCGTGTGAATGTTAGAAAAATCCTTTCTGTATCTGCGACGCAAGGTGTTTTTTGGTCAACCTCTCCTGCGGTTTCCCTGAGGTTGCCATTCCAAGATTTGTCTTGGGATCCTATCGTCCTTCATAGTTTGTTGATTTTGTTGTTATTTTTTTTCTTGTATTCCATTTACAACATTTTGTATGTTTAATAATGGGTAATAAAATAATAATAATAATAATAATAATAATAATAATACGGATCACGTGCCCAAGGTATCGCCACCTTCGTTGCCGAATGATGTCCGTAGATCGGACTTTCTGGTTTGTAACGTGATCTCTCCAGTCGATATTCAGAATCCAACGAAGGTAATTGTTTTCAAAGGCAAAAAATCCGTTTCTCTTGTTGTAGACTTAAATTCCAGCACTCACTGCTGTAGAGGAGTGCAGAAAGGACATTGCTATTAAATAGCCTCATTTTTAATTTCGTAGAATACTTTTTCGATCGCCATACTGGTTTTAGTCGGTTAAAAGCTTGACTGGCTTGCCCTATTCTCAACTGCACTTTCGCTCGCTTGAACCTGAATTTTCCACGTGTTGCCGAGGTACCTGAACTCTACGACCTGCTCGAGAGTTGAATCTCCAAACTTTATGTTCAGGGGGGAATTAGTTGTTGTCATGCTCTTTGTCTTCTCTGTGTTGATCTTGAGGCCAAGTCGGCCAGCATTTTGACTGATAGTATTGAGGAGATCCTGGAGTTTGGTCTTGTTACTTTCCATCCAGGCAATATCCTCAGCAAAACCCAGATCGGCTAGCTGCTTACCTTCTCCAATTTGAATGCCGAACCTGTACAATCAATGAGCATGTAGTCGACAACGAGGACAAATAGGAAGGGAGAAAGAATATAGCCCTGTTTTTACGCCGGACATGATACGAAAATATTTAGAAAATATTTTTCTTGGGTCCGACCACAGCATTCTGTGTTTTCATATAATGTAACAAATAGGGCGACTATTTTATCAGGAATTCCATAGAATCGCAGGATTTTCCATAGCGAGTCTCGGTCGATGGAGTCGAAGGCTTTCTCAAAGTCCACGAAAATCAGGTACATTTTCTCTCGCCATTCATTGCACTCCTCAGTCATCATCCGTAGTGTGTAGACAAGATCCGTGCAAGAATGGGACGGCCAGAAACCATGCAAATGGCTATCTTAAAATTTTGATTCGACGTCTTTGGGGAAATGGTGGGCGTGAGAGGGGGGTTAGTTTCTCTCCAATCACTTTCGACTATTGAAATGGGCAATAGCCCTTTCAATTTCTAATTAAAAGAGTCCTTTTTGAAGTTTCTACGACAACGCCATCTATAAAAAATTATATACCCCAGGGCATAGCTCACAACCCTTGCCCTTCCCTTCCAATTGGAAGGGCACTAGCCCTTCCAATTTCCAATCGAATGAGCCCCTTTTGAAGTTTTTACAACAACGCTTTCTATAAAAAAACATTATTTGCCCCCAGGGCATAACTTACAACCTTTCCCTGAGGGCTGGGGGGGTGTCACCGTCTAAGACCTAATTTCCAGAACTTTCAACTACGTTGAACAAAATATCTATCTCAAAATGTTGATTGTTTGTGTTTCGGGGAAATGATGGGCGTAACTGGGGGGTTAGTTACCCTCCAATCATTTTCGGCTATTAAAAAGGGCCTTAGCGCTTTGAATTTCAATCGAATGAGCCCTTTTTGAAGTTTCTACGACAACGCTTTCTATAAGAACCTTATATGCCCCCAGGGCATAACTTAGAGCCCTTGCCCTGAGGGCTGTGGGGGGAATGTCCTCCTCGAAGACATAATTTCCAGATCTTTCAACTATGTTGAACAAAATGACTATCTCAAATTTTGATTGGGTGTGTTTGTGGAAATGGTGGGCGTGGAAGGGGTGTTATTTGCCTTCCAATTACTTTCGGCTATTAAAAAGGGCACCAGCCCTTCTAATTTCCAATCGAATGAGCCCTTTTCCAAGTTTCTACGACAACTCCTTCGATACTAAGTGTATTGAACCATGCCAACAGTTCTTTACTTAGAACGATATTATTATGAAAGTAGTGTTAAGTTTTAGTGACTCAAAGGTCATTTCAGCCTTCTTTTAAAGTAACTAGGACATTCTAATAAGAGTCAAGGGCATTATGTCTATACCTAAAAACCGCAACTGTCTCTGATTTTATTTTTGGTTGTTTCAAAATCATGAAGTTTTTAGGCCACCTTGCAGTAGGTATTAGGCTTCTGCAGTGAGACGATACCCAAACTCTTATTTGTAGTTATTTTTATTCGATTCGAACTTGATTTGCATATTCAATTTAAGTTTCACTCGTTTTAAGATTTATTTATTCATTTACATTAATATATATTGTATGTTTGTTCTCATTGATTGTTTATTTAATTTCTGTTCGTTTTAAGTTTCATTTATACTTTAATAGCAAACTATTTGTTTTCGTTTTAAGCTTGATTTTCATATTCAATCTAAGCATTACTCGCTTTAAGATCTATTTATTCATTTATATTATTACTTGTTGTATGTTTTTTGCTTTGATTGTTTTATTTAGTTTCTGTTTGTTTTAGTTTCATTTATTCTTTAATAGTAATTTCTGGTTGTTTTGAGTTTGAATTTTAACAGGTATTTGTATCTCCTGAGCTTAAATTTAAAATGGCTTTACATTTCTTTAAAAAACTTATTTTCGGAAAGTTTTTTTAATTAATTTTTGTTCGTTTTGATCAAAAAAAATTTTCAAATTTTTATGGCATGGGGGGGGGTGCTTACTGTCCGATTATTCTTGACTTTAAAAAAAACGGATCTAGAACTTTCAATTTAAATCGAATGAGGCTTTTTTCAAAGTCTATACGATTACCTCTTTGATAAAAACCTTATATATGAACAATAGACAGCTTGCATAGCTTGTGGACAGCGATTGACAACAATGAATGGATTGAAAAAATTGCTCCAATAAGGGGGTTTAGACCATTTCACTTGCTGACACAAAGGGATCACGACTGTTTGGAATTGACCTTAATAGGAATTTCTGTGCGAAAGCAATTTTGCATCTATCACAGAGTATGTATTTTAACCTTATAATTGGATAATTATAATAGATTTCCTATGTGTTCTTCCCATACAAAACCCCTTACCATAAGTTATAAACCCCCCTTAATAAGTTATGCCTCACGGCATAACTTAAAACGCCTACCCCTGGGCCCAGGTGGGCTGTGTCGACACCGGAGTTTTTTTGTTATCAGAACTTTGAACTATTTTAACAAAATGTATATCTCAAAATTTTTATCTGATGCATTTAGGGCGTGGAGGAGGGAGAGGGGCTAGTTGCCCTTCAATATCTTTTGACTCTAAAAAAGTGAACAAGAACTTTCAATTTTCAATCAAATGAGCCCTCTCTAAAGTTTATATGAGCATCCCTTCCATAAGAAATAATATGAAGGTTTCGGAGAATCCTTAAGTTACAACCCTTGCCCTGAGGGCTTTGGGGGAGTTGTAATCCTCAATGACCTAATTTCCAGAACTTAAAACTACGTTTAATAAAATGACTGTCTTAAAATTTTGATTGGATGTGTTTGGGGAAAAGGTGAACGTGAGAGGGGGGTTAGTTGCCCTCGAATCACTTTCGACTATTACAAAGGGCACTAGCCCTCGGAATTTCCAATCAAATGAGTCTTTTTTGAAGTTTCTACGACACCGCCTTAGATAAAAAAAAACTTATATGCCCCAGGGCATAACTTAAAACCCTTGCCCTGAGGATTGTGGGGGATTGTCCTCCTCAAAAACATATTTTCTATCTGGAAATCAACTACACTGAACAAAATGGCTATCTCAAAAGTATGATTGGATGTGATTCGGGAAATGATGGGCTTGGGGGGGGGGCTATTTGCCCTCCAATCAGTTTTCGACTATTGAAAAGGGCACTAGCCCTTTAATTTCCAATCGAATGAGCCAGTTTTGAAGTTTCTACGACAACGCCTTCTATAAAAACCTTATATGTCCCCAGGGCATAACTTAAAACCCTTGCCCTGAGGGTTGTGGGGGAGTGTCCTCCTCAAAAATATATTTTCAATCTGGAAATCAACTACGCTGAACAAAAATGGCTATCTCAAAATTTTGATTGGATTTGTTTAGGGGAATGATGGGCGTAGGGGGGGGGGGGCTAGTTGCCCTCCAATCACTTTTGACTATTTAAAAAGGGCATTTTCCTTTGAATTTCCAATCAAATGAGTCTTTTTTGAAGTTTCTACGACAAAGCCTTCTACAAAAAACCTTATATGCCCCCAGGGCATAACTTAAAACCCTTGCCCTGAGGGTTGTAGAGGATTGTCCTCCTCAAAAACATGTTTTCTATCTCAACTACGCTGAACAAAATGGCAAATCTCAAAATTTTGATTGGATGTGTTTGGGGGAATGATGGGCGTGGGGGGGGGGGGCTAGTTGCTCTCCAATCACTTTCGACTATTGAAAAGGGCACTAGCCCTTTGAATTTCCAATCGAATGAGCCTTTTTTTGAAGTTTCTACGACAAAGCCTTCTACAAAAACCTTATATGCCCCCAGGGCATATCTTAAAACCCTTGTCCTGAAGGTTCTGGGGGAGTGTCCTCCTCAAAAACATATTTTCTATCTGGAAATCAACTAAGCTGAACAAAATGGCTATTTCAAAATTTTGATTGGATGTGTTTGGGGAAATGATGGGCGTGGGGCGGGGGGGAGGGGCTAGTTGCACTCCAATCACTTTCGACTATTAAAAAGGGCACTAGCCCTTTAATTTCCAATCGAACGAGCCTGTTTTGAAGTTTCTACGTCAACGCCTTCTATAAAAACCTTATATGCCCCCAGGGTATAACTTAAAACCCTTGCCCTGAGAGTTGTGGGGGAGTGTCCTTCGCAAAAATATATTTTCTATCTGGAAATCAACTCGCTGAACAAAATGGCTATCGGAAAATTTGATTGGATGTTTTTGGGGAAATGATGGGCGTGGGGGGGGGGGGGGGGAGGGGCTAGTTACACTCCAATCACTTTCGACTATTAAAAAGGGCACTAGCCCTTTAATTTCCAATCGAATGAGCATGTTTTGAAGTTTCTACGACAACGCCTTCTATAAAAAACCCTTAATGCCCCCAGGGCATAACTTAAAACCCTTGCCCTGAAAGTTGTGGGGGAGAATCCTCCTCAAAAATATATTTTATATCAGGAAATCAACTACGCTGAACAAAATGGCTATCTCGAAATTTTGATTGGATGTGTTTGAGGAATGATGGGCTTGGGGGGGGGGGCTAGTTGCCCTCCAATCATTTTCGACAATCGAAAAAGGAAACTAGCCCTTTAATTTCCAATCGAATGAGCCTGTTTTGAAGTTTCTACAACAACGCCTTCTATAAAAACCTTATATGCCCCCAGGACATAACTTAAAACCCTTGCCCCTGAGGGTTGTGGGGGAGTGTCCTCCTCAAACAATATATTTTTTATCTGAAAATATATTGGAGCCCCCCAGGGATAAATATTAGGACCATTACTATTTTTGATTTATATAAATGATCTTCCGAGGTGCTTACCCCAAGATAGTAGCTTAGTAGTAATTTTTGCAGATGATACAGCGGTAACAGTAAAAACTAAAACCCCCATCTTTATTGGTTGAGAAAATGGTGATAGCAATGAAATCTTTGAATAAAAATGGTTTGCATGTAACTACCTAGCTCCAAATTTTTCTAAAACTGAATTCATGATTTTTGGGCGGTCACAGCGGGCAGTAAATAAAATTACCATAGAAGAGTTAAATTGTAAATCAAAGCGGGATAAAAAGAGTAAAATCATTTGGTTACCTTGGGATTATTCTCGATGAGCTCTTATCCTTCCGTAAACATTCTGATTATTTGAGTTTGAAACTTGCCCATATTTAGGTTGTCTTCATAGATTGAAACATGTGTTTCCTTTTTCCATCCTTAAAATTTTATACCATTCTCTAATTGAATCATATCTAAATTATTGCCCTGTAATCTATCTCAAGATAATTCAAAATAAGGCGATTAGAATTCTGGGTACTTTTGTTCATCGCCCAATGAGGCTTCAAAATCTCTCGGAAACCCAAACTTTGTATGTTTTTCTCAATATTCTAATCTTAAACAACTGAAGGACCTGCATACAGCAATGTGGTATTATGATATTCAATCTTCAACAAATTATTTCCATAATTTGGGTATAATTGAGACTCCGAGTTGAGTCAAACTCAAAACGAGCAGAAATTAACATAAGTTGGGGGGCAACAAAACCCCTATGCCTTCCCAAGGCCAGATCAAAATTTGCACTTTACTGAAAAAATATAAATGTTTTTACTTTTATAACTTTAATATGAGATATGAGATATACGAGATATGAGATATGAGATATACATTTATTAAAAAAAGAAAACAAACACTATTCGCCTTTCGCCTGCCAAGAAAGGCAATAAGCTTGAAAGGGCAAGCGAGGTTATCACTCTCAGCTAATTAAAATAACATTCATACCTTGCTACTCAACACACAAGAAACTTATCTGATGAAGGAATAAAGGAAAAAAGAGAGAAAGAGGAAAAGACAAGAAGTAGATAGAAAAAAAAAAGCAAAGTAAATCGGGGAAATACCTTAAATAGAATGACAACCTGGAGTGGGCTTAACACCAATTCACTCACGAGATAAAAGAAACTTCTTTGCCCGTGACTTGAAAGCCGGAAGACTAGGCGCATTTTTCACACACTCGGGCAATATATTCCAAACATGGGGACCATAATGGTGAATCACAAAAGATGCCCGAGTGGTGCTCCTAAACTCATGAGTTAAGTCATCAGCTTTTCTTGTATTATGATCATGACGGTCTCTATTAAAAGTAAAAAAGATTTTCAAAAGCAGGGGTGAGCAGCTGATTCAAATATTTATACGAGAAAATCGCGACTTGGTAATCTCGAATTTGGGATACATCCATTAACTTATTCTTTTTCAAATGCTCATGAGCAGGAACCTCATCAGAATCATCAAATTTCAGATAATAATTTTACAGCTCTATTCTGAAGTTTTGTACTCTTTTGAAACATGTTACAAAATTACTTGCCCATACAGAGCATCCGCAGCTAACATATGGGTAAAATATAGAAAAATAAATCATTTTCAGGATCTTTTTTGGGACTAGATTTTTAATTCTTCGCATCACCCAAGGCCTCTGCTTAATTTTTTTTCAGCTATTGCACTTGAATGGTTTTTCCACGACAGGTTTTCATCAATTAAAAAGCCCAAATACTTCGTTGTTGCTACTCTCTTTATCACATTTTCTTGAACCGTGATATGGTCATTTCCAGCACTAGACGAAAGTCTAGAAAATATCATGAAAAAGGTTTTAGAAAAGTTTAGGGTTAACATATTTTGCTGAGAAAAAGTTAGAAATTCAGAAACTGCCTTATGAATTTTATTATATAAAACATCAAGTGAAGGCGCTGCCAGAAAGAGCAAAGTGTCATCTGCAAACAGGATGACACCAGCCTCTGACAGGTAGTGTTTCACTCGAATCAATGAAAATAATGAAAAGTAGAGGTCCCAAGATTGACCCTTGTGGGACCCCACATGGCCCACACTCTACTTTCTTTTTTGAAGATAAAAATGACCCATTCTGAACTATCTGATACCGATTGTGTAGATACGATGAAAACCACTTCAGACTTGAACCCTTCACCCCAATCGAGTCAAGAGCTTAAGCTCTGAGTGGTCCACCGTATCGAACGCTTTTTTCATATCCAAAAACACAGTTGCGGGTATGAGACCAGCTTCAAATGCATCACTAATCCAATCAACCAATTTCAGAACTGCTATATCCGTAGATAGCCCTTTTCTGAACCCAAATTGATTTTCCATTAGAATTTTATTCTATTCAATATAATAACTTAACTGGGCATGTACCACTTTCTCATATAACTTAGAGAAAAATGAGAGAATAGATATAGGTCTTAGATTCGATGTGTCATCTTTTTTCCCTCCTTTATGAAGAGGAACCACTCTTGCAATCTTTAGTGCTTCCGGGAAGACTCCAAGATCTAGAGAAAGGTTGATGAGGTGCGTCAACACAGGTAAGACACTCGTTTTTGCAGCCTTTATGAGTTTCAGGGAAAACTCGTCCATCCCGCTAGAGCTTGACTTCATCGTACCCAAGAATCGTGCCACTTCCCGTTCCGAATATCTTGCAAACTCAAAGGAATTCTGACTTACAGGCTGTCTTTCAACGACAGATCCAAAACTCGCAGATGTGTGTAGTTTAGCCCGCGCTTGATCGCAAAGTCTTTTTCCTTCATTTGCAAAATAACCACACAGAAATTCAGATATGTCTTGAGAATCAGTAAGACGACCTCCTGTTGTCTCCATGACTCTCACCTCCTCCTTACTATGAAATTTACCCAAAAGTTTATTTATTGTTTTCCATGTATTTTTCATATTCCCTTGATTTTCATGAAATTCATTTGGAAATAAAGTTTCTGAGCATTCCGTTTCACTGAATTTAAAATATTCCGAAATCTTTTGAAATTTTATAAAACTATCATCTGAATGATCCTTTAAATAATTCACATAAAGTTTGTTTTTCTCCTTTATTGAAACTAGAATAGCTTTTGATATCCATGGTTTCTTAGGAAAATTTCTATTAGGGTTTATTCTTCGCAAGGGACATGTTTCATTCATTACATTCGTCACTATCTCACAGAATAGGTCATACGCAGTATTTGGACAGTTTTCCTTTATTACACGCGAGAAATTGTTTCATCCATCATATTTGCAAAACTCCTTAGGTTTTTATTATTCATTTCACGGTAAAACGAAGCCCTTTCATTTCGTTTATTTTCCTTTGACTGATTCAGCTTTATTTTACTTATTAAAAGAAGGTGATCCGAGCCGTCGGACACAACCACATCTGCTTGGGATCTTTCAAGCAATCCACCATTAACGAAAACATTATCAATTAAAGATGCCGAGAGATGCGAAATCCGAGTTGGAATAGTCACAAGAGGAAAACTATCATGTGACACCATCATATTAACAAAATCTGAGCTATTCGCTCTTTTTAGTAAATCTATATTAAAATCTCCCATCATAAATTTGTTTTTATTTTCATTATTAATTTTATCTAACAATGGTTCAAATTCATCAAAAAAAAAAAATAATATCACATGACGGATTTTTGTAAACTAATCCCAAAATCAAGTTCCTTTCCCTTTCATTTTTTATTTCAATGAAAAGTGTTTCCATCCTACCTTCAAGCCACAGGAAAGGTCATCCCTAACCCAATATTGGGTACCTTCACTAATCAAAAGCCTAGACCGTCCCGCTCCATGGTTGTCCGTTCTCTTCGCTCGCAAACATATCCTGGGAAAGAAAAATCCCATGGCAGTGACTTGCTAGAAACAAATGTCTCACAAAGGCCTACAATACACGGTTTTTCTTATCTAGCGAACTTAAAAATCTCACAAAGAAGAATATGCCGTTCTTAGACCTTGACGATTCCAGAAAACGATCGCTCTTTCTGCACTCGCAGGATTTGAATACTCATAAAGATTATTCGGATTCACATAATTACTTGGGCGACAATTCAACGAAAAATTATCTATGCATTCATCATCCTCCGCAAGTGTGTCACGAGCTTGGCTTCCAAGAATAAACCGGTTTTTTTTTTTCAAATTCATTCAAAGGGTCATAATATATATTCGCACTCATTGAAGAGGGTGACTACCTTTACGACAAAAAAAAAAAAAAAAAAAAAAAAAAAAAAAAAAAAAAAAAAAAAAAAAAAAAAACATACTGATAGGCAGAAAGAAGAAGGAAAATGAAAGAGAGAAAAAAAGAAAAAAAAAAAAAAAAAAAACGTGAAAGGAACTGAAAATTTGGCTATAAAATAAAAAAGGGAAAACAAGCATACAAGTAATTCAACAACACAATTTACACAACACAAAATTATATGGTCAGATTCGGCAAACGAACCACTTCAGCCATAGCTCGAATTTTAACGGATCTCTCCCACTGAGTTTTTTTCCAAAAATTGTCCCGTTATTCGACCAAACATTTCTGTTTCCAAGCTTACTCTTAGCCAAGTCAAGAATCTGTTTCTTTTTTGATGTTAGGTACTCGGTGACAAAAATTCCCGACCGAGCAAGCTTTGACTTACATGCAAACACTTTTCTTGCAATTTCAGCAGACTTGAACGTAACCAACACAGGCAAAGGACGCTTTTTTGCATTTACAATGTGTCCGAATCAGTATAATTTGCTCGAAATTTAAATACAGAAAACTATTGCGGTCGAAGAAAAATCAGAAATTTGCATTTTATCTGTAATCACATTCAATACACACTCAGAGATGGGAAGACCCCCACTATGGTCAACACCATGAAATACGAGCTGATTCAGTCGTTTTTCCTGCTCTATATCATCAAGACGGGTTTCAAGCTGTTCAACCCTATTTTCCAGGGCTAGGTTTGCGTTTTGAAGAGCCCGTAGTTTGTTTTCAATCTCATCAAACTTAGCCGAATACTGAACGAGTATAGATTCATGAATCTGAGAAACGATAGAGTCAACCATATCCGCACTATTTGACATTCCAACTTTTTTACAAACTTCTGATTCAATATCATTCCGGATACTGGATTTAAGTGTGTCCAAGTCCGATAAAACAGAGTTTACTGAATTCACCGATGTATTTGGTAAACTCGAACCAGTAATCTCAAGATGCTTATGAAGAAAATCAGCTAATTCCGCAAAAAGCGTTCGCAACGCCTAATTCATTTTTCTTCTTAGCCTCCTTTGAAATGCTAACAAAGTTCGAAAGCTGTGAGGCTGTTGTTGTCACGATTTCATGGCTTCCGTAACAAAATACAACGTAAGATATTTTACTGTTCTTGGCCTTAATTATGTCCAACACTCGGCAGGGGCCATGGTGGATAACTTCTGAATTTTGCTAGAACAACAACAGCATCCTTTTCGAACTGATCCATTGAAATGTATTATCAAATAGACAAAAAACACACTTAACTTTGAATAGGTAGGTCAACGTGAGCTTATGAATCACCTTATGATCGGTTCATCAGTCCAAATATCCAATTTCATTCAATATCAAGTTCATTATTCATTATTCATAAATATCAGTATATGTATATTAAAATGACAATGCACATTCATTTGTATTTATTCAGTAAAGTGCAAATTTTGTTCTGGCCTTGGGAAGGCATAGGGGTCTTGGCCCAACTTATGTTAATTTCTGCTCGTTTTGAGTTTGACTCGGTTAATTATTGTAATTTCTGTTCGTTTTGGGTTTCATTTATTTATCAATGCTGATTTGTGATAGTTTCACGCTTGATAGATTATTTGATTTTAGTTTTGCTCATTTTTTGTTTAATGGAGTTCTTTACTTTTCTTTGAAAAACTTATTTTGTGGAAAAAGTTTTTTTAATTAATTTCTCTGTTCGTCTTATAAAGACATAGTCTTTTCAGGGAAAAAGAAAATAATACTTTAAATCTTTTCGTTTTTTAAGATTATATAGTTTGGCCTGCTATTTGTATGCGGAGAAAAATTTTCAGCAATTTTTAACAGCATACACCCTTTTAAAAATCTGGACACAAATATTACTGTTTAACCCCGAACGTTTGAACATAATACCCTCAGTCGTTCTTGGGATACTGCTGAGATGCCTTATTGGGAATTAGCATTATCACAGTGCATTTTGATTTAATCTTATGTCAACATTTAGTTTTTAAACATATAAAAATTGGATTTGAGGAAGACTAAAATCTATTCTATAAATCATATACAACAACTTTCTATATAAACCTTATATGCCCCCAGGGCATAACTTACAAACCCTTGCACTGAGGGCTCTGAGGGTGTTATCATCCTAAAAGACCTAATTTCCAGAACTTCAACTACGTTGAACAAAATGGATATCTCAAATTTTGATTGGATTGGTTGTGGGAAAATGGTGGGCGTGAGAGGGGCGTTAGTCGCTATCCAATCACTTTCAACTATTAAAAAAGGCACTAGCCCTTTCAATTTCCAATTGAATGAGCCCTTTTGAAGTTTCTACGACAACACTTTCAATAAAAACTTTATATGCCCCCAGGGCATAACTTACAACCCCTGCCCTGAGGGCTTTGGGGGGATGGGTTGTCATCCTTAAAGACCTAACTTCCAAAACTTTTAACTACGTTGAATAAAATGGCTATCTAAAAATTTTGATTGGATGTGTTTTGCGGAAAAGGTGTGCGAGAGGGGGGGTTAGTTACCCTCAAATCACTTTTGACTATTAAAAATGGTACTAGTCCTTTGAATTTCAAATCGAATGAGTCCTTTTTCAAGTTTCTACGACAAAGATTTCAATAAAAACCTTATATGCCCCCAGGGCATAACTTATAATCCTTGCCCTGAGGGTTGTGGGTGAGTGTCCTCCTTAAAATATGTTTTCTATCTGGAAATCAACTACCCTGAACAAAATGGCTATCTCAAAATATTTATTATTGTATGTGTTTGGGGGAATGATGGGTGTGGGGGGGGGGGACTAGTTGCCCTCCAATCACTTTCAACTATTAAAAAGCGCACTAGCCCTTTGAATTTCCAGTCGAATGAGCTTTTATTGAAGTTTCTACGACAACGCCTTCTTTAAAAACCTTTTATACCCCCAGGGTATAACTTAAAACCCTTGCCCTGAGGGATGTGGGGGAGTGTCCTTCTCAAAAACATATTTTCTATCTGGAAATCAACTACGCTGAACAAAATGGCTATCTCAAAATTTTGATTGGATGTGTTTGGGGGAATGAAGGGCGTGAGGGGGAAAGCTAGTTGCACTCAAATCACTTTCGACTATTAAAAAGGGTACTAGCCCTTCGAATTTCCAATCGAATGAGCCTTTTTTGAAGTTTCTACGACAGCACCTTCTATAAAAACCTCATATGCCCCCAGGGCATAACTTAAAATCCTTGCCCTGAGGGTTTGGGGGGAGTGTCCTCCTCAAAAACATATTTTCTATTTGGAAATCAACTACACTGAACAAAATGGCTATCTCAAAATTTTGATTGGATGTGTTTGGGGGAATGATGGGCGTGGGGGAGGGGGCTAGTTACCCTCCAATCACTTTCGACTATTAAAAAGTGGTACTAGCGCTTTGAATTTCCAATCGAATGAGCCTGTTTTGAAGTTTCTACGACAACGCCTTCTACAAAAACTTCATATGCCCCTAGGGCATAACTTAAAACCCTTGCCATGAGGGTTTGTGGGGGAGTGTCCTCCTCAAAAATATATTTTTATCTGGAAATCAAGTACGCTGAACAAAATGGCTATCTCAAAATTTGATTGGATGTGTTTGGGGGAATGATGAGGCGTGGGGGGGGGGTGCTAGTTGCCCTCCAATCACTTTCGACTATTAGAATTGGGTACTAGCCCTTCGAATTTCCAATCGAATGAGCCTTTCTTGAAGTTTCTACGACAACACCTTCTATTAAAACCTTATATACCCCCAGGGCATAACTTAAAACCATTGCCCCGAGGGTTTTAACGAAGTGTCCTCCTCAAAAAACATATTTTCTATCTGGAAATCAACTACGCTGGACAAAATGGCTATGTCAAAATTTTGATTGGATGTGTTTGGGGGAATGATGGGCGTGGGGGGGGGGGGGGGGCTAGTTGCCGTCCAAATCACTTTCGACTATTAAAAGTGCACTAGCCCTTTGAATTTCCAATCGAATGAGCCTTTTTTGAAGCTTCTACGACAACGCCTTCTATAGAATCCTTATATGCCCCCAGAGCATAACTTAAAACCCTGCCCCGAGGGTTGTGGGGGAGTGTCCTCCACAAAAAGATATTTTCTATCAGGAAATCAACTACGCTGAACAAAATGGCTATCTCAAAATTTTTATTGGATGTATCTGGGGGAATGATGGGCGTGGGAGGGGGGAAGCTAGTTGCCCTCCAATCACTTTCGACTATTAAAAAGGGCACTAGCCACTCCAATTTCCAATCGAATGAACCCTTTTCGATGTTTTTACGACGATTCCTTCGATACGAAGTGCCCGGGTATGGAGAAAAAAAAAACACATTGTGCCCACACCGTTCTTTATTTAGGCAGCGCTAGCGCGCTGCCTATGATAAAACGGATGATAAATCCATTTTACAGAAGTAGTTGTCAAAATTTCCCATAATTCTTACGAAAACAGCAGCGTAAAAGGCAAATTTGACATGACACTTTGGGGAGGGGGATAGGCACAAAAGTATCAGGGGTAAATTTGACATGACACAGCGGGAGGGAGGGGTATCAACTATGGCTTAATTCACAGTTTACTAGACTGAAAGATATTTTCTTTTGTAAATGGATTGCATAGCTTCATGCAAGATGAAATTTAACCAACCCTATAAACAAGTCATGCAAATTATCTAACCTTACCAGAGAGTCACTACTCTTTACAAGCTGAACAATTTTTACGGTTTCTTCATCTTCATCTTCAAAATCCTCTTCAAGTGGTTCAGGAGAGACTTGGCAAATAGGCTTTTTGAGCGACAACATCATGACACCACAACAAACTCTAGAAAATATTAAGCATAAAAAATAGCAGAATATATGCTCAAAAATCTTTCAGAAGCGACACTAGCAAATATGCACAAAGGTACAAGGCGTTGAGAAGAGGGATGATAGAATCAGCAAATTTTTCTAAAGGAAACACGCCAAGAAGTACATTTTCAGGTTTAGCTTATTGGATTTTTGGGTCCTTTGAACTACCCTCGGGAGGCAAAACACTTTGAAAACTTCTGCTATTTTTTTTTTTTTTCAGAAATATAAATTAACAACTCTTTGAGCTATGACGATAGATTTTATCCCATTAGCCGTAGCCAAAAAAATTATAGTTTTCATTTTGAACTATACCCACGCAGCAGAACCAGTTGCCTTTTTCCCTACAGCGCCCAGTTCACAAAATCTTTGATATCTCTATGTCCAGGCATGCACGCTAGAATTCGTTTCAAAGAGTAGCAAAAAAAGGCAAATTTCGTAGATGAACTTCACTTATCTGGGGGGGGGGGGTCAACGAGACCAATGCACAGGTGCATGCATACATGCATATCTAAATATCTTAAGGAGCTAGGAATCTCAAAGAAAAGAGATTTCTTATAATTTTAACAAGGTTTTCAGTATGCGGAACCACTGTCAGTTACCATATCTATAAGGCAGGTTTTATCTACTGTTACACATCTACTACACAGGCTAAAACTGTTTTATCTACTACAGAGGCTTAAATGAGGGATTAATTCTGTAGAATTTTTCAATTCACAAAATACAAGAAAAAATCAATTCTTAATACTTTCTATGTGTAACAGAAAATAACACACACAATTTCTATACTAAATACATAGAAATAATTAATTTTCGTCACCTTTGAAACGATTGTATTTCCCTATTATACAAACTGTACGCTCATCAGCCGCAATATTTATTTATTGGAGAAAAATATTAATCTGGACGAATTTTGCAAACAGTGAGGAAAAAAGTCATTTTTATATATCTTTAATCACGTAATAGCCTTAAACTTTGCATCTTCCATACAGCCTTGCTTTAAATTTTGAAAATTCATGGAAAAAAAACTACATAAGGTTGGCTAGCGAATTCCATAATTTTTTCAGGGGAAAAAGTGTTCAGCTTAAAATGCATTATAAAAAATGAGTCACAGAACTTACTTGAAAATAATTCGACTGCAAGCATTTCGTCAACTCTTTAGCAACATTGCTGCAATTATCCTTAGTCAACACACCAAAAACATCCTCCAAAACTTGCACACTGTTGGTTATTGCTGGCACTGGGCGTTCTGTTGCGCTGGGGGTACTGGGCTTATGACCAGATATATTTGTTCCCTGCGCCAGTTCTAAAAACAAAAGATAAAAAAATAGGTCAAATACTACAAGAGAGAGATTGTATGTGTGCGTGTCTGATTTTGACTAGGACAATATCCTTTGAGTGCCAAGGTTACATTTTAACCGCGACAATTCTGTTTTTTTTTTTTTTAAGGCGTCTGTCACCACGCTATTTCCTAATCTGTCCCTTGTTTACTAAACGATAAATACTTGTTAAAAGATAATCCTCCTTGCACCAGGAGGGATGAGGCACAATCCTAACATCAGCTAAAAATACTCCCCCCCCCCAAAAAAAAATATGGGGTATTTATGAACTTTTTAAAGAGCTTGAATCAACTCCCTAAAAAAATCTTGGGTCCCCACCCCAATCCCCTGGGTGCAACTGTAAATAAATCTATCCACATTTTCCCAAAAAACCTTCCCCAACCAAATTCCGCCCTTCTCAGCCTGTTTCTACCTTGTCTCCTGTTGCCCATGTTTTGTATTTGTTCGCTTTTTTTGCTTCCCCCTTTTTTTTAATGTCCCTTTAAAAAAAAACTTTTTACTTAAGCGGCGTTCACATGCGTGTCTAGCAAGAATTTTCATGTCTAGACTCACGTGTCTGGCCAGAAATCAATGTCTAAAAATTACCGTTCACAAGAAGAATTCAATGCTTAGCTAAAACTACAAATTTAGTTTCAAATAGATTACAGTTGTCATTTCTAGCCAATCAAGAGAGCTTATGCAGACAAAACATTCAAAATTGTAACAAGAAAGTGGATGAGAACAAGCCAAACAATTGCCTATATGCTTCACTATTATGTCTGTTATGACATATTGACCTAAAATAAAAAAATGAACTAATGAGAAATCAAAAATTAAATTTCTGTTTAAAAATGTAAACATAGATGATGAAAGAGTGGAACTTGACACATTCTGCTTGGCTGTAATCGAAAATCCTAGACTTTGAGTTCTAAAGTCTAGAACTGGATGCTTAGCTGTAACTTGTCTACCCAAGCACCAAACCTTACTTGTGAACGGTAGTTGTCTAGACATAGATATCTGGCCAGACACATGTCTAGACATGGGATTCTAGCTAGACACGCATGTGAACGCGCCGCTTTATGAAAAACTTTCAAAATTGTCACACAGATAGTGGATGAGACAAGCCAAACAATTGCCTATGTGCTTCACTATTATGTCTGTTATGGCATATTGACCTAAAATAAAAAAATGAATTAATGAGAAATCAAAAATTAAATTTCAGTTTAAAAATTAAACATAGATGATGAAAGAGTGGAACTTGACACATTCTGTGCTTGGCTGTAATCGAAAATCCTAGACTTTGAGTTCTAAAGTCTAGAACTGGATGCTTAGCTGTAACTTGTCTAGCCAAGCACCAAACCTTACTTGTGAACGGTAGTTGTCTAGACATAGATATCTGGCCAGACACATGTCTAGACATGGGATTCTAGCTAGACACGCATGTGAACGCCGCTTTATGAAATCGGTTTCATAAACATTATGAAACCGATATATTTTTTTACTGAATTCAAAATTGGAAATTGGTCCTTCGGGATTTGTGAATTTTTTTGAAATACATAAATATTATTTTTCATGTTATTCACTGTGGCTGTCTTTGGCTGTCTTTACAAGCGATTAAATAAAAAAAATAGTTTTTTCAACTCGAATTAAGGAGCAACATTAAAAAAAAGTACAGAAATTATAATGTATATGAGGAGGAGTGTCTCCTCCTCAATACCTCGCTCTTCACCCTCAAGTTTTTCGGCACTTTAAAAGTTACTTATTGTTCTAATTATACTACCCTTGCATTTCAGGAGTCGTTTTTTAAAGAATTGGGATAAAATTTAAACTTTAGCGTAAAGAGCGAGGTGTTGAGGAGGGGACAATCATATACGTAATAATTTCTGGTTCGTTTGAAGTTTTAATGTTGCTCCTTACTTTGAGTTGAAATAAGTGTTTTTTATTTTTATTTAACTTCTAATCGTTTTTAGCCTCTTTGGTTCACAGATCTTCCTGAACCTTTGAATTTTGTTCTTCGTACATTTAAAAAGGCATAAGAATATATGCATACCCTACTTTTATGGGTATTCATTTTTGCCTCTTCTTTCTTAAAATTGAGGAAAAAAAAATAAACAAGAACAAAACAAGCGCTAAGCTTGTGGATCTTACCTTTTTCAACTGAAGAAAAAAAAAAAATATAAAACACAAACCTGAGACTCTTTGATGAACATTTAGCAGCGCTTGAAGCTCTGTTGATGACAAGAACATCATTCAAAAATTCTCTTTCTTCCTGGTTGGAATTCAACCTGTTGTCCAGGCATACTGTTTGCGCAATTTTCAAAATTGCAGTTGCATCTAGAAAACAATAGCAGAGCTAGAAAACCAGTTTCAGAAAAAATAGATAGTATACTTAAGAAAAGGTCTTAGATGACAAGGGACTCACTCAGACATCTCTTCTTACTTATTCATTAATTTAAAAAACTTTTCCCACTAAACAAGTTTTTCAAAGAAAAGTAAAGAGCTCCATCAAACCAAAAATGAGCAAAAAATAAAGTCAAATAATCTCCAAAGCATAAAACTACCACAAATCACCATCAATAAATAAATGAAACCCAAAACGAACAGAAATCAAACAGTTCGTGGGAACGAACTGTAAGTAAGGAGCGACCCGACTCAATAGTAACAGAAACTCTAAAGTTTCATCAAGTTTAGTCTTAGCCATCAAAAGTTACTGAGAAAATTTGCCTTATTTTTCGAAAAAAGGGGGAAAACAACCCCTAAAAGTCATAGAACTTAAATGAAAAAACTCACACCATCAGATTCAGCGTATCAGAGAACCCTACTATAGAAGTTTCAAGCTCCTCTTAGGAAAAATTTGGAATTTTGTATTTTTGCCAGAAGAAAGATCACGGATGCGTGCTTATTTGTTTTTTTTTCCAAGGGTGATCATATCGATCCAGTAGTCCTAGAATATCGTGAGAGGGCTCATTCGAACGGAAATTAAAGTTTCCAGTGCCCTTCTTAAGTGACCATAAAAACTGGAGGGCAACTTGCCCCTCCCACGCTCATTTTTTTCCCAAAGTCACCCAATCAAAATTTTGAGATAGCCATTTTGTTCAGCATAGTCGAAAATCTTATAACTATGTCTTTGAGGATGACTTAATCCCCCTCAGTTCCCGGGTAGGGCTGTAAGTTATGAACTTTGCCCATGGTTTATCTATAGTATTGGTTGAGGGAAGTATACAGACGTTTTTCAGAAGGGATTTTTTTCTGGTGGGGGGGGTCGGATGAGGGTGTTTACGAGGGAGGATCTTTTCATGGAGGATGTTTTCTTGGGGGAAGGGACATTTCTATGAAGGGGGCGTCAGATTTCCCAGCATTATTTAAAAATGATCAGAAATTTAAAAAAAAAACAAGTTTTTTTCAAGTGAAAGTAAGGTGCAAACATTAAAAACTTAAAACGAACACTAACAATCACTTATGTGAGGGGGTTCACCCCCAAGTCAATACCTCGCTCTTTACGCTAAAGTGTTTTTTTTTTAGTACTTTCAAAAGAGCTATCTATTCTAATTAATCGGCCTTTGTGATTCAGGGGTTTGTGATTCGAACAAAATTCGAACTTTAGCATAAAGGGCCGGGAATTGACTAGGCGGCGAACTCCCTTATATAACGTAATAGAAATATACGAATATAGAAGTTCGTTACGTCAATTAATTCGTAAGTTACGTCAGAACAAAATTTCGAGAAAGCCATTTAGCAAAAAAAAGCAAAAAATTAATATGCAAATTTCGTTTTAATTATTCATGTACGGTGAGCCAAAATCAAATCTGCATTAATTCAAAAACGTTCAGAAATTAAATAAAAAAACAAGTTTGGTTGACTGAAAGTTTGGTTGACAGTTTCCCGAGGGTAGGGCTGCAATTTATGAACTTTACCCATTCTTTTACCTATAGTATAAGTTTATGGGAAGTATACAGACGTTTCCAGGAGGGATTTTTTCTGTTGGGGGGGGGTCGGAGGAGCGGTTTACGGGGGAGGATCTTTTCATGGAGGATGTTTCCTTGGGGAAGGGACATTTCTATAAAGGGGATGCCAGATTTTCCCAGCATTATTTTAAAAAACAATCAGAAATTAAACTAAAAAAAACAAGTTTTTTCAAGTGAAAGTAAGGAGCCACATTAAAACTTAAAACAAAAAGAATTATAACGCATATGAAAGAGTTTCATCTCCAAGTCAATACCGTCGCTCTTTACACTAAAGCTTTTTTAGTACTTTCAAAAGAGCCATCTATTCTAATTAACCGGCCTTTGTGATTAAGGGGTTTGTGATTCGAACAAAATTTGAACTTTAGCGTAAAGGGTGAGGAATTGACTAGCCGGCGAACTTCCCTTATATACGTAACAAGAACATACGAATATAGAAGTTCGTAATGTGAATTAATTCCAAAGTTACGTCAGAACAAAATTCGAGAAAGCCATTTATCCCAAAAAGTAAAATTAATATGCAAATTTCGTTTTAATTATTCATGTACGGTGAGCCAAAATCAAAGCTGCAATAATTCAAAAACGTTCGGAAACCAAATAAAAAACAAGTTCATTTTGAATTTCTTTCCTACGTAGGTACGCGCGCGTACGTAGGAAAGAAATTCAAAATGAACTTTGAAAAATCAAGAGAATGTAACTGTGACATGGTAAAACCACGACAAAACACTACTGAAATATTCCAACTCTTGCATTTTACGAAAGAAATCCAAAAGGAACTTTGAAAAAAATCAAGAGAATGTAACTGTGACAATGTAAAGCAACAACAAAACACTACTGAAATATTCAAACTCTTGCATTTCAACGAAAGAAATTCAAATGAACTTTGAAAAATTAAGAGAATGTAACTTGACAAGGTAAAGCACAACAAAACACTACTGAAATACTCCAACTCTTGCATTTCAATGAAAGAAATTCAAAATGAACTTTGAAAAATAAAGAGAATTTAACTGTGACAAGGTAAACCATGACAAACACTACTGAAATATTCCAACTCTTGCATTTCAATGAAAGAAATTCAAAATGAACTTTGAAAAATCAAGAGAATGTAACTGTGACAAGGTAAACCACGACAAAACACTACTGAAATAACCCAACTCTTGCATTTCAATGAAAGAAATTCAAAATGAACTTTGAAAAATCAAGAGAATGTAACTGTGACATGGTAAAACAATGACCAAACACTACTGAAATATTCCAACTCTTGCATTTCAACGAAAGAAATCCAAAATGAACTTTGAAAAAATCAAGAGAATGTAACTGTGATATGGTAAAACCACGACAAAACACTACTGAAATATTCCAACTCTTGCATTTCAATGAAAGAAATTCAAAATGAACTTTGAAAAATCAAGAGAATGTAACTGTGGCAAGGTAAACCATGACAAAACACTACTGAAATATTCCAACTCTTGCATTTCAATGAAAGAAATTCAAAATGAACTTTGAAAAATCAAGAGAATGTAACTGTGACATGGTAAACCACGACAAAACACTACTGAAATATTCCAACTCTTGCATTTTACGAAAGTAATCCGAAAGGAACTTTGAAAAAATCAAGAGAATGTAACTGTGACAATGTAAGCACAACAAAAACACTACTGAAATATTTTCAAACTCTTGCATTTCAACGAAAGAAATTCAAAATGAACTTTGAAAAATTAAGAGAATGTAACTTTGACAAGGTAAAGCACAACAAAACACTACTGAAATATTCCAACTCTTGCATTTTACGAAAGAAAATCCAAAAGGAACTTTGAAAAAAGCAAGAGAATGTAACTGTGACAATGTAAAGCACAACAAAACACTACTAAAATATTCCAACTCTTGCATTTTCAATGAAAGAAATTCAAAATGAACTTTGAAAAATTAAGAAAATTTTCCTACGTACGCGCGCGTACGTAGGAAAGAAATTTTCAAAATGAACTTTGAAAAATCAAGAGAATGTAAACTGTGACATGGTAAACCACGAAAAAAAAAAAACACTACTGAAATATTCCAACTCTTGCATTTACGAAAGAAAATCCAAAATGAACTTTGAAAAAATCAAGAGAAGTAACTGTGACAATGTAAAGCAACAACAAAACACTACTGAAATATTCAAACTCTTGCATTTCAACGAAAGAAATTCAAAATGAACTTTGAAAAATTAAGAGAATGTAACTTTGACAAGGTAAAGCACACACAAACACTACTGAAATACTCCAAACTCTTGCATTTCAAATGAAAGAAATTCAAAATGAACTTTGAAAAATTAAGAGAATTTAACTGTGACAAGGTAAACCATGACAAAACACTACTGAAATATTCCAACTCTTGCATTTCAATGAAAGAAATTCAAAATGAACTTTGAAAAATCAAGAGAATGTAACTGTGACAAGGTAAACCACGACAAAACACTACTGAAATAACCCAACTCTTGCATTTCAAATGAAAGAAATTCAAAATGAACTTTGAAAAATCAAGAGAATGTAACTGTGACATGGTAACAATGACAAAAACAACCACTGAAATATTCCAACTCTTGCATTTCAACGAAAGAAATCCAAATGAACTTTGAAAAATCAAGAGAATGTAACTGTGATATGGTAAACCACGACAAAACACTACTGAAATATTCCAACTCTTGCATTTTCAATGAAAGAAATTCAAAATGAACTTTGAAAAAAGATCAAGAGAATGTAACTGTGGCAAGCTAAACCATGACAAAACACTACTGAATATTCCAACTCTTGCATTTCAATGAAAGAAATTCAAAATGAACTTTGAAAAATCAAGAGAAATGTAACTGTGACAAGGTAAACCATAACAAAAACTACTGAAATATTCCAACTCTTGCATTTCAACGATAGAAAAATCCAAAAATGAACTTTGAAAAATCAAGAGAAATGTAACTGTGGCAAGGTAAACCCACGACAAAACACTACTTAAATATTCCAACTCTTGCATTTCAAGAAAGAAATCCAAAATAAACTTTGAAAAATTAAGAGAATGTAACTGTGATATGGTAAACCACGACAAAACACTACTGAAATATTCCAACTCTTGCATTTCAATGAAAGAAATTCAAAATGAACTTTGAAAAATCAAGAGAATGTAACTGTGACATGGTAAACCACGACAAAACACTACTGAAATATTCCAACTCTTGCATTTTACGAAAGAAAATCCAAAGGAACTTTGAAAAAATCAAGAGAATGTAACTGTGACAATGTAAAGCACAACAAAACACTACTGAAATATTCAAACTCTTGCATTTCAACGAAAGAAATTCAAAATGAACTTTGAAAAATTAAGAGAATGTAACTTTGACAAGGTAAAGCACAACAAAACACTACTGAAATATTCCAACTCTTGCATTTTACGAAAAGAAATCCAAAAGGAACTTTGAAAAATCAAGAGAATGTAAACTGTGACAATGTAAAGCACAACAAAACACTACTGAAATATTCCAAACTCTTGCATTTCAATGAAAGAAATTCAAAATGAACTTTGAAAAAATTAAGAGAATTTTCCTACGTACGCGCGCGTACGTAGGAAAGAAATTCAAAATGAACTTTGAAAAATCAAGAGAATGTAACCGTGACATGGTAAACCCGACAAAAAGCACTACTGAAATATTCCAACTCTTGCATTTTACGAAAGAAATTCAAAATGAACTTTGAAAAATTAAGAGAATGTAACTTTGACAAGGTAAAGCACAACAAAACACTACTGAAATATTCCAACTCTTGCATTTTACGAAATAAATCCACAAAGGAACTTTGAAAAAAATCAAGAGAATGTAACTGTGACAATGTAAAGCACAACAAAACACTACTGAAATATTCCAACTCTTGCATTTCAATGAAAGAGATTCAAAATGAACTTTGAAAAATCAAGAGAATGTAACTGTGACATGGTAAACCACGACAAAACACTACTGAAATATTCCAACTCTTGCATTTTACGAAAGAAAATCCAAAATGAACTTTGAAAAAATCAAGAGAATGTAACTTTGACAATGTAAGCACAACAAAACACTACTGAAATATTCAAACTCTTGCATTTCAACGAAAGAAATTCAAAATGAACTTTGAAAAAATCAAGAGAATGTAACTTTGACAAGGTAAAGCACAACAAAACACTACTGAAATACTCAACTCTTGCATTTCAATGAAAGAAAAATTCAAAATGAACTTTGAAAAATTAGAGAATTTAACTGTGACAAGGTAAACCATGACAAAACACTACTGAAATCTTCCAACTCTTGCATTTCAATGAAAGAAATTCAAAATGAACTTTGAAAAATCAAGAGAATGTAACTGTGACAAGGTAAACCACGACAAAACACTACTGAAATAACCCAACTCTTGCATTTCAATGAAGAAATTCAAAATGAACTTTGAAAAATCAAGAGAATGTAACTGTGACATGGTAAACCACGACAAAACACTACTGAAATATTCCAACTCTTGCTTTTACGAAAGAAATCCAAAAGGAACTTTGAAAAAATCAGAGAATGTAACTGTGACAATGTAAAGCACAACAAAAACACTACTGAAATATTCAAACTCTTGCATTTCAACGAAAGAAATTCAAAATGAACTTTGAAAAATTAAGAGAATGTAACTTTGACAAGGTAAAGCACAACAAAACACTACTGAAATATTCCAACTCTTGCATTTTACGAAAGAAATCCAAAAGGAACTTTGAAAAAATCAAGAAGAATGTACTGTGACAATGTAAAGCACAAACAAACACTACTGAAATATTCCAACTCTTGCATTTCAATGAAAGAAATTCAAAATGAACTTTGAAAAATTAAAGAGAATTTTCCTACGTACGCGCGCGTACGTAGGAAAGAAATTCAAAAATGAACTTTGAAAAATCAAGAGAATGTAACCGTGACATGGTAAACCACGACAAAACACTACTGAAATATTCCAACTCTTGCATTTTTACGAAAGAAATTCAAAATGAACTTTGAAAAATTAAGAGAATGTAACTTTGACAAGGTAAAGCACAACAAAACACTACTGAAATATTCCAACTCTTGCATTTTACGAAATAAATCCAAAAGGAACTTTGAAAAAAATCAAGAGAATGTAACTGTGACAATGTAAAGCACACAAAACACTACTGAAATATTCCAACTCTTGCATTTCAATGAAAGAGATTCAAAATGAACTTTGAAAAATCAAGGAGAATGTAACTGTGACATGGTAAAACCACGACAAAACACTACTGAAATATTCCAACTCTTGCATTTTACGAAAGAAATCCAAAATGAACTTTGAAAAAATCAAGAGAATGTAACTTTGACAATGTAAAGCACAACAAAACACTACTGAAATATTCAAACTCTTGCATTTCAACGAAAGAAAATATCAAAATGAACTTTGAAAAATCAAGAGAATGTAACTTTGACAAGGTAAAGCACAACAAAACACTACTGAAATACTCCAACTCTTGCATTTCAATGAAAGAAATTCAAAATGAACTTGAAAAAAAATTAAGAGAATTTAACTGTGACAAGGTAAACCATGACAAAACACTACTGGAAATCTTCCAACTCTTGCATTTCAATGAAAGAAATTCAAAAATGAACTTTGAAAAATCAAGAATGTAACTGTGACAAGGTAAACCACGACAAAACACTACTGAAATAACCCAACTCTTGCATTTCAATGAAAGAAATTCCAAAATGAACTTTGAAAAATCAAGAGAATGTAACTGTGACATGGTAAACAATGACAAAACACTACTGAAATATTCCAACTCTTGCATTTCAACGAAAGAAATCCAAAATGAACTTTGAAAAATCAAGAGAATGTAACTGTGATATGGTAAACCACGACAAAAACAACTCCTGAAATATTCAACTCTTGCATTTCAATGAAAGAAATTCAAAATGAACTTTGAAAAATCAAGAGAATGTAACTGTGGCAAGGTAAACCATGACAAAACACTACTGAAATATTCCAACTCTTGCATTTCAATGAAAGAAATTCAAAATGAACTTTGAAAAATCAAGAGAATGTAACTGTGACATGGTAAACCACGACAAAACACTACTGAAATATTCCAACTCTTGCATTTTAACGAAAGAAATCCAAAAGGAACTTTGAAAAAATCAAGAGAATGTAAACTGTGACAATGTAAAGCACAACAAAACACTACTGAAATATTCAAACTCTTGCATTTCAACGAAAGAAATTTCAAATGAACTTTGAAAAATTAAGAGAATGTAACTTTGACAAGGTAAAGCACAACAAAACACTACTGAAAATATTCCAACTCTTGCATTTTACGAAAGAAATCCAAAAGGAACTTTGAAAAAATCAAGAGAATGTAACTGTGACAATGTAAAGCACAACAAAACACTACTGAAATATTCCAACTCTTGCAATTCAATGAAAGAAATTCAAAATGAACTTTGAAAAATTAAGAGAATTTTCCTACGTACGCGCGGACGTACGTAGGAAAGAAATTCAAAATGAACTTTGAAAAATCAAGAGAATGTAACTGTGACATGGTAAACCACGACAAACACTACTGAAATATTCCAACTCTTGCATTTTACGAAAGAAATCCAAAATGAACTTTGAAAAATCAAGAGAATGTAACTGTGACAATGTAAAGCACAACAAAACACTACTGAAAATATTCAAACTCTTGCATTTCAACGAAAGAAATTCAAAATGCACTTTGAAAAATTAAGAGAATGTAACTTTGACAACTGGTAAAGCACAACAAAACACTACTGAAATACTCCAACTCTTGCATTTCAATGAAAGAAATTCAAAATGAACTTTGAAAAAAAAATTAAGAGAATTTAACTGGGACAAGGTAAACCATGACAAAACACTACTGAAATATTCCAACTCTTGCATTTCAATGAAAAGAAATTCAAAATGAACTTTGAAAAATCAAAGACAATGTAACTGTGACAAGGTAAACCACGACAAAACATTACTGAAATAACCCAACTCTTGCATTTTCAATGAAAGAAATTCAAAATGAACTTTGAAAAAATCAAGAGAATGTAACTGTGACATGGTAAACAATGACAAAACACTACTGAAATATTCCAACTCTTTCATTTCAACGAAAGAAATCCAAAATGAACTTTGAAAAATCAAGAGAATGTAACTGTGATATGGTAAACCACGACAAAACCTACTGAAATATTCCAACTCTTGCATTTTCAATGAAAGAAATTCAAATGAACTTTGAAAAATCAAGAGAATGTAACTGTGGCAAGGTAAACCATGACAAAACACTACTGAATATATTCCAACTCTTGCATTTCAATGAAAGAAATTCCAAAAATGAACTTTGAAAAATCAAGAGAATGTAACTGTGACAAGGTAAACCATAACAAAACACACTACTGAAATATTCCAACTCTTGCATTTCAACGATAGAAAATCCAAAAAATGAACTTTGAAAAATCAAGAGAATGTAACTGTGGCAAGGTAAACCACGACAAAACACTACTGAAATATTCCAACTCTTGCATTTCAATGAAAGAAGTTCAAAATGAACTTTGAAAAAAATCAAGAGAATGTAACTGTGACATGGTAAAGCACAACAAAACACTACTGAAATGTACTCCAACTCTTGCATTTCAATGAAAGAAAAGACTTCAAAATGAACTTTGAAAAATTAAGAGAATTTAACTGTGACAAGGTAAACCATGACAAAACACTACTGAAATATTCCAACTCTTGCATTTCAATGAAAGAAATTCAAATGAACTTTGAAAAATCAGAGAATGTAACTGTGACAAGGTAAACCACGACAAAACACTACTGAAATAACCCAACTCTTGCATTTCAATGAAAGAAATTCAAAATGAACTTTGAAAAATCAAGAGAATGTAAACTGTGACATGGTAAAACCAATGACAAAACACTACTGAAATATTCCAACTCTTGCATTTCAACGAAAGAAATCCAAAATGAACTTTGAAAAATCAAGAGAATGTAACTGTGATATGGTAAACCACGACAAAACACTCCTGAAATATTCAACTCTTGCATTTCAAATGAAAGAAATTCAAAATGAACTTTGAAAATCAGACGAGAATGTAACTGTGGCAAGGTAAACCATGACAAAACACTACTGAAATATTCCAACTCTTGCATTTCAATGAAAGAAATTCAAAATGAACTTTGAAAAAATCAAGAGAATGTAACTGTGACATGGTAAACCACGACAAAACACTACTGAAATATTCCAACTCTTGCATTTTACGAAAAGAAATCAAAAGGAACTTTGAAAAAATCAAGAGAATGTAACTGTGACAATGTAAAGCACAACAAAACACTACTGAAATATTCAAACTCTGCATTTCAACGAAAGAAATTCAAAATGAACTTTGAAAAATTAAGAGAATGTAACTTTGACAAGGTAAAGCACAACAAAACACTACTGAAATATTCCAACTCTTGCATTTTACAAAAGAAATCCAAAAGGAACTTTGAAAAATCAAGAGAATGTAAACTGTGACAATGTAAAGCACAACAAAAACCTACTGAAATATTCCACTCTTGCAATTCAATGAAAGAAATTCAAAATGAACTTTGAAAAATTAAGAGAATTTTCCTACGTACGCTGCGCGTACGTAGGAAAGAAATTCAAAATGAACTTTGAAAAATCAAGAGAATGTAACTGTGACATGGTAAACACGACAAAACACTACTGAAATATTCCAACTCTTGCATTTTACGAAAGAAATCCAAAAATGAACTTTGAAAAAATCAAGAGAATGTAACTGTGTGCACAATGTAAAGCACAACAAAACACTACTGAAATATTCAAAACTCTTGCATTTCAACGAAAGAAATTCAAAATGCACTTTGAAAAATTAAGAGAATGTAACTTTGACAAGGTAAAGCACAACAAAACACTACTGAAATACTCCAACTCTTGCATTTCAATGAAAGAAATTCAAAATGAACTTTGAAAAATTAAGAGAATTTAACTGGGACAAGGTAAACCATGACAAAACACTACTGAAATATTCCAACTCTTGCATTTCAATGAAAGAAATTCAAAATGAACTTTGAAAAATCAAGAGAATGTAACTGTGACAAGGTAAACCACGACAAAACATTACTGAAATAACCCCGCTCTTTGCACTCTTGCATTTCAAATGAAAGAAATTCAAAATGAACTTTGAAAAATCAAGAGAATGTAACTGTGACAATGGTAAACAATGACAAAACACTACTGAAATATTCCAACTCTTGCATTTCAACGAAAGAAATCCAAAATGAACTTTGAAAAATCAAGAGAATGTAACTGTGATATGGTAAACCACGACAAAACACTACTGAAATATTCCAACTCTTGCATTTCAATGAAAGAAATTCAAATGAACTTTGAAAAATCAAGAGAATGTAAACTGTGGCAAGGTAAAAGCCATGACAAAACACTACTGAAATATTCCAACTCTTGCATTTCAATGAAAGAAATTCCAAATGAACTTTGAAAAATCAAGAGAATGTAACTGTGACAAGGTAAACCATAACAAAACACTACTGAAATTTCCAACTCTTGCATTTCAAAACGATAGAAATCCAAAAATGAACTTTGAAAAATCAAGAGAATGTAACTGTGGCAAGGTAAACCACGACAAAACACTACTGAAATATTCCAACTCTTGCATTTCAATGAAAGAAGTTCAAAATGAACTTTGAAAAATCAAGAGAATGTAACTGTGACATGGTAAACCACGACAAAAACACTACTGAAATATTCCAACTCTTTGCATTTTACGAAAGAAATCCAAAAGGAACTTTGAAAAAATCAAGAGAATGTAACTGTGACAATGTAATCACAACAAAACACTACTGAAATATTCAAACTCTTTGCATTTCAACGAAAGAAATTCAAAATGAACTTTGAAAAATTAAGAGAATGTAACTTTGACAAGGTAAAAAGCACAACAAAACACTACTGAAATATTCCACTCTTGCATTTTACGAAAGAAATCCAAAAGGAACTTTGAAAAAATCAAGAGAATTAACTGTGACAATGTAAAGCACAACAAAACACTACTGAAATATTCCAACTCTTGCATTTCAATGAAAGAAATTCAAAATGAACTTTGAAAAATTAAGAGAATTTTCCTACGTACGCGCGCGGACGTAGGAAAAGAAATTCAAAATGAACTTTGAAAAATCAAGAGAATGTAACTGTGACATGGTAAACCACGACAAAACACTACTGAAATATTCCAACTCTTGCATTTTACGAAAGAAATTCCAAAAGAAACTTTGAAAAATCAAGAGAATGTAACTGTGACAATGTAAAGCACAACAAAAACACTACTGAAATATTCAAACTCTTGCATTTCAACGAAAGAATTCAAAATGAACTTTGAAAAATTAAGAGGATGTAACTTTGACAAGGTAAAGCACAACAAAACACTACTGAAATATTCCAACTCTTGCATTTTACGAAAGAAATCCAAAAGGAACTTGAAAAATCAAGAGAATGTAACTGTGACAATGTAAAGCACAACAAAACACTACTGAAATATTCCAACTCTTGCATTTCAATGAAAGAAATTCAAAATGAACTTTGAAAAATTAAGAGAAATTTTCCTACGCGCGCGCTACGTAGGAAAACGAAATTCAAAATGAACTTTGAAAAATCAAGAGAATGTAACTGTGACATGGTAAAACCACGACAAAACACTACTGAAATATTCCAAACTCTTGCATTTTACGAAAGAAATCCAAAATGAACTTTGAAAAATCAAGAGAATGTAACTGTGACAATGTAAAGCACAACAAAACACTACTGAAATATTCAAACTCTTGCATTTCAACGAAAGAAATTCAAAATGAACTTTGAAAAATTAAGAGAATGTAACTTTGACAAGGTAAAGCACAACAAAACACTACTGAAATACTCCAACTCTTGCATTTCAATGAAAGAAATTCAAATGAACTTTGAAAAATTAGAGAATTTAACTGTGACAAGGTAAACCATGACAAAACACTACTGAAATATTCCAACTCTTGCATTTCAATGAAAGAAATTCAAAATGAACTTTGAAAAATCAAGAGAATGTAACTGTGGACAAGGTAAACCACGACAAAACACTACTGAAATAACCCAACTCTTGCATTTCAATGAAAGAAATTCAAAATGAACTTTGAAAAATCAAGAGAATGTAACTGTGACATGGTAAACAATGACAAAACACTCTGAAATATTCAAACTCTTGCATTTCAACGAAAGAAATCCAAAATGAACTTTGAAAAATCAAGAGAATGTAACTGTGATTATGGTAAACCACGACAAAACACTACTGAAATATTCCAACTCTTGCATTTCAATGAAAGAAATTCAAAATGAACTTTGAAAAATCAAGAGAATGTAACTGTGGCAAGGTAAACCATGACAAAACACTACTGAAATATTCCAACTCTTGCATTTCAATGAAAGAAATTCAAAATGAACTTTGAAAAATCAAGAGAATGTAACTGTGACAAGGTAAACCATAACAAAACACTACTGAAATAGCATCCAACTCTTGCATTTCAACGATAGAAATCCAAAAATGAACTTTGAAAAATCAAGAGAATGTAACTGTGGCAAGGTAAACCACAACAAAACACTACTTAATATATCCAACTCTTGCATTTCAAGGAAAGAAATCCAAAATAAACTTTGAAAAATCAAGAGAATGTAACTGTGATATGGTAAACCACGACAAAACACTACTGAAATATTCCAACTCTTGCATTTCAATGAAAGAAATTCAAAAATGAACTTTGAAAAATCAAGAGAATGCTAAACTGTGACATGGTAAACCACGACAAAACACTACTGAAATATTCCAACTCTTGCATTTTACGAAAGAAATCCAAAGGAACTTTGAAAAAAATCAAGAGAATGTAACTGTGACAATGTAAAGCACAACAAAACACTACTGAAATATTCAAACTCTTGCATTTCAACGAAAGAAATTCAAAATGAAACTTTGAAAATTAAGAGAATGTATCCTTTGACAAGGTAAAGCACAACAAACACTACTGAAATATTCCAACTCTTGCATTTTACGAAAGAAATTCAAAAGGAACTTTGAAAAAATCCAGAGAATGTAACTGTGACAATGTAAAGCACAACAAAACACTACTGAAATATTCCCAACTCTTGCATTTCAATGAAAGAAATTCAAAATGAACTTTGAAAAATTAAGAGAATTTTCCTACGTATCGCGCGCGTACGTAGGAAAGAAATTCAAAATGAACTTTGAAAAATCAAGAGAATGTAACTGTGACATGGTAAACCACGACAAAACACTACTGAAATATTCCAACTCTTGCATTTTACGAAAGAAATCCAAAAATGAACTTTGAAAAAAAAAATCAAGAGAATGTAACTGTGACAATGTAAAGCACAACAAAAACACTACTGAAATATTCAACTCCTTGCATTTCAACGAAAGAAATTCAAAATGAACTTTGAAAAATTAAGAGAATGTAACTTGACAAGGTAAAGCACTACAAAACACTACTGAAATACTCCAACTCTTGCATTTCAATGAAAGAAATATTCAAAATGAAAGCTTTGAAAAAATTAAGAGAATTTAACTGTGACAAGTAAAACCATGACAAAACACTACTGAAATATTCCAACTCTTGCATTTCAATGAAAGAAATTTCAAAAATGAACTTTGAAAAATCAAGAGAATGTAACTGTGACAAGGTAAACCACGACAAAACACTACTGAAATATTCCAACTCTTGCATTTTAACGAAAGAAATCCAAAAGGAACTTTGAAAAAAAATCAAGGAGAATGTAACTGTGACAATGTAAATCACAACAAAACACTACTGAAATATATTCAAACTCTTGCATTTCACGAAAGAAATTCAAAATGAACTTTGAAAAATTAAGAGAATGTAACTTTGACAAGGTAAAGCACAACAAAACACTACTGAAATATTCCAACTCTTGCATTTTACGAAAGAAATCCAAAAGGAACTTTGAAAAAAATCAAGAGAATGTAACTGTGACAATGTAAAGCACAACAAAACACTACTGAAATATTCCAACTCTTGCATTTTTTTTTTTTCAATGAAAGAAATTCAAAATGAAACTTTGAAAAATTAAGAGAATTTTCCTACGTACGCGCGCGGACGTAGGAAAGAAATTCAAAATGAAAACTTTGAAAAATCAAGAGAATGTAACTGTGACATGGTTAAAACCACACGACAAAACACTACTGAAAATATTCCAACTCTTGCATTTTACGAAGAAATCCAAAAGAAACTTTGAAAAAATCAAGAGAATGTAACTGTGACATGTAAAGCACAACAAAACACTACTGAAATATTCAAACTCTTGCATTTCAACGAAAGAAATTCAAAATGAACTTTGAAAAATTAAGAGAATGTAACTTTGACAAGGTAAAGCACAACAAAACACTACTGAAATATATCCAACTCTTGCATTTTTTACGAAAGAAATCCAAAGGAACTTTGAAAAATCAAGAGATGTAACTGTGACAATGTAACGCACAACAAAACACTACGGAAATATTCCAACTCATCTGCATTTCAATGAAAGAAATTTCAAAATGAAACTTTGAAAAATTAAGAGAATTTTCCTACGTACGCGCGCGTACGTATGAAAGAAATTCCAAAATGAAACTTTGAAAAAAATCAAGAGAGGTAACTGTGACGATGTAACCACGACAAAACACTACTGAATATTCCAACCTCTTGCATTTTAGAAAGAAATCCCAAATGACACTTTGAAAAAATCAATAGAATGTAACTGTGACAATGTAAGCAACAACGAAACACTACTGAAATATTCAAACTCTTGCATTTCAACGGAAAGAAATTCAAAATGACTTGAAAATTAGAGAATGAACTTGGACAAGGCAAAGCACAACAAAACACTACTGAAATACTCCAACTCTTGCCTTTCAATGAAAGTAATTCAAAATGAACTTTGAAAAATTAAGAGAATTTAACTGTGACAAGGTAAACCATGACAACACTACGAAATATCCAACTCTTGGCATTT